>CM041781.1:261228142-261772649 GCA_023374045.1 Limonium bicolor | reverse complement strand
AAGTGGGTGTCATGGTAGTCCTTAATGGTTTAGAGAGGAGTTCCCCTTATAGAGTTTTTTCTTTGTTTTCATAGTTCGTAGTAGTTCGTCTCAAGTACCATAAGCGAGAAAGGGACTAAACTACTGTGTGCGCGCAAGTAATATGCCACAAGGATATATAACAAGCATATAAGTAAGCCACGAGAAGCAATCCAATTTCATGCTATAGTCTTAAAGTCATTGTCAAACAAAGCACACAGCACACAAGCCGTGTAACACGGCAACATACGAACCACACATGTCCATACCTTATTCGAAAGCACGAGTTGTCTTACACTCGAAGTCCCGGTCGGAGCTCGCTACGGTCCTAGAGGTAATTAAAACAGTGTGTCAGTTTATTATTTTATGTGACGACACTTGTATCGTATGTTATTCCCTAGGTATGTTGTCACAAGCTTAGTTTATATTGACTCTTAGAACTTCACATGCATTAATCCTAGGCTCAACTTACCCCGAGGATATTCACCTTGCCAACTCACACGTTAACTAAGTCATTTCCTCTAGCTAGTGCTTTTGAGTATTATAAGCACTAACATGTAACAAGTTTATCTCAGGTGGGTTTTAATTTTCCTAAGATGTATTCCTTCGTTAACTAATTAGCCATGTTTTCAGCTCATTATCCACACAATAACTCCTAATGTATTTATGGAGTTCACTTATACCGTGACACCAAGTTTCCAAAACCGAAATAACGTTCTTGTGTACAACCTTATGTTATCACACCTTTAATGTATCTAATAGTGTCTAAACTTCCCAAAATGTTTCCTAAGTTTGGCTAGACACATTAGGAAGGTTTTGGGTTCATTAACAATTCAATATCACTCTTATGACCCCCAGTAACCGAGGTATACAGAAACCATAACATTAATGAGAATCTGAAACCATAACTTGAATGTTCCTTCTGTTTTTTTTTTTTTTCCTTGAGCTGGACTGGTGTTTCACTCTTTCCTATAGTATTACCCAACTAGCTATACGTGTTAATAATGTTTTAAACTCAATCCCAACTCGAAACCACATTGATAACAATCCTGGAAGCTCATTTGACAGAGAATATAAACTGGGACAGAACTGAAACAAACAACTTGTGTGCTCTCTTCTTTACTTACTTCTTAATTGATCAAACTGACCTCTAACCTTTCCCCAAGCTGTTTATGACTTACTTGAGTGTATTAGATATGTTCCTGGTTCATTTTACCAATCAATACAACCTTGTAAGCCCTCTGAAATGGGGTTACACAGAGAGCAAATCTTCAGAAACAAAACATAAAACTGAAATCCTAAACTGATGTATTCTCTTACAGTGTGTTCTGTCTGTTTTTCCCAAATTGATTTACCACTCTTCCAGAACGTTTACACTCCTTGTTAGGTCACTTAAGGACTCTAAGTTCATTTTCAACCCAAACAACACCCATATAGTATCTGTACTTAAGTACACAGGAGCAGCAGTTTTTTTTTTGATATCCTGAAACCAAAACAGAATTGGTGTGCCTCCTTCATCTTCTTATGTGAGTCTCTCAATTGACTTCTAATCCTCCAAATGAGTACAGCAACTTAGATAGGAGTATTAGCCCTATTTTGAGTTTATTATTAGCCCAACACAACTCTTTTACCTCTTCTGGCACATCGCCCAAATCAGCACACCAATCAACATTGAAACTGAAATAAAATCTGATAACTTTCACTCCTCTTAATTTTTTTCTTACTCTCGAGTTTGGACTCTCTATTTCCCCAAAATGTTATCACATCTAGTCAGATGATTTAGTAAAACTTTAAGCTCCTAACACTCCCAATCTAACCCCTTTAAAACTCTCTGTACCAAGTTATACAGAAACAAGCTTTCAGGGAGCAAAACATAAAACTGATAGTTCTTTCTTTCTGTTCCTTTTCTGTTGGTTTTTTTTTTCTGACTTTCCATGTTACCCCAAGTTGCTTTAGTTACTTAGTTATGAGTTTTAGTTTAGTTTGACCCACAAAACAATCCAAGGCAACCAGGGCTACGTTCCTGGAATTTTACACAGAACCTGAAACATCTGAAACAAGACTAAAACACTGGAACTGCTGTTTTTTTCCTTTTTCTGTTACTAACCTGGTTCTTCAGTTTTCTTTTCCCCAAATCGGATAGCTTCTTGGTTAGGTGTCTTAATGTGATTTTATCCTTAAAAAGAGCCCACAACCATATCATTAACACCACTAAAAATCCTTTATACAGAAACTGCATTGTTGCAGAAAATGAAAATACAAAACTGATGTGGCTTACTCATTCTCTTACCTCTGTCCATGAATTTGACTTTTAATTCTCCCCCAACAATCTAGCTATTTGACTAAGTATCCTAATACAGTTTTAAGCCCATGAAGAAACCATTACAACCCTCTTATTCTCTCTGTAACAGAGTTATATAGAGACACAAGATTTCTGCAACTGCACTGAAGTCATAACCCGACATTTTCTCTTATCTGTTCTCTGTCTGCTTTCTTAACTGCCTTACAACTCCTCCTAACTTTGTACTCGCTTGGTTAATGATTTATCAAGATTCTAAACGTAAGAACAAAACCCAAAACTACCTAGGAAATGCTACTAAACCTATTGATGCACTTCCTATACTGAAACCGAGAGGGAGCTGCAGAACTGAAGAAAACTGAAGTACTGAAGTTTTAGGACCTGATAACTTCTCTTGATTCCCTCTGTATTTTCACAAATCTCTCTTTGAATTTATTCTCTTGACTTGATTACCCACCTGACCACGTATATCACCAAGCTTTTAAGTTGACGTAGACCCCACATTTAACATGGTTTAATCTACCGAAATTTCTTACCCAAAACTGCAACCTGCAACTCAGAAACCAGCAACTAATCTTTCTTTTTCTGTTGTTATCTTTATGTTCGAGTTCATTTCTCTCTATGTAACCACTTATTTAGGTATCTTAGCGTGGCCCTAATCCACAAACAGATTCACCACAATGTAGACAACGCCTCTGGATTTTGTTACCCAGAACAAAGTCTACTTAATTCGAAACAAACCTAATAACTGAAGCTTGACAGTTTTGCTGTGTGTTTTCTTGTGATTATGCAAATGGGTTTAGAGCTAGCTCACCTCTTGAGTGTCTCAATTGTTTCCCCTGGGTTAGTCCTTGGTACACCTTGATATATTTAGCACCTGGACAGAACCAAGAACCACACTCAGCTGCTGCTTGGTTTCGGTTTTTTTTTATATAGTAAGAGTTGAAGTGTGCAGAAATGTGACAGCTCCACTTACCGTGATCAGAAGTTGGGTTTCATTTTTTTTCTGAGGGTTTTGGGCTCACTCCCAGATGGATCTTGTCAAGGGTATGTACACATGAGGACAGGAAAGGACAGTGGGAGTCAGTTCCACAAAAATTCAAGCGCGGAACAGGGAGAGGAAAGGTAATAACCAGTTTTTTTTTTCAGATCCCATGATCTTACCTGCGTAGTTCTTGGTGAGGACTTAGTTTTAGGACTCAAGCAGTAATTGGCATGCAAAGTCTTGCGTGAGACAGAAAGGACATTAGAGGAACTCATGCTTGGATTCTCGGACAACACCAATAGAAGGAGAAAAACAGTATTGAGGAAGAATCAGTTGGGGTATTGTATTGTGCAGGTCTGAGAAGAGATGGAGTGGATTGCCTTCGAAGTTTCTCAAAGTGAAGAGGAGATTAAATGCAGAAGCTCAATAACTGTTAGGGAGATGAAATTCTAATGAGAAATCTGGGGTGCTCAAGGCTTGAGGCGTGGGAGTTTGGAAAGGAATGCAGGTACAGAATCGCATGTTGGTTGCTGGGTTTCTCTCTCTGAAAACAAGGACAGTTCAGGGGGGTGTTTGTGGTCTCCAAGTTTCAAGGGAGTATGGGCGTTGAATAAACAAGGCTTCTGTCACCTCAGAGTTTGGGTCCTCTGGTTCGCCATTTATTCTCTACGATCTGGTTCTGCATTGAAGAAGAAGAAGGAACCGGTGTTGTAGAGGGCGCGTGTTTGATTCTCTTTTGTTTTCTTTTAGTTACCTTGGTTAATTTGGTACTAGTTTTAATTGGTTGGTTTTAGTTACTGAAATAGAGCATAGCTCAACCGGTTAGAGCCTTTATAAGGTATACGAGAGGTACGGAGTTCGAACCTCAGCGGGAGCACCTTTGCCCTTTTTCTTCTTTTTTTTTGTATAAGCTATATACATGCTTATTTATATATGTGTGGAACTATATAATATATCGCGTTACTAGTTATGTACGCGACTACTTTTTTTTTTGTTACGATGTTATGCAACGTTACTATTTATTATTTACAACGTTATAATATCATAACGTTATGTACATGTATTCTCGTATTCGGACATATATAAGTACGACTATGTTAACATATAACGTTGCTAAATTTAATTGTTCATAAATTATTTTATGTCCGAACTATATAACGCGTTATTTTCGGATAGTCTCCTCGCGTTTATGATTTTATGTGATTAATGTTCAGGGGTGTTTCAACTTACCCCCCTTAAAAGAGACTTCGTCCCGAAGTCTTACTTCCTTAACTTATATTTTCCACTCCTGGTAATCTTAGGGATCCAGTCCCACAATTGTAATTCTCAGTACTTCTAAGCACCATGCCACATCAGTGGCTTCACACAAGTTCTCATAATAGACCAAAAAGCTAGCAATGTGTATGCTAAAGTGCAAACCAAGACACACGACATTCATTCATACATAGCGTACATAACATTTTTACACACAATCCAAACACACAAACCTACCAACCAACCACGAGTGGTTGTAGGAATACAACATAATAAATCATCACACATCCAAAACAAAAGAGGGGTACGCCCCCGTACCCTACACTAAGCTGAAACATCGGTGAAAAGATAGGGGTACCTAGTTTTCCTTACCGGATTGATTATATGTCATTGTGTAAACGCCAGATCGGGTTTTCCCGAGTGTGAGGAGGCTTTCTACCTCTCCAGCGTTTTCCTACGGATTGAAATGGACCCTAACTAACGAGCCTCACAACTAACCCGTAACCCCGTTTCTCAAATTTAGGTTTTCCTATACTCGGTACTCCTCTGTTCCAGTCATTAAAGCGCAACTACGCTCTGATACCACTTTCTGTAACACCCCCGAATAACAATCAATAATTAAACGACGAGCCTAACGGTAATACGAGATGTCTACGCAGCGGTTTCCAACTTCATCCGGGTGTCACAGATGCCAACCACCCATGTGGTTGACAGACCACAATACCAACTCCAAGTTACGGTCTGAATGACTGGAATTTAAACCTTAACCAAATCCAAGTACGAACAGGAGTTACGAACCAAGTACCGAGAGTCTAATTCATAAGTTCTTACATAACCAACACAAACCGAAACATACATCCAGGGTTTAGTGTTACATAATCCTAACCCATTCGTTAACATACTACCTAAGCGTCTTGCCCAGATGGACTACCCCCATGGTAGTCACTTGCCTACTCTCCGCCATCGTCCTGAAACATACCTGTAAAAATAAAGGACTCAGCAAAACTATGCCGAGTATGAACGTGTGAAGCCCGCATGTTACCGGGCCACACGACTACTTCGTCGAATTTTAGTAAGTCAATTTACATGCTATAATTAAGCAGTAAAGCACACATCAGCACATCATGATACCATACACACTCATCGGTAGCATAGCAATATCAAAAGCAACCAAGCACAACTTGCAAGTAGCATAGCAGTGTCAACACGCAAACCAGCACAATAAGCTGCTAATGTAGCAACAACAATCAAGTACATAATACAACGTGTGCGTAGGTATATTATACCGTCGATCCTCACTATGGGATCATTCAAGAGATTACGTACTGTTTTCTTGTTCTCATTACACATGTTTTCCTTTCTTTCTTGCACCGAGTCAGGGATATAAGTTAGATCCCGAGACTTTGTTATGTAGGTGCTATTCATTCCTTGTTTCTTAAAGGATCACATTTGTGGCTTTCTCTTGTTTGTTTGGTCTCATTACACAAGTTTTCCTTTATTCTCTGGCACCGAGTCAGGGGATATAGATTAGATCCCGAGACATCATTATGTAGGTGCTAATCGTTCCTTGTTTCTTAAGGATTGTTTGGAATTTTTTATCACCGCACGTTGGAGGACGTCTCCTCCATAGCTAGTCCCCCATTCCCGACACCAGGGTCGAGAAAGCGGAGTCACCTCTAGACTCAGGATAAGCTTCACCAATTTGTCACTCCCCCATTCCCGACACCCAGGGTCGAGAAAGCGAGTCACCTCTAGACTCCAGGATGTGCTTCACCAATTTGTCACTCCCCCATTCCCGACACCCAGGGTCGAGAAAGCGGAGTCACCTCTAGACTCCAGGATGTGCTTCACCAATTTGTCACTCCCCCATTCCCGACACCCAGGGTCGAGAAGCGGAGTCACCTCTAGACTCCAAGATGTGCTGAGAAGAGAAAGGGGGTCACCAGGGATCCCCAAAATATACTCCAAATAGACGGTCGAAGGATCCGATGCAGATACCAACTCCCGATCATCCATACCGCGCCCCGAGCTGTTGTCTTCCCGGGTTGTTCTCGTGTTTCACCAGTTGGTACTCTTCGTTTCATTATCATATAATCTCGACACCATAGTGGGTGTCATTAGCGGTCCTCTAAAGTTAGAGAGGATTTGTCTTTTGTATAGTTCTTTTGTTTGTCTACGTGGTCGTCATGTCTCATCTCATCAAAGGAGACTTGCTCTTCATTATTATTAATGAATAGACACCATAGTGGGTGTCATGGTAGTCCTTAATGGTTTAGAGAGGAGTTCCCCTTATAGAGTTTTTTCTTGTTTCATAGTTCGTAGTAGTTCGTCTCAAGTACCATAAGCGAGAAAGGGACTAAACTACTGTGTGCGCGCAAGTAATATGCCACAAGGATATATAACAAGCATATAAGTAAGCCACGAGAAGCAATCCAATTTCATGCTATAGTCTTAAAGTCATTGTCAAACAAAGCACACAGCACACAAGCCGTGTAACACGGCAACATACGAACCACACATGTCCATACCTTATTCGAAAGCACGAGTTGTCTTACCTCGAAGTCCGGTCGGAGCTCGCTACGGTCCTAGAGGTAATTAAAACAGTGTGTCAGTTTATTATTTTATGTGACGACACTTGTATCGTATGTTATTCCCTAGGTATGTTGTCACAAGCTTAGTTTATATTGGACTATTAGAACTTCACATGCATTAATCCTAGGCTCAACTTACCCGAGGGATATTCCCTTGCCAACTCACACGTTAACTAAGTCATTTCCTCTAGCTAGTGCTTTTGAGTATTATAAGCACTAACATGTAACAAGTTTATCTCAGGTGGGTTTTAATTTTCCTAAGATGTATTCCTTCGTTAACTAATTAGCCATGTTTTCAGCTCATTATCCACACAATAACTCCTAATGTATTTATGGAGTTCACTTATACCGTGACACCAAGTTTCCAAAACCGAAATAACGTTCTTGTGTACAACCTTATGTTATCACACCTTTAATGTATCTAATAGTGTCTAAACTTCCCAAAATGTTTCCTAAGTTTGGCTAGACACATTAGGAAGGTTTTGGGTTCATTAACAATTCAATATCACTCTTATGACCCCCAGTAACCGAGGTATACAGAAACCATAACATTAATGAGAATCTGAAACCATAACTTGAATGTTCCTTCTGTTTTTTTTTTGTTTTCCTTGAGCTGGACTGGTGTTTCACTCTTTCCTATAGTATTACCCAACTAGCTATACGTGTTAATAATGTTTTAAACTCAATCCCAACTCGAAACCACATTGATAACAATCCTGGAAGCTCATTTGACAGAGAATATAAACTGGGACAGAACTGAAACAAACAACTTGTGTGCTTCTTCTTTACTTACTTCTTAATTGATCAAACTGACCTCTAACCTTTCCCCAAGCTGTTTATGACTTACTTGAGTGTATTAGATATGTTCCTGGTTCATTTTACCAATCAATACAACCTTGTAAGTCCTCTGAAATGGGGTTACACAGAGAGCAAATCTTCAGAAACAAAACATAAAACTGAAATCCTAAACTGATGTATCTCTTACAGCGTGTTCTGTCTGTTTTTCCCAAATTGATTTACCACTCTTCCAGAACGTTTACACTCCTTGTTAGGTCACTTAAGGACTCTAAGTTCATTTTCAACCCAAACAACACCCATATAGTATCTGTACTTAAGTACACAGGAGCAGCAGTTTTTTTTTTGATATCCTGAAACCAAAACAGAATTGGTGTGCCTCCTTCATCTTCTTATGTGAGTCTCTCAATTGACTTCTAATCCTCCAAATGAGTACAGCAACTTAGATAGGAGTATTAGCCCTATTTTGAGTTTATTATTAGCCCAACACAACTCTTTTACCTCTTCTGGCACATCGCCCAAATCAGCACACCAATCAACATTGAAACTGAAATAAAATCTGATAACTTTCACTCCTCTTAATTTTTTTACTCTCGAGTTTGGACTCTCTATTTCCCCAAAATGTTATCACATCTAGTCAGATGATTTAGTAAAACTTTAAGCTCCTAACACTCCCAATCTAACCCCTTTAAAACTCTCTGTACCAAGTTATACAGAAACAAGCTTTCAGGGAGCAAAACATAAAACTGATAGTTCTTTCTTTCTGTTCCTTTTCTGTTGGTTTTTTTTTTCTGACTTTCCATGTTACCCCAAGTTGCTTTAGTTACTTAGTTATGAGTTTTAGTTTAGTTTGACCCACAAAACAATCCAAGGCAACCAGGGCTACGTTCCTGGAATTTTACACAGAACCTGAAACATCTGAAACAAGACTAAAACACTGGAACTGCTGTTTTTTTCCTTTTTCTGTTACTAACCTGGTTCTTCAGTTTTCTTTTCCCCAAATCGGATAGCTTCTTGGTTAGGTGTCTTAATGTGATTTTATCCTTAAAAAGAGCCCACAACCATATCATTAACACCACAAAATCCTTTATACAGAAACTGCATTGTTGCAGAAAATGAAAATACAAAACTGATGTGGCTTACTCATTCTCTTACCTCTGTCCATGAATTTGACTTTTAATTCTCCCCCAACAATCTAGCTATTTGACTAAGTATCCTAATACAGTTTTAAGCCCTTGAAGAAACCATTACAACCCTCTTATTCTCTCTGTAACAGAGTTATATAGAGACACAAGATTTCTGCAACTGCACTGAAGTCATAACCCGACATTTTCTCTTATCTGTTCTCTGTCTGCTTTCTTAACTGCCTTACAACTCCTCCTAACTTTGTACTCGCTTGGTTAATGATTTATCAAGATTCTAAACGTAAGAACAAAACCCAAAACTACCTAGGAAATGCTACTAAACCTATTGATGCACTTCCTATACTGAAACCGAGAGGGAGCTGCAGAACTGAAGAAAACTGAAGTACTGAAGTTTTAGGACCTGATAACTTCTCTTGATTCCCTCTGTATTTTCACAAATCTCTCTTTGAATTTATTCTCTTGACTTGATTACCCACCTGACCACGTATATCACCAAGCTTATAAGTTGACGCAGACCCCACATTTAACATGGTTTAATCTACCGAAAGTTCTTACCCAAAACTGCAACCTGCAACTCAGAAACCAGCAACTAATCTTTCTTTTTCTGTTGTTATCTTTATGTTCGAGTTCATTTCTCTAGTCATGTAACCACTTATTTAGGTATCTTAGCGTGGCCCTAATCCACAAACAGATTCACCACAATGTAGACAACGCCTCTGGATTTTGTTACCCAGAACAAAGTCTACTTAATTCGAAACAAACCTAATAACTGAAGCTTGACATTTTGCTGTGTGTTTTCTTGTGATTATGCAAATGGGTTTAGAGCTAGCTTACCTCTTGAGTGTCTCAATTGTTTCCCCTGGGTTAGTCCTTGGTACACCTTGATATGTTTAGCACCTGGACAGAACCAAGAACCACACTCAGCTGCTGCTTGGTTTCGGTTTTTTTTTATATAGTAAGAGTTGAAGTGTGCAGAAATGTGACAACTCCACTTACCGTGATCAGAAGTTGGGTTTCATTTTTTTTTTTCTGAGGGTTTGGGCTCACTCCCAGATGGATCTTGTCAAGGGTATGTACACATGAGGATAGGAAAGGACAGTGGGAGTCAGTTCCACAAAAATTCAAGCGCGGAACAGGGAGAGGAAATGTAATAACCAGTTTTTTTTCAGATCCCATGATCTTACCTGCGTAGTTCTTGGTGAGGACTTAGTTTTAGGACTCAAGCAGTAATTGGCATGCAAAGTCTTGCGTGAGACAGAAAGGACATTAGAGGAACTCATGCTTGGATTCTCGGACAACACCAATAGAAGGAGAAAAACAGTATTGAGGAAGAATCAGTTGGGGTATTGTATTGTGCAGGTCTGAGAAGAGATGGAGTGGATTGCCTTCGAAGTTTCTCAAAGTGAAGAGGAGATTAAATGCAGAAGCTCAATAACTGTTAGGGAGATGAAATTCTAATGAGGAATCTGGGGCGCTCAAGGCTTGAGGCGTGGGAGTTTGGAAAGGAATGCAGGTACAGAATCGCATGTTGGTTGCTGGGTTTCTCTCTCTGAAAACAAGGACAGTTCAGGGGGTGTTTGTGGTCTCCAAGTTTCAAGGGAGTATGGGCGTTGAATAAACAAGGCTTCTGTCACCTCAGAGTTTGGGTCCTCTGGTTTGCCGTTTATTCTCTACGATCTGGTTCTGCATTGAAGAAGAAGAAGGAACCGGTGTTGTAGAGGGCGCGTGTTTGATTCTCTTTTGTTTTCTTTTAGTTACCTTGGTTAATTTGGTACTAGTTTTAATTGGTTGGTTTTAGTTACTGAAATAGAGCATAGCTCAACCGGTTAGAGCCTTTATAAGGTATACGATATGTACGGAGTTCGAACCTCAGCGGGAGCACCTTTGCCCTTTTTCTTTTTTTTTTGTATAAGCTATATACATGCTTATTTATATATGTGTGGAACTATATAATATAATCGCGTTACTAGTTATGTACGCGACTACTTTATTTTTTTTTGTTACGATGTTATGCAACGTTACTATTTATTATTTACAACGTTATAATATCATAACGTTATGTACATGTATTCTCGTATTCGGACATATATAAGTACGACTATGTTAACATATAACGTTACTAAATTTAATTGTTCATAAATTATTTTATGTCCGAACTATATAACGCGTTATTTTCGGATAGTCTCCTCGCGTTTATGATTTTATGTGATTAATGTTCAGGGGTGTTTCAATTAGAGAAATAATTACATCCGTTACAAAGAAAATTTAACTAGAGAAATTGTTATAAATATAGAACTCCACTTTAGAAATATACAAGTGACAAAATAACCTTAGTACAAATTTTCATCTTCATACAACACCAATTAAAAAGTCATTACTACTCCGTACGATTATAATCAATAACTTCAATAAGTCAAGAACATGTAACTAACCACACAGTCGCAATTTGAGGTGCCTTGATTCTTCCTTTAGTTTAGTTTGACTCCCCAAACTCTTCAAGACAAAATACACCTTCTCGGAACTCACTACTGGTACCGGAACAACCTTAAAATTGAAGGTAAATCAATTCCCACAATTAATCCTAAAAGTGACATAATTTAAGCATTCTTCTACAAAAATTTCTTCCTCGATCGTTATGATCTTTTCTCTCTTTTAACAAAAGCCTCCCGGACCACAACAACTTTAGATAAACCACCATGTTAGTACAAATATTGAATGGTAACAGTTAGATTAACATACCCGCTGGATCACGATCGCAAAGAAGGATAGTGGATGAAACGAATCATAAGTTCATAACTACAGTCTATTAGTCTTACGTCATTAATTAGAAATTAGTATTATTTTGGCGTAAGGTCACTGTCTTCCCTATCACGCGTATTGCAATTTTTTTTTTGATAATTTGGGCTTATCGCCAATTTATTAAAGAGGAAGGACCTGGAGAACCAGGTGGATGATGTTGAATAGGCCTCGTTAAAACCTCCCTAAGCAAAACCCGGTGGGAAAAAAGCTTAGAAAGGAAAAAGAGTACCCCACCATCCAAGCTTACACCGCATAAGAGTCTACAAACTTGCACATACCCATATCCATACCTAACCCTACAAAACCTGTGACATAAACCATCAAATCTTCACTTGACCTACTAACCCTGTTCTTCCCCTTACAAAGAAAACTTACTTATATAACTTCCCTTAATTCTAAAGTCTTACTTTGCTTTTCCCTTTCATAGCTACCTTACTAGCACGATTGAACTTACTAAAGCCCAACCGCGCCTTCAAAGACCTCTGCTCATTCCCGAGCTTCGATTTAGTTAAGCTCACCATTCGCCTTGTAGCATTCTTTTCCAAACCATCATCTTCAGCCTGGCGCCTTTGAAGGAAAATCTTCCTCGAATCCCGGATGATATTTTCGAGGTTACTAATAGCGCGCCCTTCGTCAAGTACCGAGCAACCAAGGTCCTTCACCAGCTTAAGCGTTTGCCACGCTTCTTCCTTCACAAAGGACTCTTCGGGATCAAGCATCACCTCATTAGACCCGCCTACGGGTTCAAAACCTGGAGGGAATTCCGGTTCCTCAAAGAGATTCCTAAGATCTTCCCCATTAGCCTCTCCCTCTCCACCTTCCACTGGTTCAACTAGGTTCACAGGGTTAGGCCCTACGCTTAGGGCTACACCCTCTTTCACTGCCTCCTCGCCTACAGCTTCAAGGTAGCTACCCTTATCGCACCCTCTCCCGTCCTCCTCTGCATCAATCCTATCCTTTCTGACAATCTCATCCGCAATTGGGTCACGGACCACCTGCACGCCACTTCCAAACTGGGTGCCAGAGATGTCTCTCTGGGGATCCACACATGTCTCCTGACCCTTACTATTCTGACCTTGTCGATTGGAGACACCAGTGGGAGAAATGCACTGATTCCGGACGATAATTCTCAGTATGGGATGTCGACCGTTGTCCGGCAATCTAACCTCACTATGATCAACTTGAATTTCTGAGGACTTGGAGGCAATAACAATCTCAAGGTCTCCAAATCGAATAACCGGTAACCTGGCCGAGACGATCGAGCTGCCACAAGGGAGGATCTCCGGGCACGGCTGATTCGGAACTGCGACTTTTCCTTGCAAGAGTTCTGTAATTCCCTTTTCCAGATTGTTTGCACTAAATTCTGCACGACCACTCTGATTATTACCCTGTGTAGAGCCACCCGCTCCATCCTCTTCTTTACTGCGCCTGCGCCCACACGGATACTTGGCTCTACCCGCATATAGCCTGTGGCCCAAAAACCACTTACCATGGAGAACTCTAACAGCATCATCAACCTGGTGCACATTCTGGAGCTCCACAATAACAAAAGCCAGTTGATTATTATGTCTTGGCTTACGGGAGACAGAGAAATCACAAACACCCTTAATCTCCTTTAGCAGCTCCCTAACGTCCTCCTTCGAAGCTCCTCTGTCGATATTATCAACAAACAATTGCGTCGTGGGGCAGTCATCAGATCTCTGACCAAGCTTACGATCAGATGCACTGCTGAAGCCAATCATGCCTCTGTTAGAAACCCTACGACAGGAGCAGGAACGCGAAGAATAACGCGCCGGCCAACGGGGAGAATGATGGTGCCTAGCTCTCGGACTGCACGACCACCGCCCGCACCTCTGTCCAGAGCCGCGCGCACACCAGGAAGCGCTACCACTTCGATCTCGCCTAGCAGATCTCTGTCGATCCCGACTGTGGGCACTTACTTTGCTCTTTGACAAACTTCGGCAGCAAACACCATGCGGGCAAGACAGCGGTGGCCAGCAACAAGAATGAAGACTTCCCTTACCCTGACTTCTTGACCTCCGCCCGCACCACCACCGGGGGGTGTGCCTACACTGTGGACGCCTGGAAGCTCTGTGACGGTGGTATGCAGATTGAAGTGAACTCTGAACTGAACAGTCCCGTCTCCGCTCTCTCCCTGTCTCTGGATCTCGCATTAGGAGAGACCGCTGGCGAAGCAGATGATGCTTAGAAGTTGAAGGAGATGACCGGAACGGTGAAACTAGATCACGCCTATTGCAATTGTTTGTTGTAGAGCACAAACAAAATGAAATTAGGAGAATAATTCTTCTTAATTTATTTATCTATTCGAATTGTTAAAAAAATTACCACCGTGACTCATTTGGACATTACCATTACGAAAGTCCAATAGTTATAGATTGGAGACTCTCGGGCAGGGCTAGTCTAACATCTCCGATCTGGAACCTCCGCGAATTGTTCATAAAACCAGGTTCACAGAAGGTCATATGTATTAGAGTGTAAGCTCAATCATGTAAAATTAATCAAATGAGGAAACCATGTGACAGTGTTAATGACCACCAACCACCAACCACCAACAGGTGTCGTTAGACAAAACACTTCACGACAATGCACGATGCACGTGGTAGTTTGGTAAATTGATTGTATTCTTGCCCATGTGCCCAAATCAGTCGGCTTATGACATGACTGCTTCAGGGTAGCTCGTCAAGTTCTCTGGGCGTTGAAAAAAAAGACACCCGAGCTCTCCTGGGCTACAATTATAGTACCACACAAAAAACACATTGGGCCGTCAATGTAAAATGGATGTTCATTAGACCTAGTACTCAAGACACGCTTTAATATTTTGTAGGCCCACCATGAATATCACATTACTTTGTCCTACCTAAATACTATTTTTTTTATGTTTTTATTTATATTTCATGTAGATTGTTTATCTTTGGTCGTGATTGTATGTTCTTTTGTAATACATTATTCATATATACTTAAAAAGTACACTATTCTCTTTTTTTTTAAAAAAAGTACACTATTCATGTAATAAATAAACATCTACATTCAATTTAATATTACTTTTTTGCGGTTCATTAATTCATCTTTTGATTCCGGAATTTAAGGTTTTTCTATATTTTATTAATTATAAAAGATATCATTAAAAGTTTTTAAAAATTTCACAATCTATCAATATATATTATAACATATTATTTTACTAATTAAGTAGTTAAACCTGTAAATATAAATTGGCAAGGTCTAAATCTTTATCCTGGCATTCTAAACCCCTAAATCATTAAACCATTTATCTTTAAATTCATAATTTTAATGATCTGATTCTATATTTTAAGTTCACAACGCTAAAGTCTCTACCATACCTAAATCTTAAACTCAAAATGTTGAACTAAAGTTAGAGAAGTATGATTGAAGGGACACAATATACATGAAGTTGATAGTTTATCCCTTTATACATGTTTATAGTTATATAAAGGTTTAAGTGTTGCACGGGCAATTTTTTAAACCTTAGCTACATGTTACTGTAGCTATCTTGGCTACATCCAACTATATTTTAGTCAAATTAAAATAAAAAAATATCTTTACAATAGGGTAATTTTGTAATTAATGAAATATAGTGGGACAAAATTAAAAATAGAATGAAGAACAAACTCAGAGCGTAGTGACTGAGCTTGATTTCATTTTTTTTCTTTTTCTTTATCTTTATCACAACAACAATAATTTATATGGTTATAACTTTTAATATATAAGTCCAAAATGAAAAAAGTATATCATTGTTCATCTAAATTCAAGCTCTTCAAAACATGACCAGTCATGAATATATTTTGACAACTTAAAAAAAATTATTTTTACATGTATACCATGATATTTTAATGTGAGGATGTATGTACATATTTTAATGTGAGAATGTACATGTTTTAATGTGACGATGTACATGTTCAAATATGAAAATGTACATGTTCTTTAATGAACATCTGTACATGTTAGTATGGTCATCTGTATAAGTTTTCTCCCATATATGTACAGATTTTAATCTAAAAATGTACATATTTAATGATTCATACAGTTTATGTGATCATCTGTATGTTTTTACTAACGAGGATGTACATGTTTTATACATGAGGATGTACATGTTTTAATGAATATTTGTACAGGTTTGTATGGACCATCTGTACAAGTTTTCTTTCACGTTTGTACACTATACATGAAAAAATAATTTTTTAAAAAATTATCAAAACATATCCATGGCTGATCTTGTTTTAAAGAGTTTGAATTTAGATGAATAATAATATAATTTTTTTTTCATTTTAGATTATATATTAAAAATTTATAGTCATTTTTAAAACATTTTATTTAAAAAGGAACAATTTTTTAAAAAAAAATAACAAACAAACGTAACACGCATGGAAAAAAAAAGCGGCGTGCACAGGATGTAACCAGAGTTGACTATATCCAAGACACGCCCTAGTATCTATAAGATTTCCCATATTAATTTCCTAGTTAAGGGTGCGTTCTGAGTTATAAACAAAAAGCTTGGTTTTGAAGCTTTTTGATTAATGTCACCATGGTTAACCACTGAGAGTAGAGTATTTTAGTTTGGTGGGGTCAAAAGGTAAAAACAACCCAATAAATAAGTGAACCATGTCACATTAATCTAAAAAGAAACAAAAAGCTCTCACAGAACGCGCCCATAGTATCAAATTCTAGGTTTTATTACGAAGTGTATACAGTATACGTCAGATTTTGCTAGTGTGAATGTCATCTTCTAGAGTTAAATTGAAGTAGTGTAGGTTTTTCTTAGATTTAAGAGGAAAGAACTTGTTCAAGTGATCGGTAAGTGCGAGAACACGCGCTAAGTGAGAGCAATATACTTGATATTCTGAGGTCATACCATTTTCAATGCGGCAACTTGGGAAAATTCATGAAATATCATTATATTTCGGTCTAACTTATAAAAGTTTTAAAAATAAAAAAAGTCAGTGTCCATCAAACTCAACCCGATCTGGTCCAGAAAAGACTTGAAAAAATGGGTTTGAAAATTTTACTTGAACAAAAAAAACTAGTCCTGAATTTAAATATATCCTACTATTGAAAAATATAAATATAACATATATATTTAATGTAATTTTTATATAATATATAAATTTTTATTTAAAATTTATATTTTTTATATTGAAATTTCTTATGTATTTAAATTTTGTTTATAACTTTATTATTTATACAAATTTTTATTAATTATTTATAAAAATGAAAAAATTGGATTGATAGTGACAAAATCATAGAAAAATCAAGTCTGTCAAAAAATAAAAAAATCAAACCTGACGTAACTCTGTGATCAGAAAGTTAACTATTTGTTGACCTATCAGCTTAATCATATTGATAATGTCAGACTGGACAACAAAACTACTTAATCAACATCGTCTAACTCTCTCTCATCATCCCACTTTAGACGCATTTTCAAGGAAGGGTTGACATTTTTAGAAAAATAACAATATAGATTAAGTAGTGTTTTTTGTCTAACATGACATTATTAATATGATTAAGCTGATAGGTCAACATATAACTAACTTCCTGATAACAGAGTTATAGTTCGGGAGCTCGTAGTCAAAGATACCTTAACCTCGAATTGGTTACCAGTAATTATGATAAATACAGGAGTTTAACCGTAATATCCTAAATCTAAAAGGGGTTGTGAGTATTTTACGCAAAATACTTTTAGCTCACTAAGCTGGCACGATTTTTTCAACTTCATAAAACTTGATAAAAAAGAAACTTAGTGGTGAATAGAGAGTAATTTGAGCTAGTTGATTAAGTGAAAGTATACAAAATACTACATTATTACTTTGTGGTCAACGGCCAATATTAAATATAGTTATTTCAAAAAATATATTAAATATGGTTGTTAAATAAAACATAGAATAAATGGTGAGATGGGCATTCAAATTGACATATTATTAGATGTAATTATTAAAATAAAATAATGAAAGAATAATAGAATGGATATTGGGTATGTTCATGGAAAATCATAATTGTTAAATCTAAAGGAACTAGTAAAATCGAAACTGGAAACCTGGTTAACTGAAGTGGTTTGTTGGTTCGGTTAATTGAAGTGGTTTACTGGTTTGGTTAACTGAACTATTTGATTTTCTGATTCTGGTTATTGATTTTAATCCAAAAACAGTTTAAGTCTTTTAATTTATTAATTTTAAAATTTTTTAAAACTTTTTTAATATAAATAAAAATAGTTACTATTAGATTTACCAAAAATAAGTGTACATTATATAGGTAATGAATAGAATTATACTAAAATCAATAAAATCTTACCAAAATTGATGGTTAACCAGTTTAATATCACACCAAAATCAGTTAAAATCATACATTAGTTACTCCTATAAAAAAACCATAAATCTACAATATTTCAATTGAGCATTAACCCGATAAAAATACACTAAAACTATAGTTAACAGGTCTCCATTAACCATTAAAAAAACAAGTTACGATCATCAAATCGGACTAACTCACAAAAACCGCTTAACCGGGTACAGCACACCCAAAATGTGGTTCTTCATTTCAATAGGCTACCTTTCCCTAAACAGCATGGAGACCCTGGCACTTGCGCCAGAGTGTTTATATGGAGATTGACATGTGTTAGATTGTGGTTGGAGGAATAAATGAAGAAAAATAGATAAAGGAAAAAAGTAAATAAAAAAAAGGAAATCACGCGTGTTAGTTACGAGAGTTTTGGGGAGGGGGTTGGATGTGGTTTTATTTATTGGAGAGAGAAATAATTTTTTTCAAAATCTTATAACTCACAAAATATAAGTCTAAAATAAAAAAATTATATCAGTGTTCATCATTTTTGTGCTCTTCAAAACAAGATGCATCATGGATATGTTTTGGTAAAATTAAAATTTTATGTTTTTAGAAGGAGTATATATTACGTATTTTTGAACTGAATCTTATTCATTAACAAAATGAATATTCTTTAATAATAAAATGAATCTTATTTATTAACAAATGAATCTTACCCCAAACACTCTAAAAACCACCATAGGAAAGTAAAAAACGTCGAAGGCATTTTTATAGTTTGTAACGACATTAACCCTAAACGACAAACTCTAAAACCTGTCGAGTCAGTAACGATTATAGAAAGTGTAGACTACTACAAAAAAGATTACCCTACCCTTCAAACACCCTAAAACCCACCCTAGGAAAGCTAAAACGTTGAAGGCATTTTTATGGTTTGTAGTGCAGGGTTTAGGGTCTAACGACCCTAAACTCTAAACCACAAACCCTAAAAACATGTCGAGTCTGTTGTAACGACGATATAAAGTGTAGAACTAAGCCATATAGATTACCCTACCCCAAAACACCTAAAAACCACCCTAGTAATGCTAAAAATGTCAAAGGATTCACATTGTTTTATATGAAATGTTCACTTTTCTTAAACATAAGATTCATTTTTTTTAAAAGAATGATTCACTTTCAATAAATGAATGGTTCAAACTCTTCTCGCATAAGTTTGTGGTAGGACCTTTTACTAGTATTAAACAAAATATTCACTTTTCTTAAACCTTTGATTCACATTTAAAAAACCTTTGATTTACTTTCTTAAACCTCTGATTCATTTTTTAAACTCATGATTCACATTATAAAAACCTCTGATTCACATTTCTTAAACCTCTTAATCACTTTAGTTACACAATCTATGATTACGAGATTCACTTTGTTTATTACTCTGATTCACTTTGTAACACCTTGTGATTCAAATTTTAACAACCTTTGATTCACTTTTCTAAAACTCTGATTCATGCTAGTCAAACAATCAGAATCACTTTAGTTAACAATATCTATTTATGAGATTCACTTTTTTAAACCTCTTATTCACTTTTAAGCAACTCTCTGATTCACTTTTTAATATCCTTTGATTCACTTTTTAACAACCTTCGATTCACTTTTTTTAAACTTAAGATTCACAATGAATCTTAAAACATATGTACATACAAAAAATAAAAAAAAAAAAAAATTATCAAAACATACACATATTGGGTCTTATTTTGAAGAGCTTAAATTATGATGAACAATGATATAAAATTTATGTTATTTGGACTTATATATAATAAAATACAACATCTTAAAGTTTTACAAAATGATAAAGCACAAAAAAACAAATAGTGCCACTTGTAGGTGGCACCACCTCCACCTTCGAATCGGAGTTCCCCAGAACGGAGAGCATGGCGCTTGCGCCAGCTAATGGTGGCCACGGTTCCGGTTCCGGAAAATGTGTATTCGGATTCGGAACCGGTCCTGGGCGGTTCCGGGGCGGTTCCGTTTCCGGTTCCGGAACTCTGTATTCGCTTCGGATTCGCTCAAATCAACGGTTCCGACCGGTTCCGGAGCGGTTTCCGTTTCGGTTCCGGGGCGGTTCCGACCGGTTCTGGAAACATTCGATCGGCTCCATTTTCTTCGTTTAACTCCGATTTTAGATCCGTTTGCGCGCACACGTTGCTCTTTTCGTCCACTTTACTCCTAGCTAGGTTATTCCTCAAGTTTATAATCTTAAATGTGTAAGAACCAAAGACTTAAATTTTTTGTATTGAATTTGCAAAAATTAAAGAGCAAAGCGGATTTTATTATATAAATTCACTGCCTCGTTAAAACCTTATTAGGTAAAAACCCATTGGGAAAACCCTAATAAGGAAAAAGAGTACAGCTACTAATAGGTTCATGATTTCAATTTGGAAGTCTTAAAAGATTACATGGAAAGAAAGTAATACTAATACATTCTAAAGATTACAATACAAAATAGAAGTCCTAAGTGGTGATTCCATCGGTAACTTTGACCGGTTCCGGGGCGGTTCCGGTTCCGGTTTCCACCGTTTCCGATTCCGGTTCGGTTCCACGGTTCCGAATCCGATGCGAATCCAGGCGGTTCCGGGCGGTTCTGGGCGGTTCCGGTCCCGGTTCGGTCCCGAATCTCAAAACTTGTATTCGGATTCGATTCGCAAGGGGGCGGTTCCGGTTCCAAATCGGTTCCGGCCCGGTTCCGCCGGTTCCGGTTCCAATCGGTTCCGGGTAGATCGCCGGTTCGGGGTAGATTCGGATTCGGTGGCCACCATTAGCGCCAGCTTCTACTGTGGCTCCATCCACATGTCAGTATGTGATAGGGAGAAAAAATGAAAAAATAGAAAAGGCATGGGTAGACGCGTCATGTACGGGAGGGAGGGGTGAATAGGAGAGAGATTTTTTTTAAAATGTTATTACTCATAGAATATAAGTGCAAAAAAAAAAAAATTATCATCAGTTCATCATTTTTCGTGCTCTTCAAAACAAGATGTATCATGGATAATTTTGGTAAACTTAAAATTTTATATATTTAGAATGAGTATATATTAGGTATTTTTAAAGTGAATCTTATTCAATAGCAAAATGAATCTTTTTAAATAATAAATGAACCTTATTCATTAACAAAATGAATCTTACCCCAAACACTCTAAAAACCACCATAGTAGAGTTAAAAAGGCCGAAGGCATTTTTATGGTTTGTAGTGTAGGGTTTAGGGTCTAACGACCCTAACCCTAAACCACAAACCCTAAAAAACTGTCGAGTAGTGACAACAATATATAAAGTGTAGAACTATGCCAAAAAAGATTACCCATGCTACACACTCTCAAAGGCTGAAAAGATTAGTTTCTGCAAATGTCTGTACTCGGTAAAAGTACCGTCTGGATACTCTTCAAACTGGAAGAACATTGTATCGATGAAGGATTTAAAACTTTTAGGCATGAAATCTCACGATTATCATGTACTGATGTTACATCTTCTTCCGGTCGCAATTCGAGGGATATTGCCATCTGATGTCAGAATGCTTTAACTCGGTTATGTTTCTTTTTCAACGCTGTGTGCTCCAAGGCAATTGACGTAACCTCTCTAGATGATCTACAACGTGAAATTGTTATCACTTTATGTCAACTTGAGATGTATTTCCACCATCTTTCTTTGATATAATGGTACATCTAATTGTGCACATCGTTCGAGAGATACAGTTCTGCGGTCCGGTATACTTACGGTACATGTACCCTTTTGAACGGTACATGGGTATTCTGAAAAGTAGAATGAAGAATAGGTATCGACCAGAGGGGAGCATTGTTGAAGCAACAGTGACTGAGGAAGTCACGGAGTTTGTGACCGATTATTTGAGTGAGGCAGAGTCTATTGGTATCCCAAAACCACGACACTATGGCAGGTTTAAGGGTAAAGGTGTTATTGGTAGAAAGATCGTGCAAGTTTCGCGTCTACTTATTCATCAAGCACATTTGTTTGTCTTACAACATCTTGAGGTTGTTGAACCTTATTTGGAAACCCATATGGTTGAGTTAAGGCATCAAAATCCTTTGAAAAACCACATTTGGCTGACAAAAGAACAAAACCGAGTTTTTATCCAATGGTTCAAAGATCATGTGTTGACATTAGCATCATCAGATCCAGAAGCTGTAAGCGAAGAGATCAGATGTTTGGCAATCGGACCTGAAACTAATATTACATATATTACATCTTTTGAGGGGTATGATATTAGTGGGTATACATACTACACTGCACGCCAAGATGCCAAATCGATAAACCAGAATAGTGGGGTAAAAATTGAAGCTGCTGCCACTGAGTACCACAGCGGTAACCGATCTCAACCAGTTAGTAATTGGTATTATGGTGTCATCGAGGACATCTGGGAACTAGACTATGACATTGATTCCTTTCTGTTGTTCCGGTGCAAGTGGGTGGACAACCGACGCGGGTACCAAAATGATGGAGGGCTTACCATGGTTGATCTTTCACGGTTACACGGTTATAATGATGATCAATTTGTTCTGGGAAAGGATTGCGAGCAAGTGTGGTATGTTGAGGATCCGAAAGACTGCAGATGGTCTGTTGTTCTTCCAGGAAGAAGGCCGGTTGTAATGGAAAATGAAAATGAGGATAACAATGAAAATGGGACTGTAGAGAAAACATCCTTGTTCCTACTGGATTACCGGATTCGATTGATGATACTGAAAACGATTTGCTCTACGCACGATCAGACCATGATGAGGGTGTTTGGGTAGAAAATATGAAATGATTTATGTTTTTGTACGTGTCAGGTAATGTTGTTAGTAGAATGTAGACTGTAATATCATCTTAACTGTTATTGTTATGCATCATAGTATTTATGTTATGAGTTTAACTGATGAAAATGCTTTATGATTTTTTTTTGCAGTGGATGATCACCCTATAGATGACCCCATTGGACGGCTTATCTCGACTGGAGAACCTGAGCCACAGCCGAATAGACCAAGTAAGCGGGTCACGAGAGGAGGAAAGAAGAAGAAGGACCAGGTAGTAGTACACGAGACTGAGGCTGGCCCTTCACAGCAGACCGAAGAGGAGTCGGTTGTGCCACCAGAGGCGAAGAAGCAGAAAAAGAAGGGTGCAACACGTGGGCTGAAGGCTAACAAGGGCCCTCCTACAAAACCGGTCGACTTCAATCAATTCAACCAGCCCCATGGAAATTGGAAGAATGACTTCACCGCTTACGGTAGCCATTTGGTGAAGTCATATTGCGACATAAACCACACCTGGAAGCAAGTGCCTCAATCATTGAAGGATACTATGTTTCAGCGTCTTCAGGTAAATCTCTACATTATTACTATGATCTTTTGTGAAATAATAGAACATTTATGTTTACTTTACTAACTGAATGATCATGTACGTAGTCTCGTTCTCTCCGTGGATCCCGCACTTAAAAACGATGTGCTATCAGCGATGTCGAAACAGTTCCGGGACCACAAGAATAAGTTGGCTGACAAGTACATCTACAAGATGCCTACTCCAGAAGATCCAGATGAGCCAGATCATGGTGGAGACGGTGTGAGACCACCATGGGAGGTTTACGAGGGCATAACAGAAGAGCAATGGCTACAATTTGTTGAGAGGCGTCACACACCTGAGTTCCAGGTGCACTTTATTGTCATACATACATAAATTAATCTTAATTTCTTATGTTTTTTTTGTTCAATTTCACTTAACATGATCCCATTAATTTATGCAGGCTCTCCGTGCGAAACAACAAGCAAATGCTAAGAAGAATCTGTACCCTCACCACTTAGGTGGAAAAAGTATTGCTCAAAGGGTACCAGAATGGGAGCAAAAGGGATATCTGCCCACGGATGGCTCATTGGATGCCAGTGGCAGAAGAATGAAAGTGTGGGAGTTAAGCCACATTCCGAAGAACTCTACTCCCGAAAATCCTCAATATGATGAAGCCACGAGAGCAGTTATTGCTCAAATGGTAAGTGATATCATTTCATTTTCAGTCAACTGTTCATTTCCTTTGTATATGAACTTATGTTAAACTAATAACTGTATTTGTGTGTTTATATTAGGGTGAATTAAGCTCTCAGCTCACCCAGGGCACCTGGACCCTCACAGAGGAATGATGATCCTCTTACACGCGCTCTTGGTAAGAAGGATCATCCAGGTCGTGCCATTGGGTTTGGTGGGCACGTTGGTATCCGCCAGGCATTTGGCGCACCCGGGTCCAGAATCAGCCGGGGACAGTCGATTAGCTACGAGGAGCACCTGAGAGCGATGGCTGAGATGGAGCAGAGGATTACTCAGAACGTCGACGAGAGGATCGCTCAGGCTATATCAAGGATTCAGCCACAGCAGCATGAAAGCCAAGAGGTTTCTCGACCACCAGTTGATCAGTCACCCATTCAGCAGCAGAATGCACACCGTAGTGAGAAGTAGTGTCCACTCGGCTGATCCGTTTCCCTATGCATCTCTACAGGTTAGACTTACATTTCAATTGAGTACATGACGATTATGATTTTTAACTTGATCACTAATATCATCATAGAAGAATTCTCAATTTTTATCTAAACAAGTTCCACATAACACTCAGGCACCCACTGAGTGCCATCTGTTTTTACAAATGGAGTAGAAGAGGTCATGGTTGCATGGGGAAAACTTTTCCCCTCTCGTCCAAGTGATATTGTGCACGGTGAACCACTCCGACATTACCATGCACGAGTGCTTGTAGACGAATTTGTTGCAGAGCATGCTGACGTCGGTTTACCGGTGCCGGTCCCACAAAGACCTACCGTGCGTTCTGCACAAACTGCGACAGTGCAGTGGCCTGCACGATTGGTCAGACTCCCTGGCAGGTATTACTCTTAACCGTTGCTATAAAACTATTGGTGTACCACCTTGCATCCATATACTTAATTAGACTAATATCATAGGATATGACCCCACCGAAGACTGATAAGGGCAAAGGAAAAAGAATTGCCACACCTGTGCAATCAAAGGCATCCACAATTTTGTGCTTAGACCTGCTTTGGTGGAGAAGAGAATATTGGCCGGCTTGTCGACCAATATGCAGATTCTGCATTCCTCGTTGTTGGTGCTACCACCGGATAGTGATTCCCTCATTGTGGAAGATCCCGAGCGGATATTTCACTATATAGTTCAAGGAGAAGATATACATCGATTTGAGATGTATATGTCCGACTTCGAGGAGTGCTTCAGGAGGGATTGGTTGAATGTGTCGATTATCAAGTCGGCCGCCATGTGAGTGACTTCTACCTTTTATATTTTGAATTCATTAATTGGTGATGAATTAGATGTTTGAATATAAAGTTAATGACTAATGATATTGCCTCATAGGTGGGTGCATGATAAGGCGATCAATGTCTATCAAGATCAAAGATTTGGATTCCTGTGTCCTGCTATGTGCAATGAAGTCCAGATGACAAGTGATCCGCAAGGCCTTATGCAATATATGACGAATGCCCTCTATGAATGTTCGAAAAAGTCATTTATTATGCTGCCATATCATTCAGGGTATGATATTTGACTATTTCTATTAGTATTATCTAAAACATATAGTTTGTGTTAGTTGCTTAATGATTTCAACACATTGTTTAATTTGTGGACAGTCGACATTGGTCATTGCTTGTGCTGGTGATGGGGAAGCACCCACGATCTTGCAATTTGACTCACTTGGTGCGGGTGCCAAGAGACCGAAGATCGCCACCGAATGGGGAGGTGTCATAGGGGAAGACAACGAACTGGATCAAGCTATATGAATGTTAATAAACATTATTTTACAAACATTAACTGTGTCATAATTTGCTACTGATGATTAAACTATATATATGTGCTGATGTATATAGTTCCTATAAAATCTGCTATAAATCACAGATGAGTAAAACATGGAAATTTGGTATCCCTAGTTGTCTTGTGAAGGTTAATTATATAACTTGTTTGTATGTGGTATTGTGTGGTGGAAGGATGGTGGGGTACTATGTCCAAGTGTGGATAGTCTATGTCATGAGATTCATGAGGTAAGTGACATAGTAGGAGCGGCGAACCTTTTACCAGAGCACTCGTTAGACATGGTAACTTTTGTGAAAGTTTCATTCTTGTTATTTGCTTTTAGTTGTTAGGTACTTTTTGTAGTTGTACGAGATTATGTTCATTTTTTTCAAGGCTTACGAACAAGTGTTCAAAGATGGTCAGTATGATGATGCTCAAATTGTTGAGATGCTTGAGGAATGGTCGGAGTTCGTCTGCACAAGTTTAATGAATTGATGATCATGAAGTTTTTTTCTAACTTTTTCGAGTATGTAAATATAAATCTGTACACTTGTGGATGGTGTAATGGTATATTTGAATTGTAATGGTTTTTTTATTTGTATTGAAAGTGTGAAAGTAAGTGTATTGCATTGGTTTTGTTAACTCTCAAATTGTGGTGCGTTGTTGGTATTAATTGGGAGCTTTTATAACTTTTTAAATGTGTGCTGGAGCTCCCTGTATGGATGAAGCATTATTACAGGTCTGATTGAATCAAATGTGGTAATATATATATATATATAAGCTGGGATGGAAAAAACAAAAAAAAAAATATACCTATCTCGGCGTTTCTTAGAGAACAACTGCCGAGATAGGCCCCTGGGATTGACCGTGTGTGAGATTGACCATGGGTCTATCTCGGCGGTTGTTCTCTAAGAACCGCCGAGATAGACTCATGGTCAATCTCACACACGGTCAATCCCAGGGGCCTATCTCGGCGGTTGTTCTCTAAGAACCGCCGAGATAGGTACATCTAGTTCGGCGGTTTTACAACCGCCGAAATAGGTGCTCACACCTATTTCGGGGTGCTCATTTCGGCGGTTCACAACCGCCGAAAGCGCCAAAGTCAGGTGGAACCGCCGAAATAGGCCTTTTTTCTACTAGTGTCCCAGACTCCCGGTGGTGGGCTGGTCCTCTCTGGTCGGGCCCAATCAAACCCAACTTCATACGGTCCCAGATCAGTCCTGGTGCAGTCCCAGTCTCTTGAAAAGTAAAACCGGACAAACCGAAATTTCTTCTTCCAGACCGATAGAACGGTCATGATCCTTAGTTAATAGTCAAAGATCGACCATACTTAATACTGACTAAAGTCTTTCAGCAACTTCTGACCGATCCATTCTTTAGTGACTTTGTCAAAATGTTTAAGTAAAAACATGTAGAGAAGCTGTCGTTTTTCTTCCCTCGAAGAAAGTCGACCGTAATTGTCATAAACCTTAAATCTGTGTTGTCGTCGATGGCGCTTTCCTTCCTCTCTGATCCACCCTGTCTGGCTAATGCTCGCGCGCGACAGTAATGGAATTCAAATTCCAGGCTACCCAACCTCATGATGCAGTACATGTCCGAAAGAAGAAGAGACCCTTACCTGAGGGAGCGACAACCCAAGATCTAATCCCGGCTACAAATCCGACTATCGCTTGGGAGAAGGGATCATTCTGTGAGATTGTATCGGAACAAAGGATGCAAGACGCTGTTGAATCCTCAGATGACGAGAATTCAGACACTGAAGATACGACCCAGGAGGAATTCACAGAAGATGACGATGAGTTATGCCCAGTTATAACTCTCCCTTAAGAGATCGACAGGAAGATCAGAAGGGACTGGAGGAAGGCGGTAATAATAAAGCTTCCCGGTAAATCCTTTCCAGCACATATTCTTTTCGAGAGATTAATTCAACGCTGGAGAATATCGGGTAAATTTGATCTTACACAGATGGGTAATGGGTACTATACGGTCAAATTTGATGACAAAGGGATAGAGATTATGTTCAAGCGGAAGGCCCCTGGATTATCTCTGATCATTATCTGTCGGTGAGAAGATGGGTTCAAGGGTTTGATATCAAAACATAAGCGCTTACATGTATGGACGTATGGATCAAGTTTCTAGAGCTATGCCAGGAATTCCAGAATGACGTGGTGCACCCGATTATTGGAGCTAGGGTCGGGACTGTCCGGAAAGTTACGATTACCAAATCCAAGATTGGGGTCCTCAATGGCAGGGTGTGTGTTTCAGTCGACCTAACTAAACCCCTGTTAGGCAAATTACACTTTAAGAACCACACCCAGTGCATTTTATATGAAGGAGTACACCTGGTGTGCTACAAATGTGGTTGTTTCGGTCACTATTTCTTAAGATGTCCAAAGATTGATAATGAAAATGCATCAGTCAACGAAGGAGGATTTAAAGTTATTCAGAAGACTAGCGACGATACCCCTCCTCAAGAACATGCAAACTTTAGGCCATGGATGACGGTCAATAGAAGGAAAAGAACACCGGGGAAAAAGCTAGCAACAAGACTGTGGATAAACAATCAAAGGAAAATACACCGGCTATACAAGCTCATGAGAACCCCTTTTCTGCCCTGGTAAATAAGGATCATGAGCAGTTCGATTCAGAGGGAAAAGACTCCCTTGAGGACAACAACAAAATGAGCGAAACTCCTTTAGAGCCCTCAGATGTACCAACCACTAAAGCCCGTGGAACAGAGCAACCAGAAAACCTGTCTGCACATGGTGATTCTAGTCCCGAAAAAAGATGATGGTCCAGATGCTCCCTTATTCTACAAAGACGGATGATGGAGTACAGCAGGGAGGAAAATCCCCTCAGAATTCCCCACATCCTTAGTATAATCAGGTTATATCTTTCCTGCTCTCTATTCACTTTATATATGCTTATGGAATTTTTACTTAATACGTTAGCTTGGAATTTTAGAGGTGATGCAAAGAGTTTTTTTCTTTCATGTATTAAGAATCTAATTTAAATGCATAGACCTCATGTCTTATTTCTTTGCGAGCCTAGGATTAGTGGGGCTCAAGCGGATGAGACTATTAGGAAAATAGGATACCCTAACAGTTTTGTGTTAATGCTTGTGGTTTTAGTGTGGCCTTTTGCTTTTATGGGACAACTATTTGTCTATGAATGTGTTATTTTCTGATAGCCAGTTCATCCATTCTCGTATGAGTTTTGACAAATTCTCTGTTTATGCTACTTTTGTTTATGCGAAACCTAATGATGCAAATAGAATCTCTCTTTGGGACTATTCGTCATGCTTACCCAAGGATGATTGTCCTTGGATTCTTATGGGTGATTTTAACTCTATTCTGTCTTTATCTGATAAGAAAGGTGGGGTTAGAACCCTTAATAGAGGTAGTAGAGCCTTTTTGAATTGGTTTCATGCGAATGGCCTTATGGAGATTCCCTCTGAGGGATGCAACTTTTCCTGGTCTAGTGGCTCCATCTTTGTCAAATTAGATAGAACCCTTGTCTCTTGTAATTGGTTTGAGTATTTCCCTGTTACCAAAAGTTTCATTCTACCGAGAATTGGATCCGATCACTCTCCTATCCTTACCCATATCCATCATAGAGATTCTAGACCTAAATTCCCTAAACCTTTCAGATTTATCACTGCTTGGTCTAACCACGAGGACTTCAACAAGTTGATCTATGACTCCTGGACTCCGGCCATAGCCTTCCCTTCAATCTTTGTTGCTTAGCTGAAACCTTAACAACTTGGAATAAGGAAGTCTTTGGGAATATTCTCTTGAAGAAAAAGAGACTACTGGCTAGGATTGCTGGTGCTCAAAAAGTCCTTGAAAAAAGTCAAAACCCTTTCTTAAGAAATCTAGAGAAAAAGTTAAGTTTTGAGCTAGAGGAAGTCCTATTAGCTGAGGAATCCCTCTAGTTCCAAAAATCTAGGGAAAAATGGTTGAGTTGCGGAGATAAGCACACTAGTTATTTCCATAGAAAAATCTTAATCAGAAGGGCCAGATCTTTGGAGGATAATTCTGGTAATACGACTGATGGGGATGATAGGTTGATGAATTTGGTTGTTAATTTTTTCAGAGATTTATACACTAGGGAGCCCACTGAGAGTTTAACTAATTTAGGGCATGAATTTCCTGAGATTAGCCCTGATCTCCTAGATTCCATGTCAGGTATCCCTTCTCTATAAGAGGTTGAAGAGGTCATCAAATCCATGGGAAATCTGAAAGCTCCTAGGCCAGATGGCTTCCATGCTTGGTTCTACAAAAAGCAGTGGGAGACTATTAAAGCTAATGTTTATGATTTGTACATAAAGCATTTAGCTCTGGCAAATTTGACAAGAGTATTAATGATACCCTGCTTTGTCTCATCCCTAAAAATCCTAATCCAATTCTATGAAGCACTTTAGGCCCATTGCCCTTTGCAATGTCTCCTATAAGATCATCTCCAAAATCCTAGCAAATAAAATTAGGGGGCGTTTGTTTCGAGCGGGGGAATGGAATGAATCAGGAAAGGGAATGGGGAGGAATGGAAAAGAATTCCCTTTGATTTTCCCGGTTGTTTGTTTGAGCTGGGGGGGATTAAATAAATAATCGGTCAATGGCCACTGGTCAATGGTCAACGGTTGTCGGTTGTTGGTCAATGGTCACTTTAACATTCACCGGTCACTGGTCAATGGTCATATGTCACCGGTCAACATGTACTGGGGAAAGGTAATCCCATTCCCTAGTAGGGGTGGGGAATGATAGAGGGGTTTGGGGTAATCCCATTTCCTTTCCCTTTCCTGAAAATAGGAAAAACTGGCAAAACAAACAGCAAGAAAGGGAATCATTCTGATTCCCTTTCCTGATTACCCCAAAACAAACGCCCCCTCAAATCTTTTATCCCCATATGTTATCTCCCCTTTGAAACTAGCTTTGTTCCCAACCGCCACATTCATGATAATCATGTTATAATGCAAGAAGTTCTCCACTCAATGAGGAAAACTAAGGCTAAGGAGGGGTGGGTTGTCATCAAGGTTGACCTCGAAAAGGCCTATGATAGATTATCATGGAGTTTCATTAAGGATGCCCTACAATGCCTCAATCTCCCTAGATCAATTATATAGATTATCATGTTCTGTGTTGAGTGGGTTAGTATGAGAATCCTGTGGAAGGGATGCCAATCTGACCCCTTTTTCCCTTCAAGGGGTATTAGACAGGGGATCCTCTTTCCCCATACCTATTTGTTCTATGCATGGAGAGACTTTCTCATCTTATAGATTGGCATGTTACAGCCAGATGCTGGAAACCAATTAAGCTCTGTCATAAAGGCCCACCTATCTCTCATTTATATTTCGCTGATGACCTGGTTCTTTTGGGATCTACCACTAAGGCAAATATCTTGGGCATGAATAATAATTAAAAAATTAGAAGGGTAAAAGTAGAAAGATAGATACAAAAGTCTAAAACACTTATAATTTGAACATAATTCTAAAGCCTAAAACGACTTATATTTAGAATAGGAGGGTGTAAAAAAAAAAAAAAAGATCGACCAGACTTAGTCCGAGATGGTCCCGGACTAGCCCAATAGTGGCCAGCTCCACACTGCCAATTGAATTCGATTCGCACATTAATACTTCGTACTGCTGAAATTGTCTACCTTGGATTTGAAATAGGCGGGAGAGCACACGGAAGGCAGCTCACGACACGAGAGCCACACGTAGCTACTGTGCACATCATTGCCCCTTCTCTGTTCTAGATGTAGGTTTAAAATGTCAAGTGCACTAATTTGAAGAAAGAAATTAAAATTTGAAATAAACGGGTAGGTAACGAGAGATGGATTAGATTACGTGATAGGTGCCCGATTCATTTCTGTTTATAGGGTGGACAACGCGATAGCAGCGGGCGGGTGTAGATCGTCCCTTTATATAAACATCAAACATCAATATTCTTTATATCAAAACAGCCCAAACACAGTAGTTATTAGAAATGGACAAAACGATCCTCGCATGGCTCCTTCTGCTTCCATTAATCACATTTACAGCGCAGTATCTCTTTACATTATTCAATATTAGTGTCCGCGGGAAAAGGCGTCGCCTCCAGGGCCTATCCCTTTACCCATACTCGGCAACTTCCTCACGCTGAGAAACAAGCGCACCACCTACTTTGGAAACCTTGCCGAGACGTACGGCCCTCTTATGTCCTTTCGACTAGGCTCAACAAAGGTATTTGTTGCCTCTACATCCTCCCTAGCAAAAGAGATCTACCAAACCACGAACTCACCATCGGACAAAGACCCCGAGTTGATGTCGTGCGGCTCCTAAATCACATCGATTTATCGATTATATTCTCACCCTTGTCGTCAGAGTGGCGCACCAAACGGAAGATATGCAACTCCCACATCTTCTCCAGCGGCAGACTGGACGCTAGCAAGGAGATCAGAATGAAGAAGGTTGAGGAGCTCGTTTCATACGTCAGAGCATGCAGTGAGGGTCAAACTCCGGTTGATATTGGCCATGCAGCGTTTTCAGTGGCTCTTAATTCCTGTCCAACACTATGTTTCTCTATTGATCTGGCGGATCCCAGCTCTGATGCTTGTCAAGAATTCAGATCTTTGGTTTCAGAGATGGCCATGGAGACTGGCAAGCTCAATCTGGCGGATTACTTCCCTGTGCTTAAACTCCTGGATCTTCAAGGCATTAGGAGGCGCATGTCCATCAATTTTAGGAAGATGAAGGGCTTGATCAACGGGATTATTGATCAAAGATTAGCTGAAAAGGAAGGAGCAAGGGAGACAAGCACTATTCCTGCCGACATGTTAGATGCCTTGCTTGAATTCAGTCTAGTGAACAAGGAGTTCAACCGATCATGCATAGTACATCTGCTAATTGTTAGTAGCTAGCTGTCTCTAGTATATCAATAATCAGCTCCCCTTAGCAGCTATTTTATCACTTTCGTGCATACAGATAATTAAACTTACATGCATAGTCATGCATATGCAGGATCTTCTTTTAGCTGGAACTGATACCACATCGTCGACCGTTGAATGGGCAATGGCAGAGTTACTCCGAAACCCCAGAAAAGCTTACCAGAGCACAGCAGGAACTAGACCAAGTTATTGGAAAAGGAAACCTGGTAGATGAAGCAGATATTGCAAGATTGCCATACCTGCGAGCGGTAGTGAAGGAGACACTGAGATTACATCCTGCAGCACCAGTTAATGCCAGAGAAGTTGGCGACTGCGGAATAGACGTCGGTGGGTACAACATTCCAAGAGGCTCATTACTATGGATCAATATCTTGGCTGTAGGAAGGGATCCTGAAGTTTGGACCAGACCTGATTCGTTGAGCCAGAAAGGTTCCTAGATAATGACATAGATGTCAGGGATAAGGAATTTGCTTTCATCCCATTCGGGGCTGGTCGGAGGATCTGTCCGGGAATCCCACTGGTTATGAGAACAGTCCCTACGATGCTGAGCTGTTTGATTCATCTGTTTGATTGGAAGTTGGAAGACCCAGCAGAATTGATAGATATGGAGGATAAGTTTGGGATGTCCTTGCAGAAAGTTCAGCCATTGCGTGCTCTCCCTATCATCAGGTAACTCCGGTCAGTTCCTTGAGCAATGCAGCCAAAGCATCCATCCTTCAATTATGTACCCACTCTGTTCATCCAGATGAATGAAACACTAACAACAATAATAATAGTAATGGCTGTAAGTGGAAGAGAAAGCAGCGGCATACTTCTCTTCACCTCGATTTTATGTGAAATTATGAAATCTACTTACTTGTCCAGGTCATGAGGCATATATAAAGCTAATGTACCAAAATAAACTATTAGGAATACATGTATACCATACAGTATCTGTTCTGTAATATATTATATGTATTATGTGTCTGTAACAGAGATATAGTAGTATTTTTCCCTTAATACAGATTCTCTCTTTCTGGTTTTTCTCTTCTACCCTGCCTCATTACAAATTTAAGATGTACTTCTCGTGTTACAGTGTAACTTCATCGTTATGTACTTACAATCTAAAAACCATTGGCAATTGTTACCATTTGTTCCTAGTCATCAATAGCTTCCTCTGGTTTCACGAAAAACTCAATGTACGCTATCCTACTCGGCATCTGATGCCCAGCAGAGTTAAGGTGCGAATGTGAAGTGAAAGGCCTTACTACAGAAACCAGATGTTGAACTTTCAACATTCCACCTCTTCCAATGGTTAACTTGCTTCCGCGGTTGTCTTTTATGACACTACTTGGAATGTTAGATGTTGTAGCCTTGAGAAATTTGTACTTGTACCTATTCATATATATAAGGTTAATTACTTGTTACAATCAAAAGGCACTTCATGGCAAAGCAAAAAATAACACTAGAATGAAGTAAATGGAGCAAAAGAAATGTCAGATGCTGAGAATTACCCATGGGAGACTGGTTGATCACAATTGAAACCCATTAGAAGGTCCGTGTTGACATAATATGCCAAATCAATCTGCAAACATAAATCAGTTTCACCATTGAAACCTGTACATGATGAATTGGAAATATAATTGTTATAGAGGAACAAATGAGTGGGTGGAGTTTTTGGTTGTCCATAAAAATATGCCTGTAGCCACCATGGACTGCCATCCCTTGAAGTGCAGAAGGAGGTTAAGGTTTGTAAGGATATCGTATGCTTGAACCCGGCCATCTAAATCATCAATAGCCTCTTTTAGCGCAGCAGACTGCTCAGGACAGGAGGACATCACGATATGCAAGCAGGTTATTAAGAAGGGTATACATCTTTTTCCTTGTGTAAATACAAGAGAATGATTTTCCACCAAATTATCATATGCTGGCCAGCATCAGCAGTATTCTTTGACCGAATATCTTTTGTAAGAAAGCATCCAATTGACACGATAACATTGATTCAGAAGGTACAGGTACACTTCCTACCGATTATCCTTTAAGAGGCCAGAACATTCAACTTCTCAATGCCCTGCTTACAATCCCCCCCTTCAACCTTATAAACACACATAGTTACCAAAATACTAAATACCCCCCCAACAGTAACTTCCTAAACATAAAAGCAGTAACTTCCCTAAACATAAGAGCATTAACTTCCCTAAATGAGACCTAACAATTTTGACTCAACCCGAAACCTAACTCACACAACCCATAATTTTACGGGTTAGGATCTTGATTATCAACCCATCTATTTTTTGGGTAGGGTTAGGATAAATTTAACGGGTTAGGATCCTAGTTATCAACCCCACTTATTTTTTTTATTGGGTTAGGATAATAAGCTAATTTTGTGGATTGGGTTAGAATAAGGATCCAAACCCACTTAAGTGTTGCACGGGTAATTTTTTAAACCCAAATTCTTAGCTACATGTGACTGTAGCTATCTTGGCTACATCCAACGATTTTATGTCAAATTAAAATAAAAATATCTTTACAATAGGGTAATTTTGTAATTTATGAATATAGTGGGACAAAATTAAAAATAGAATGAAGAACAAACTCGGAGCGTAGTGACTGAGCTCGATTTCATTTTTTTTCTTTTTCTTATCTTTATCACAACGACAATAATTATATGGTTGTAACTTTTAATATAAATGAAAAAAAGTATATCATTGTTCATCTAAATTCAAGCTCTTCAAAACAGACCAGTCATGAATATATTTTGACAAACTTAAAAAATTATTTTTACATGTATACCATGAATTTTAATGTGAGGATGTATGTACATATTTTAATGTGAGAATGTACATGTTTTAATGTGACGCGATGTACATGTTCAAATATGAAATGTACATGTTCTTTATGAACATCTGTACATGTTTGTATGGTCATCTGTACAAGTTTTCTCCCATATCTGTACAGATTTTAGTCTAAAATGTACATATTTAATGATTCATACAGTTTATGTGATCATCTGTATGTTTTGTACTACACGAGGATGTACATGTTTTTACGTGAGGATGTACATGTTTTAAATGATATTTTTACAGTTTGTAAATGACCATCTGTACAAGTTTTTCTTTTATGTTTTGTACACTATACATGTAAAAATAAAATTTTTTAAAATTGTCAAAACATATCCATGACTGATCTTGTTTTAAAGAGCTTGAATTTAGGTGAATATAATAATTTTTTTTTCATTTTATTTAAAACATTTTATTAAAAAAGGAACAATTTTTTTTTTTAAAAAAATAACAACAAACGTAACACGCGCATGGGCACAAAAAAAAGCGACGTGCACAGGATTAACCGAGTTGACTATATCCAAGACACGCCCTAGTATCTTATAAGATTTCCCATATTAATTTCTTGTTATAGTATCCAAATTCTAGGTTTTATACGAAGTGATACGTCAGATTTTGCGAGTGTGAATGTCATCTTCTAGAGTTCAATTGAAGTAGTGTAGGTTTTCTTAGATTTAAGAGGAAAGAACTTGTTCAAGTGATCGGTAAGTGCGAGAAACACGCACAAAGTGAGAGCTATACTTGATATTCTGAGGTCATACCATTTTCATGTGCATGGGAAAATTCATGAAATATCATTATATTTCTGTCTAACTTATAAAATGTTTTAAAAATAAAAAAGTCAGTGTCCATCAAACTCAACCCGATCTGGTCCAGAAAAGACTTGAAAAAATGGGTTTGAAAATTTACTTGGACAAAAAAATTAGTCCTGAATTTAAAATTGGGAATTGGGCCAGACTCTGATAAAATTTTAGATCAAAATAAAACCCCCTAAACCCAAATTTAAATATATACTACTATTGAAAAATATAAAATATAACAATATATTTAATGTAATTTTATATATATATAAATTTTTTTATTTAAAATTTATTATTTTTTATATTGAAATTTCTTATGTATTTAAATTTTGTTTATAACTACTTTATTATTTATACAAAATTTTATTAATTATTTATAAAAATGAAAAAATTGGATTGATAGTGACAAAATCAGAGAAAAATCGAGTCTGTCAAAAAATAAAAAAATCAAACCTCACATAACTCTATGATCAGAAAATTAACTATTTGTTGACCTATCAGCTTCATCATATTGATAATGTCAGACTGGACAACAAAACTACTTAATCAACATCATCTAACACTCTCTCATCCCACTTTAGATGCATTTTCAAGGAAGGGTTGACATTTTTTAGAAAAAATACAATATAGATTAAGTAGTGTTTTTTGTCCAACATGACATTATTAATATGATTAAGCTGATAGGTCAACATATAATTAACTTCCTGATAACAGAGTTATAGTTCGGGAGCTTGTAGTCAAAGATACCTTAACCTTGAATTGGTTACCAGCAATTATGATAAATACAAGGAGGTTAACCGTAATATCCTAAATCTAAAAGGGGTTGTGAGTATTTTACGCAAAATATTTTTAGCTCACTAAGCTGACACGATTTTTTCAACTTCATAAAACTTGATAAAAAGGAAACTTAGTGGTGAATAGAGAGTAATTGAGCTAGTTGATTAAGTGAAAGTATACAAAATACATTATTACTTTGTGGTCAACGGCCAAATTTAAATATAGTTATTTCAAAAAATATATTAAATATGGTTGTTAAATAAAACATAGAATAAATGGTGAGATGGGCATTCAAATTGACATATTATTAGATGTAATTATTAAAATAAAATAGTGAAAGAATAATAGAATAGGAATATTGGGTATGTTCATGGAAAATCAGAATTGTTAAATCAAAAGGAACTAGTAAAATCGAAACTGGAAACCTGGTTAACTGAAGTGGTTTGTTGGTTCGGTTAATGAAGTGGTTTACTGGTTCGGTAACTGAACTGTTTGATTTTCCGATTCTGGTTATTGATTTTAATCCAAAAAACGTTTAAGTCTTTTAATTTATTAAATTTTAAAATTTTAAATTTTTTTTAATATAAATAAAAATAGTTACTATTAGATTTACCAAAAAAATTGTACAATTATATAGTTAATGAATAGAATTATACTAAAATCAATAAAATCTTATTACCAAAATTGATGGTTAACCGGTTTAATATCACACCAAAATCAGTAAAATCATACATTAGTTACTACCTATAAAAAACACATAAATCTACAATATTTCAATTGAGCATTAAACCGATAAAAATACACTAAAACTAACAGTTAACAGGTCTCTATTTTACCATTAAAAATGAGTTACGATCATCAAATCGGATTAACTCACAAACCGCTTAACCGGGTACAGCACACCCCAAATGTGGTTCTTCATTTTCAATAGGCTACCTTTCCCTAAACAGCATGGAGACCCTGGCACTTGCGCCAGGGTGTTATATGGAGATTGACATGTGTTAGATTGTGGTTGGAGGATAAATGAAGAAAAAGATAAAGGAAAAAGTAAATGAAAAAAAGGAAATCACGTGTGTTAGTTACGAGAGTTTTGGGAGGGGGTTGGATGTGGTTTTTATTTATTAGAGAGAGAAATATTTTTTTTTCAAAATCTTATAACACTGTTGGAAAAAAAAAGAATAAACAACGCCCCTTTAAAAATGGTTATATTGTAAATCGTTTTTTTTTATAATAGGCGGGACATCTTAATAAACGCTTTGCTTAGAAAGCGTTGTTTATGTTATGGCGCCCAAAGACAAAAACAACGCTTGCTTACAAAGCGTTCTATAAGAGATACGTATAAAAAACGCTTCTCAAAAGAAGCGTTTTTTATGTCTTTGGGCGCGATAACATAAAGAACGCTTTAGCTAAGAAGCGTTCTTTATGCTGATCGTAAGTAGCATAAAAAACGCTTCTTAAGTGAAGCGTTCTTTATGTTACCTAAATTATAAACAATTTTCACCCTCCCGCCCAGTCTTCTCATCAGTCTAATCGCGACTGTTCCCCTACCCACCCACTCTCTGTAAACCTCCTCTCACTCCATGTAAACGTTGCTCTTCCGCTGTAAAAAACCTCGCTCTTTCCGCTTTATCTCCTCTCAATCGAAACGAAAACCAGAACATCACAATATTTGCCGCCGCGGCGCCTCTTTCTCTTCCCTCCCGATAATCGATCTTCTATCTTCCGGCATTGGGGCGATGAAGGCAGGCCACATGCATGCGTAGATCGATATCAGCGCCTCTTGTTATCGGTAATTTTGCCCTCAATCTGCTAACACCCCCCTACGCACGTAACAATAAACGAAATCGCAGCGGAAATAACACTAAAAACGATAACTAAACGATTTGGTGCTACAACGCCGTAACCACCCACGTGGTTAACAAGGCAGAATAAATACAAGCGTACCGGTCTGATTATCAGACACCCGAGCATTGGTACTAACATCCAGATATACATAACCAACTACCGAGTATTTATACAAACCGTCACCGTAAATGTAACTGTAAACTTCCACTGTGTACAACCGCCGCTGTAATAATGACGGTGTTCAAATATAAAACGCCACGGGAGCACAGACGCATCCCGGGCTCAACATCCAAAAATAGCCAAAAGTACTTAAAAACTAAGATCTAAAGCCATTCCACTTCCTCGATCCTCATCCTGCAATATAAATATGGAGCCCCCGAGGGGGTCAGCAACCCTTGGCTGGTATGGTTAACGCGCAGCCCATCGGTTACCGGGATACGCGCAACTAATTGTCAACATGACATGACATTCATTTTAAACACACAACATATATATATCATAGCAAGAGTGTTGCATAACAACGTCACACATAACATACAAGAACGAATCCTTTTAGGAAACGAACCAACACAATTACTTCCCATGGAGAGCCTAGAGGATGTTGCCAAACTATTGCTAAGCTCGTTACATAACTCGTTACCGTCCTGTTAAATGGAACGAATAACTTAACACAAAGGTGCGTTGGATATGGTGATCCAAGCGCACCGAACAACACATAGTATGCCCCTGTGGCCCGACGTGAGTCAGTAAAATAGCCTTGGATAAGCTAAAGGGAAAGTTGGAAACCAAATGGAAAACAACCATAACATACAAAGAGAATCGAACCGGTTATGACATCGACTCCCATACTCACACGTGTGGCCGGAACTATCGGACTCCTCACTCCCCAGTTAGCACTTGTTAGAAGTTCAACGTCGAACTCAATAAACAATCCCATACTAGTGGTTAAGTCTTGTTAGACACACACAAGGGAAATGAGTCAAACCTTAACAACATAGTAATGTTAACAACTGTAAACTCATTACATGGCTTAAGTCTTACAAGGTCATAAACAAACAGAAAAACAAACAACACACAAACCGGTGTAAACCAGTAGGCAACAGACTACAAGAAAACCATACCTTGGTCCTTGCTTCGACTGGTTTCCACCGTAGGTCACTCCTATACATGATTAATAACGTTGGTTAATTAACTTACTTAACTTCAAATTTTACTAAGTATTTTTACATGGTTGTATGACATGTTTTTAATACCCAAACTTATTCATGATTACCTCCATTATACCTCTAGGGTTAATTGCATAAGTCATATTCTTTTGTTTTTTTTTGTTTTTGGGTCAGTCCGACCCACCAACTGGGTCGGTCCATTCCAGTAAATTCTCGGGTTTGAAAATTCTACTTCGTCTGACCCACGTCCGACCCAAATCCTCTGGGTCGGACCATTCTAGATATTTTACCGTCTTTTAAACTCTCCCGACCGACCCATGTCCGACCCAAGTCCCCTAGGTCGGACCGTTCCAGAACCACTTACTGGTGTTGAAATACCCCTAAATTAATTTAAATTAATTTAGGGGATTTCTTTTATTAAACCTTTAATAATACTATTAAGTATTAAATTAGTATAAGGAATTATGAATATTAAATTATCATATGGAATTATGAGTATTAATATTATATGGAAATATGGAAATTAATTGAGGGGATTCCTCCTATTTAACTCTAAAGAATACAATTTAATACTTAATTATTATATATTATTATAAAGTATTATGAATTAATAATAAGATTTATAAGTCAATAAATCTTGGGAAATTTCTAAACACCCCAAGTATATTATAAAGATTTTAGAAATAATTTGTACATTAATTTGAATCATAAAGTCAAAATAAAATTATAGAAACCTTGAAGCTTATTAAGCCTTGCTAGGGTTGACTTTTTGAGAATGGTCAAACCAGCCCATGAAAACTATATCAATAAAAAGGTTATGGAAAACCAAGAAGATTGATAAAAAGAACGTTGAAAACGGATCATCCTAGCCAAAGTTAGGTTAGATTGAAGTTTAGAGCCAAAATTTAAGAAATGCCGACGTGTCAGTCAGCCAGGCATTACCACTTAACAGTCCCAGTTTTCGACCGTTTTTTGCATCTCAAGGGTCGATTTTCAAACGCCTATATCCCTCCTCTCTACTCCACATTTGGTATGCCGTCTGTTTCATTCGATTCTCCTATCTTTCCTCTTTCCAACCATTACTCACACACCATCTAACTCCTTCTACAATGATCGGAAAGTTGATCCAAAGTTGCCTCCTCGCGAGTTCGTAACCCAGAATTCCGATTTTTCCTGAGATCGGGTAAACTTCGTCACGCCATAACTTCTTCATTTCTCATCCGAATTTCGTGTTATTTAGCTTGTTTTGAAGATCTTTAATCCCTCTATAACTTTCATGTTGATGGCCAAGGCTGATTAGCACTGGTTTGGGAGATAATCAGTCTAAAGATGCCTACTCGATCACGGTGGTAATTCTGCCCAGTTCATCCCGAAACCAACTAGGTAAACACGGATCTTGTGAGATCTGTAACTTCCTCCCTAGTTCATCAAAATCAATTATTCTTCCACTAACCTCTAGAGTTACATGTCTAGTTTGGATTGTGATAGGTTCCATGAATCAAATCTCTCTCAGTTGGTGCGAGTTGATTCGAGAAGAGGCATACCTGAACCGCACATAAAATACCGATTTCCAGAATTCTCGATTTGGTTCACCCCGTTAATGCAATTCCGGTGAGTTCCTGATCAAATTGCTCTGTTGATGCCATTCGAAATTTCATCACCGATCAAACCCACATGCCAATTTAGTCTATTATGCATTACAATGGGAGAATTTGTCAAAATTGAATTCGAACTCAACTGTGAACCCTAACTTCGAACCCAGTTTCGAATCGGTTCAATTCTGCATGAAAATTGGGGAAATCGGTACCATTAGAACCGGAATTTGATTACGAATCGATAGGAACAAAAATCATCGAATTTGGTTCTGTGAGTTGAGAGAAAACAGAGATTTAGTACTCGACATCTGTTTGGGGTTCACTGATGAACTCGAGGATTTTCAGCCGTCCGACCGTAGGTTTTAGAACGGACGGCCGAGATTAGATCTGGGAGTTTAAGTTGGTTATGAATTATAATATTTCCAGAATTAAACCCTAACTTGTTGAATTAATTTAAATACCTTCCCGAATGTGTTTTGACTTGAAATTTAACCATAGATTCCTTATAAAATCTAGTTTATTATTATGTAAATTAATATGGGTTTTGAGTTTTTAAACGTAAGTTATGATTTTTGCAAGTTATGAGTATTATGGAATTATTTGGAAATTTTAAAAAGATATTTTTATGAAATAAAAATTTTATAATATGTATAAAAGGTTATGGTTACTATATACGTAATTTGGGAATTTTTGGACAAGGGGAAATAGGTTTAAAAATTGTATTTCTAAGGTTTTTCATAAGTTACCTTATGATACAAGGTTTTTAATGTAACCAAAAATTAAAGTATAGATGATTAATAAACTTTATAGGTTGGGGAAAATACAATAAGACTAAACTAACATTTTAATACGGAATGTTAATAAATATTTTTGGGTATAAACTTTTAAGTGAAATTAAATATATATATATATATATTATATATATATACATATATATAAAAGGAATAAAATAGTAACTTAGGTTAAATCAAGGAACTAATTAATCTACATTTATATTATTATATAATATGGTAGTTAATATACTTAATTGAAACTAAGGAAAATACTTTATTTTATAGACCATATTTTGAATGTAGATATGTGTAAAAGTTAATATAAATAATTAAATGCAATAAAACTACATGAAGAATGTCTGGAATAAATCCTAGTATACATTACGATAAATAAATAAATAAAAGACATAAAATACCTTATAGCAAATAGAATATGAAGGAATTAATAAGTTAAACTAAACCTATACATAATACTATTAAAAGAATATTATATGAGGTGGTATTGAATTGTGGTTATGAAATTAAGCTTAAAGAGTTATCTTGGATTTCTAAGATTTATATAAACCATATTAAAATACATGTGTAATATTATTTGTCAAAGACCAGAATGTAAATCTATAATTTGGTTAGGTAATAATCAGTTGGGACTTAGGAATATGTGTAATTAGATTTTACACAATAGAACTTACTATATAATTAATAAATAAATGTAATACTTTACATCTAAATGTTCTTATATATAAACAATAATAAATAAATAAATACTTTTACATCTAAATGTGGGGTGGATTAGTAAGTCTAGATTTAATCATTTCTTAACATTTATGGTATTGAAATATAACTTATGTTTTAGGATAAAATCATTAAAGGATTATGGTATAAAACTATATTAAACTATGTTTTGGAAATTTATCTAAATAATAATCCTTAAGTTTCTTGGCGTTAGTTAAGCCATATAAAATACATTAACTACCAATGTTCGCAATGTGAGTTTATAAATAAGAGTTGTACATAATAGTTAAAGTCTTATAAAAAGGTTTGCAAATAGAAATTAGATACTTAAAATCTTTAAACCTTTAATTAGATGGAACTAAGTTACGTAAGGGATTATATTGATTTACCTTTTGAAACTGGAAATATTAACGTGTCATTGAATATAAGGTATGAGGATTTTTCAGAATAGATTATCTTATTAAGTAATTAACAATTTCACTTATGAATGGGGATTTAATCCTTAGATAAATTTTACCGTATGTTAAGATATAATGTTCATACTAAAACATAATAAAGGAGATTAATTTATTAAGTTATTCCTTTGAAACCTTAGGTTTTGTAAACAATATGAAAAATGTATTTAAGACATAAGTTTATTAAAATTTAGTATAAAAGGATTATACATAGTCTATAGCGGAATGTGTGTAAAAATAAAACAGTTACGGAATTAAATAAGGATACGTAAAAGGTTATCTTAAAACACTTTATTATATAGTTAATGATAAAGCAAATAATATACTTTCTACTAAATGTAAGAGTTCGATAAGTCTAAGTTAATTATAATATAGTTATTTCAAGATTGGAAGTAATTTAAACATCTTATGACAAGATTGTTAGACGGTTGTAATAAAATGTCATTCTGAATTAAGGATATGATAATTGAGTTTAGTAGCTCAATTAAGTTATAATAAAATGCATCTATAACACTATGATTCCAATATACAGGATGTAGATCTTACTTAAGTTAAGGGGAAAACTTAATCAAAATGAGCTAGTAGATATTGATTAAATACATAATCGTTACATCGTGAAGTAATAGTATAGTATTCTAAGATAAACCCATTGTAAGTCATAGTGCGTTGTTTATCCTGAAGTAAGAATAAATGTATCGAACTTAATAATTATTGTTGAGATTCTAAGATTAAATGAATAATATAAAATGCACTTATGATATAAAGGGTCTCAAAACTCTTGAATGTGGGAATTATGGTTAAGTATGAGTAAAGTGGATAAGAGTGGAACAATTACAAGTGTCAATAAAAAATACATTCCCTGGTCTTACAACCTTCAGTTATATAACATTCTAAGATAAGTCACGGTTACACATAACATTTAAGTGAGGGCTTAAAAGACATTTGAGACTTAGGAAATAAGAGTGAGGAATTTGTTTAAGTTTAACTTAGGCTACAAGTCATTGATGATATACTACCTTTAATATTCCTCAGTGTGTGTTGAATGTTTGCACGAGTCTACTAGGACTGCTACAGCGCTAATCAGGTACGATTTCTCGTACTCAGATACTTTTGGTGACAAACTTTATGGAATGTTTTGAGAAACGCTAACTGAGCTTGAATGAATCTCGAAAGGAAACTGTTGTGTGACTAACTCAGCTTGATGTGACTAACTGAGCCTTGAATGTACAACTCACATGATCATTGGTTCCTCTTATCTGGTTACCTCATTAGATATTGACTGTTGAGGGTTTACGCCTCTGCACTCTGTAGGACTAAGTGTTTTGGTAATGCACTTACAGTTAATAATCTAGTGGGAATATGGGAAATGTCAATCTTGGTATTGGGTATAGATTATTTCTAATAAGTGGTGCACACACTTTTCACCGATGACTAAGAACGGGTCGGTGGCAGCGGAGGTCTGCTATACCTCGTCCATATGGACAACTGACAGCGGAGGTCTGTTTACCTCGTCCTTGTGACAACTGACTGGCGGTGGGGCCATCTCTCCCAATTGGGTTAATTCCACTCTTGAGTTATGGGTCCTTGGATATCTTCTTTCATTCCCAGTCCTTGTGACTACTTGGGTCTTTCTAATCCTAATTGGAACTGAATCTAACTTAAGCAATGGATGTTCACTAACTTCTGGCGTGGTTTCTTTTAAGTTGACTCACTTTACTTCTTGTTATTTATCTCTATCCTTGACTTGATATCTTTGACTTGGTGATTTTGATGTGCCTTGTTCTTCTGTTTTGTTTTAAGAGTTTGACTTCGAGTTATTGTTTGTTTCAAGAGTTATGTTTTAAACTTTTGTTTTGGAGAGTTGTACCAGTTCCATTCCAGGGAACTGACTCACCCCTCCCGGGGTGGGCTGCTTGGTTCATCTTGCAGGTACGGACTGTTACACAGGTAGACACGAAGAGTATGAGTGATTGGGATGGGAATTAGGATTGTGGAGAGTTTTTATATCTTGCACTAGTTATGTTTTCTCGAGTTCAGACCGTAGCATTTATAATTTTATAAGTTGTAATTGGTGAGGTTTGGTGCCGGGTGCTTGGAACCCGATGGTCTGTAATCGCCTTAGTATTTTATTTTCCGCTGCATTTATTTAAATAGAGGCGTTATAGGTGTCTTACAGAGGCCGTCCGACCCAAATGTGGGTCGGTCCCCTGGGTCGGTCGACACCAGAACTTGCCAAAAATTGTCAAACCTTCTCCAAATTTTTCCTCAAGCTTCTAATGTTTTCCAACACCATTTGGCACACTCAAACCCTCATACAATATCCATAAATCTCATCTTGTAACTCCTTAAACACTTACTCACTTCTTACCAAAATTCCTAACACTTATATTGTTTTCTCCTTAGGTTCCTATGTGGTGTTTCATACCTAAGATGACTACTATGCCTAAAATGTTTCCTCACCACTATAACATTATCTCCCAAGCATCATTTCCTACAAACCAACTCCTTATGTCATTCTTGAAATCCTTTCACAAGTTTACACTTTCTCCTTGTTTAGCAAGGTTGCATAAGTCACAACACACTTCCAAAATGACTTGTGTATTCTCAAAACACTCATTTGATTTCTACAGCCTCTAATATAATGCCTAAGTTCTTTTTGCACTCTAAAACTCCTTAATACACTTTCTTTCCCTAATAATATACCTAGTCACTTCTTACACTTCCTAGTTCACCAAAACTCATATAAACACTTAAAACTTCTTGTACATTACCTAATTTTTGACATGGGTTCTCCTAGAACATTGGTGTACCAAAACACATAGTTTTCACCATTAAAACATTCAAGAACACTTAGATCCATCAAGAGCATTCATATACACAAAACTTCACCCATTTAACACTACATCACAATATAGTGCACAATTTTAAATTGCTTGGCACTTAGGCCCTTAAATAGCATGGCTCTTAGGCCCTTAAATGCATAAACCATAAACACTGAATTTCCCACATTATATTTGCCTTTGACCTGCAATTACACACAACAATACATATGTCCTTTAATAGTCTCTTTGAGAACATTTTACTAAGTCATTCATCATTGGCTCCTTAGGTAGTTTTAATAAGCAATATAAGCTCATTTATCCTAAGACATTATAAGCTACATTAGGTTAGCATATTTACCTTTTTTCCTCACAAACTTCTTTCTTGTTTCCTTGATTAAAATCGATAAGGATGTTTGATTTGCTTGTCAACTTCTAAACAATATACAAATAAATGAGTATACAAGCTTTATGCTTCACCTCATTGTAACCCTAGATACATATTTGTCTTAGAACATTTAGATGATTGTTTTACCTTGGATATGAAAGAGAGTTTGGATATGTAGCAAGAGAGGACTCCACCAAACCCTTGGAAGATTCAAATGAAGCTAGAACAAGCAAGGTAAGGGCACCATTAATGGTGTTTTTGGACAACATACAAACATGAAGGAAATGGAGTTTTTCTTTGAGTTTCCTTACCTAGAAGCAAAGGAGAACAATAATATGTGAAAAGATGAGCTCAAGCTCCTCCCATGGAGATTCCTCTTGGCACCGAAATGGAGCTCTTGGAATTTTGAGAAGACAAGGTTGAAGAGCTTGATGAGACGAGAAGAATGGTGGTCTTTGTTTTTGATTTGGCAAAGTGAGCTAGGAGATATAAGAGATTGAAGATGGTGTTGTGTGTGGTACTATAGCAAAACCGATGGAGGGGAAGAAGAGAGGTTGAAGGCGTGGGAAATGAAGAGGGAAAGAAGAGAATGAAGATAAGTTTGCAAGTTTTGGATATTTAAGTAGTAAAGCAAATAGTACTTCCTACTTTACTACTTTACTTAGTTTATTTTTTTTTGTATATGCGTGGTGATTCATCAAGAAAACGGCCCCCATTTATAACAAGGGGTGTTTTAGTCTTTGTTGACCAATTAAGTTACTTACATTGACTTATGTTATAAACTTGCTTAATTTGGTTACTATTCACAAAACAAGGCACATAGTTGTGAAATTTTTGATTTCCCATTGATTTAGACTTCCTAATGTGATACTAAATAGTACACATGTTAATTAAAGAGTAATGATGGACATTTAGCCATTCAAAACCCATTTACAAGACAATTTTTCAAAAATGTGCTTTAAGACTCCTTAAAGCACATTTTGTGTTTTAACTTGTTTTCAAGCTTGGTTTTCTTTGGTAATTGGTTTAATATGTTCATTAGTGTATAAATAAAGTCTTGGTAAGCTTATTAGGTCTTAACCAAACTTACCCCAAGCTTAGAGCACATTTTTGCCCATATTGACCTTAAGGTATTTATTTGTGTTTTATATGGTTTAAATTGTTTACTAATGTTTCTAAGACACTTTTTAGTCTTATTATACCATATTTTAATGTTTAAACAACATACTAGGGTTTGGGGTATTTCATCTGCGAACAGATATATACATATATATATATATGCATGCCTATCCTTTTTTGTCATAGATATAATCTTTCGATTAGTAATTAATGTTTGCAAAATCGCACGAACAGGACATACATGCCCTGTCGCACGCACGACGCCTCTGGATTACAACCCCAACTAGCGAAATGAACAACATACATGCGCGGTAGATCTTTCGGCTCTATTCTTGGGCTGATGAGGTATTTTTGCAAACCAAACTTCTTAATCAGGAAAATACATGCTCTGTTTGTTTGGGGTTAAGGCGTCTGTTTGTTTGGGATCGATTAAGGCGTGAAATATATTGTGTGTGTATTGTTTGGGAATAATTTTGCATGCAAACCAAACTGCGGCGCGCATTTGTTGTTAACCTATGTGTGCTTGCAAACCAAACTAGCTTGTTAATTAATCAGGAACATATATACTCTGTTTTTTGGGATTAAAGGCATGAAATAAAGTGTACGCGCGTGTGTTTGGGAATAATTTTGCATGCAGACCAATGGACTTGCTGGTTTTTACTATGTGTTGATTATTGTTAATCAAGGGCGCATATTGTTGTACTATGTGCTGATTTTTACTTGCTGGTTGTACAATTAATGGACTTGGGAATTAATGTGTAATATAATGCCTTTCGGCATGCATACAAATATAGTATATATGGCGAAATTAATTTGGTTAGATGATTATAGGGTATTAATTAATGCTATATATTATATTATAGTATAACCTAGGGTGCAAATATTAGATGACTATAGGATGTATTAATTAGTTACAAAGACATAGCATTACGGCAGCTTGCCTGACGTATTCCCCTTCCTCATATTGCTTTTACCTTAACATCCACCCAGAAGTTTATCTACGTTTCTACCAATACCAACATCAAAAACTTATAAGTTCCTTCACATTCTTCTCAGATTTGTTATCCGGTCAAGCTAGGCATTCCAATTTTCTACTACCCCTAATGTTTTGGAAATCTATATGACCACCATTGGCCATATTAGAGACCTCTAGCGCTACTTACAGCTTCTTAATTTTTGTAGTTATTATTTTAGTATCCCTTTACATTTTTGGGCTAGTGCCTATGACCTTCGATCGGCATCAACTATATAAAAAAAATTGAACTCGGACGGGCCCACCAACTTTATTTGCCTTCACGACCTTTCTTCTCTCCTTTTCGATTCCTTTAGTCACCTTGACTAGTATGTATGTTGTAGAAGCTTCAGTAGACCGAGCAATCAGAACTGGACACACTGAATTATCACAGAGAAAATCGGATAAAAAGTCAGACGAATTTGGCCGATGTAGACGGTTGCTGCCTCTGTTGAAGATGAAAGTACCGACGATCATGATGATTCTTCTACTGATACAAAAGAGACAGAAGAAGAAAAACATGGTACAAAAGAGATAGAGGCAGATATAGATGAAAGGATGAATGAGAACTCAGAAACAGAGAGTTGAAGAAATTGGCTAAATAGTTAAGTGAGGCTGCCACGAAGTAGAGTCCGGTGGCGATTAACGGATTACCGGCATACTTCATAACCTTGAATGAAGAAAACGGTTTCTAGAATAGTGGTATCAGGAGGATAAGAGGAAACTTAGTCATTATATGGTGGCATGGGGGACTATATGAAGATAAAGTGGTACCACATCTCCCGGTTGATGAGTTTCATGTGTTATGGATGGAGATGGAGATGGAGAAGGTAGACACTTCTCCATCTCCAGTTTCGATTGGATCTTCTTTCAGTTTTGAACATCGATAGGTCTGAGAAATCTTTAAATGCTAGGACATGACTGTCTGTAGATTGCATGTAGTCATTTGGAATACTAGTCACACTGTTGATGTGGGGTGCATCGTATCTTTTAAAAAAAACTAGATGAAGGTCCCTTGGCAATTAAAAAGATTGAGAGATTCCCCCTAAGTATGATTCCCCCTGAGTTTGCATGTTAAGCGACTTTAACAAATGATAGCAATAAGTGACAGTTTTTATACACAATAAGTGACAGCTTTTATGTTATACTGTAACCTTAGTAGATAACTTTCTACTATGGTTATAGTATAACATAAAAGCTGTCACTTATTGAAATACCCCTATATTAATTTAAATTAATTTAGGGGATTTCTTTTATTAAACCTTTAATAATACTATTAAGTATTAAATTATTATATGGAATCATGAATGTTAAATTAGTATAAGGAATTATGAATATTAAATTATTGTATGGAATTATGAGTATTAATATTATATGGAATTATGGAAATTATTTTAGGGGATTCCTCCTATTTAACTCTAAAGAATACAATTAAATATTTAATTATTATATATTATTATATAGTATTATGAATTTAATAATAAGATTTATAAATCAATAAATCTTGGGAAAATTTATAAACACTCCAACTATATTATAAAGATTTTAGGAAGTGTTGGAACATTGTTCTGAAACATAAAAGTCAATATAAAATTCTAGAAACCCTAAAGCCTTTTAAGCCTTGCTAGGGTTGAATTTTTGAGAATGGTCAAACCAGGCCATGAAACCTATACCAATAAATAGGTTATGGAAAACCATGAAGATCGATAAAAGAACGTCAAAAACGGATAATCCTAGCTAAAGTTATGATCAAATGAAGTTTAGAGCCAAAATTTGGAAAAATGGATGACGTGGCACGTCTGCTGAGTCAGCGTGCGCCTCGGGATTTGCGCCCCAGCACTTAGACGAATTTTATCTCCTATAATCTCGGTAACAGAAACCGGTTTTGCCCTATCTTGTGACCTTTATAACTTTCTCATCTTATAGAATTTTTGAGTGTCGTCTTCTTTGTTGCCTTCTCCTACATTTCCTCTAAACAACCATAACTCACACTAACCCTAACTCATCCTAAATCAACCGTAAAATCAAATCAAAGTAGCCACCCTGCAAAACCGTAACTGCAGTTTCCAGTTTTTCCTTCGAATCAGGTAACTAGGTAACTTCGTCTAGCCATAACGTTTTCGTTTCTCATCCAAATTTCATGTTCTTTAGCTCGTTTTGAAGAGCTCTAATCCCTCTAAAACTTTCATGTTGATGACCTAAGCCAATTCCCAACCGTTTGGAAGAACAAGTTGTCTAAATTTTTGGATTCATCACAACATAAAATCATAGTTTTCTTTCCAGAAAACGCAAGGTAAACTCGCAACTTCCAGATTCGATTTCTTTCTGTGTAGTGCAAGTTAGGGTGAGTTCTTGCTATCATTGTGTAGAGCTAAGTTTCTTCTTTAGATTAAGCCCTTACACATAGCCTAACTCGATCTGTACTGCAAGATATAGATCCTCAAAGTCGGCCTCGTGAACTGCTCGAAAGTTCAAACTTTCCAGATTTCCGAATTCGATTTGCTCCGTTATTGCAATTCCGGTAAGTTTCCTTCAAATTCCTTCAACCTTGCTAATCTACATTACATTGTCAGTCAAAAACATGTTTCAATTGCATCAATTACGCAGTAGATTGAGTGAATTTGACAAATTTGAATTCAGAAACCCGCATGAACCCTAACCTCGAAATTGAATTTGAAAACCGTTGAATACTGCATTATAATTGGGGAAATCGGTGTCATTAGAACCGTAATTTAATTTCGAAACCATAGGAACAAGAATCACTCGATTTGGTTCTGTGGATTGTGAGAAAATCGTGATTTAGTACTCGGGTTTGTTTCTGGAATCGCTGATGAACTTGGGAGTTTAGGGCCGTCCGATCGTAGTTATAAGATTTGGACGACCGAGATTAAAACGTTTCAGATTAGGTTTTTATAAATTTCAGTAAATAACCCTAACTTGTTGAATTAATTTAATACCTTCCCGAATGTGTTTTGACTTGAAATTGTAACCATAGATTCCTTATTAAATCTAGTTTATTTTGATGTAAATTATTATGGTTTTGGAGTTGTTAAACATAAGTTATGATTTTTGCAAGTTACGGGTTTTCTGGAATTATTTGGCTAATTTAAAAAGATATTTTTATGAAATAAAAATTTTATAATGTGTAAAATGTTATAGTTACTATATACTTAATTTAGGAATTTTTGGACAAGAGGAAATAGGTTTAAAAATTGTATTTCTAAGGTTTTTCATAAGTTACCTTATAATATAAAGTTTTTAATGTAACCAAAAATTAAAGTATAGATGATTAATAAACTTTATAGGTTGGGGAAAATATAATAAGACTAAACTAACATTTAATACAGAATGTTAATAAATATTTTTGGGTATAAACTTTTAAGTGAAGTTAATATATATATATATATACATATATATAAAAGGAATAAAATAGTAACTTAGGTTAAATCAAGGAACTAAATTAATCTACATTTATATTAATTATATAATATGGTAGTTAATATACTTAATTGAAACTAAGGAAAATACTTTATTTTATAAACCATATTTGGATGTAGATATGTGTAAAAGTTAATATAAATAATTAAATGCAATAAAACTACATAAAGAATGTCTTGAATAAATCCTAGTATACATATACGATAAATAAATAAATAAAAGACATAAAATACCTTATAGCAAATAGAATATGAAGGAATTAATAAGTTAAACTAAACCTATACATAATACTATTAAAAGAATATTATATGAGGTAGTATTGAATTGTGGTTATGAAATTAAGCTTAAAGAGTTATCTTGAATTTCTAAGATTTATATAAACCATATTAAAATACATGTGTAATATTATTTGTCAAAGACCAGAATGTAAATCTATAATTTGGTTAGGTAATTAATAAGTTGGGACTTAGGAATATTTGTAATTAGATTTTACACAATAGAACTTACTATATAATTAATAAATAAATGTAATACTTTTACATCTAAATGTTCTTAATATATAAAAATAATAAAATAAATAAAATACTTTTACATCTAAATGTGAGGTGGATTAGTAAGTCTAGATTTAATCATTTCTTAACATTTATGGTATTGAAATATAACTTAATGTTTTAGGATAAAATCATTAAAAGGATTATGGTATAAAACTATATTAAACTATGATTTGGAAATTTATTTAAATAATAATCCTTAAGTTTCTTGGCATTAGATAAGCCATATGAAATACATTTATAACATTTATTACCAATACTTAGGATGTGAGTTTACAATTATGAGGTATTTAGTAGTTAGAATTTATAGAAGGTTTATAAATAGGAATTTGATACTTAAACCTTTGTACCTTTTATTAGATAAAACTAAGTTGCATAAGATATTATATTGATATACTTTACGGTAATGGGAAGTAATGATAGGTTATTTGAATATAAAATATGAGAATTTTCATAATAGATTATCTTATTAAATAATTGACAATTTCACTTATGAACCAGAATTTAATTCTTTTAAATTCTACTCTATGTAGATATATTGTTCATCCTAAATACAATGAGGGAAATTAATTTATTAGGTTATTCCTTTGAGACCTTAGGTTTTGTAAAACAATTTAAAACGTATTTAAGGCTTAAGTTTAATGAAGTTTAGTACAAAGGATTATACATAGTCTATAGAGAGAATGGTGTAAAAATAAAACATTTAGGAAATTAAATGTAGGTAAGGATGCATAAAAGGTTATACTAAACACCTTATTGTATAGGTAATAATAAAACATAATATACCTTGTGAATACTAAATGTAAGATTAATTCGTTAAATCTAAGTTAACTATAGTATAGTTATTCAGGATGAGAAGCAATTTAACATCTTATGACAAGTTTATTAGATGGTTGTAATTTAAAGTCATTCTGGACTAAAGATGAGATAATTGAGTTTAGCAGTTCAATTAAGTTATAATAAAACGCATCTACAACACTACGGTTCCAATATACAAGATGTAGATCTTAATTAAGTTAAGGGAAGACTTAATCATAATGGGTTATCTAGTAGATATTGTTTAATACATAATCTTTACATTGTGAGATAATAGTATAGTATTCTGAGATGAGTCCATCATAGGTCACAATACAATGTTTATTCTAAATTAAGAATAAAGGTATTGAGCTTAAGATTATTATTGAAATTCTTAGATTTAAATATATAATATAAACACGTTTATGATATAAAGGTCTCAAAAGTCTTGAATGTGGGGATTGTGGTTAAATATGAATAAAGTGGATAGGAGTGGTCAGTTAGCAGGTGTTAATAAAATAGATTCCTTGATCCTACAACCTTGGGCTATACAACCTTATAAGACAAGTCAAAGGTTATACATAACATTTGAGTGAGGAGTTTATTTAAGCTTAACATAGGCTACACAGTGATTGATGATAGACTACCTTTAATATTCTTCAGAGTACTGTTGATTGTTTGCGCAAATTGACTAGAACTGCTACAGCGTTACCCAGGTACGATTTCTCGTACTCCGATATTTTTTTTTTGCTGATTGACTTGTGGAATGTTTTGGAAAACGCTAACTGAGCTTAAGAGGAATTTCTAAAAGGAAATGGTTGTGTGACTAACTCAGCTTGTGTGACTAACTGAGCGTTGGATGTGAAACTCACTTGGGTATTGGTTCCTTCTTTTTGGTTGTTCCATTAGACATTGACTGCTTAGGGTTTACGCTTCTGCACTCTGTAGGACTGAGTGTTTTGGTAGTTGGTGATCTGGTGGGAATTTGGAAAAGGTCATTTTGGTAAATTCTTCCTTTGACTCTGGATATTGTTTCATCCATGAGCTGGTTCTTGAGGTTTCGACGTGCGCGCGTCTTCAATGGTAACAGTGAGGGGCTGTATATCCCCTGTCCCAAAAGGGACGTGATAGACAGTGAGGGGCTGTATCCCCTGTCCCAAAAGGGACGTGGTAGACAGTGAGGGGCTGTATATCCCCTGTCCCAGAAGGGACGTGGTAGACAGTGAGGGGCTGTATATTCCCTGTCCCAAAAGGGACGTTGTAGACAGTGAGGGGCTGTATATCCCCTGTCCTAAAAGGACGTACTTGGCGGTGGGGGCCATCTCTCCCACTTGAATTATTCCACTCTTGAGTTATTGGTTCTTGGATCTATCTTTTCATTCCTAGTCCTTTGTGACTATTTGAGTCTTTCTACTCCTAACGGGAATTGGGTTTAACTAAGGCATTGGATGTTCACTAACACATGGTGTGGTTTTGTTTCAATAACTTTACCTTCCTATTATTTATCTTTATCCTTAACTTGTTATCTTTGGCTTGGTGATTTTAAATTGCCTTGTTTCCCGTTTTACTTTCAAGAGTTTAATTTCAAGTTACTGTTTATTTTGAAGAGTTATGTTTTAAAGATTGTTTTGGAGAATTGTACCAGTTCCATTCCAGGGAACTGACTCACCCCCCTCCCGGGTGGGCTGCTTGGTTTCATCTTGCAGGTATAAATTGATTTACAGGTGGCCACGAAGAGCATGAGTGATTGGGATGGGATTAGGTTTATGGAGAGTGAATGTATTTTATTATTGTTGTGTTATGTTAAGTTTTCTCGAAGTTCAGACCGTAACTTAGTTAATTTTAATGGTTGTAGTTGGTGAGGTTGGTACCGGGTGTTTGGAGCCCGATGGTCTGTAGCACCTTTAGTTTATTTTCCACTATTGTTTATTATTATAGGGGTTGTTACACTTATTGTGCATAGAAGTTGTCACTTATTGCTATCAATAAGTGACAGCTTCTATGCACAATAAGTAACAGCTTTTATGTTATACTATAACCATAGTAGAAAGTTATCTACTAAGGTTACAGTATAACATAAAAGCTGTCACTTATTGTGCATAAAAACTGTCACTTATTCTATCATTTGTTAAAGTCGCTTAACATGCAAACTCAGGGGGAATCATACTTAGGGGAATATCTCAATCTTTTTAATTGCCAAGAGTTTTTCATCTAGTTTTTTTTAAAAGGTATGATGCACCCCACATCAACAATGTGTGGCTAGTATTCCAATTGACTGCATGCAATCTACAGACATTCATGTCCAAGTGTTTGAAGATTCTCCGACCTATCGATGTTCAAAACTGAAAGAAGATGCGAATTCAATCCAAACTGAAGATGGAGAAGTGTCTACCTTCTCCACCTCCGTTTCCATCCATAAGTCATGAAACTCATCAACCGGCGCGATCTGGTACCACTTTATCTTCATATAGTCCCCCATGCCACCATATAATCGACTAAGGTTCCTCTTATCCTTCTGATACAACTACTCTAGAAAAATGTTTTCTTCATTCAAGGTCATGAAGTATGCCGGTAATTCGTTAATCGCCACTGGACTCTACTTCATGGAAGCCTCACTTAACTATTTAGCCAATTTCTTCAACCTCTCTGTTTTTGAGTTCTCATTCATCATTTCATCTATATCTGCCTCTGTCTCTTTGTACCATATTTTTCTTCTTCTGTCTCCTTTGTATCAGCAGAAGAATCATCATGATCGTCGGTACTTTCATCTTCAACAGAGGTAACAACTGTCTTAGCGAATTGGAAATTTTTTCTCAGGTACGTATTATAAGTACTTTTGTGTTTGAATTGGTGATTTTAATTATTTGCGCATGTTTGGATAAGTTTAAATGGTGCACTTAATCGCTTTTATAATTTTGTGTGTTGATTTCTTCTCAACACTTATTCACAAGTCGATCGATCTGAAGTTTGTCAATAAGGAGAGGGCGCACACATGTGTTGAAAGCACTAAATTGATCAGAAGAAGTCATGAGTCATGATCTATCTTTCTTTTTTTTTCAAATGGTTGTATTGTACATGTTATGATCGAAGTACTTGAACCATTTTTAGTATTTGGTTACCATTTTTAGTATTTTGGTTAACTAGCTAGTTACAAATGTTGTAGTTGATTGATACTACACTTAAGCGTATGCGCTAGCTGGTATATAATATTAATGCAAAAAGAGTACTGCTGTTGATGATCTATATATTAATTAAAATTCACCAGTTTGGTTGATATGGTATATACAATGCAAACAGGTTTTGAATGATTTTGTGATTTTAATTTTGTGTTACGCGGAGGGTAATAAATTGTATAAAAATAAAAATATAAAAAAATGACCATATAAGAAACGCTTATATGGTAAAAAAGAGTCATTTTCGGCGGTTCCTAGTAAGAACCGCCGAAAATGTCTATATTTTTTTTTTGGTTTTTTTTCGTTTTTTGTTTACAATCCCACCTATGTCAACAAACTGTAAAATATATAGATACAACATCCAGATATATCCAAACATCTCTCTATATCATATTGTAGAGGATGTCAATCACTCTCTTTGTAAGAGAATTGTCAAAAAATCAAAATAATGATGAAATGGTCACAAATGACCAACAACACATTTCAAATGGTCACAAATGACCATATACAAACCATTTCAAATGGTCACAAATGACCATACATATACAACTACCAAGATATTCATTGTACTCAAACCGGTCTAAACATTAATGTTCTAAATAACAATTCGATCGAAAAAACAAAGTGAAAATCAAACTAAATTCATACAGACAAACACTCCGCCCAATCCTCCAACATAGCGTTGATCGTTTGTCTGTAGTATTCGCCAACACTAGGGAAAACCTTTTGAAAAACAAAACAATACAAAATGAGTTAATCATTAAACAAATACATTAAAATTAAAATATATATATATATGACTTCAACATACTTCTTCTAATTGATCTTGCATATCACCACAAAGGGTGATTATGTCATGCATATATCTCATGACATAATACCCACACTCCGAACTCCCGGGTTGACGTGGACACTTAACACAAAAAAAAAGGATTAATTACATAAGACATTTGTTCTATCAATGATAAACAAGTGACGTGGACACTTAATGTCATAAATGTAAATTAATAAAATTAGGATATCCATGCACAACAAAATTAAATTAAAAGAATTGAAATGCATAAAGAAGTGGTTTATAATGTACTTACAGGTTTAGGTGTGGCTTTATCTTGAGATTATTCAGTAATGAGTGCCGAAGCGGATCAAGATATAGTATACGTGCACGATCCAAACACAACACCAGTAGGACCCAATGAGCACTATATATGTAATACCAAAACACTAACATGTCAGCATAATGTCAAAATCAACAAGTACAACATTTAATGGAATTAAAATGATAACACAAGTTATTACTTTTGATGGTAGGGCAGCAGGAGATTTTCTTTTTCGCTGTGATGCTGTTAGTAATCGCACGCTGCAAGTAGAGCTTACAACCTTGTACATCAGTCGTCACAACAGTGTATGACGTTCTCTTAGGACATAGAAATCCATACTTGGTAAATGAAAAAGTTTGCATTTTCTCATGCAAAAACCTATTCATTAATTAAAAGATATAATAATTAACATTGTTTTAGGGCATCACTTTATAACTTAATTACCAAAAAGACTAATACTTACAGAATGAATGAGTGAGTGGACAACAGAAATAGGCACCCATTCAGATTTCAGGATGTCCTGCACGTCGGTTGTCCACAAATCGACTTCTAAAACTTCTTCATAGTGAAGAAGGTCAGGTTCAAAGCTAAGAAGGATAGAATCTCTAGCAGCTGGGAAGTCACGGATTACATCATGCAACACTTTTATGTTTGGCCCCAAGCGTGCATATATTGAATCATCCACCAAGTTTTTGTGGGAACGACATTGGTGGATGTTCTGTATTCAGAAGATATAATCTTTGACTTCTTTTTTTCAGGAGACTTTGATTTCTCCTTTAATGCCTATTTGCAATCGACATACATTACTAATCATGAACTGAACATCCACACACTTATAATTTACTACAATAACTATATTAAAGGTTTGTATTGGGCGTACCTTCATACACTTCTGAATCAGGCGAACAGGCCAATGAAGAAATGCACCCTTTGCAGACCGAACCGTGCTGTACTCCTCCATAGGTACAGGGAGTTCTAAATCAGGACACGTATAAATCGGTTCGTCCACAGACACTCTCCCGTGATACGGCTGTAATGGCATGCCATGGACCACGTCATTCGAGCGTGATGTGTACACTCTTCCTTCTGAACATTTATATTTTGATTGTTGTACGGGAGCAAGAGGTTGCAGTTTATTGGATCCTACAATTTAATCAGATTAGTAGATGATTGAACTGATAAATATGTAATAAACGATATGACAAGTAATAAAACAGCTAAATATAAAAATTTACCTGTACATATGCGTAAGGATACAGATCATTAGACTCGGTGCTTGTGTGCAGTCCAGCGGATCAAAGCAGGAGCATATCATAAGAAGGATCAGAAGCAGGAGCATATGGCTGGGGTGCACCAGTCCCCTGACGCATTCAGCAAGGATCTCATCTCACTGTCTTTGAAGTTACTGAGGACACGTAAATGCTCATCATAAGATCATCTCTCTCCTACTACTACCTTTCCTCGACCCGGGGTTTCCAAATACTTTTCTTATCCCTATGTTAACCCCCCTAACCCCACTGCTCGGCCTGGATGATCTTTCTTTCCTAGCGCCCGAGACAGCTGGTCATCATGTCGATCAGGAGCCCAAGTCCCTTGGGTTACTTGCTCGTTCATTTCACCTTTAGAAGTAAATGCATATAGGATTTATAATAAATTATAGGATTGAATATGAATTTGAAAAAAAATAAGGATTAAACAAAAGTACTTACCATCTTATCAACAATTTCCTTCGTTTTCTCGAAGGGATACAGACGCTCTCCAGTTTTTGGGTCTTTCTTAGTGCGTGAAAGCTTCCAAAATGTACCCCGTTTCTGGTGGTCATCTAGAGTGCTCATATCCGATGGCAACTCCCCTTCTGCCACCCACTCAGGAACTCTTCTGTTAACCCCTTTAGCACCCAGCAAGTGACGATATTCATTCTTCTTCGCATTCGCTGACTGGGCCTCACGATACTCCTAGTATCAAGTAAACATACAAACACGATGATGATTAAAAACATATACATATGTAAACCTATTTGTATGTATATACAATACTTAATTATTTAAGAGTTAGTATGTACCTTCGTCTCCATCTTCTTTCATAAACTCATAAATGCTGCCACTTCTCTTGGGTTATTGCTGTGTAGATCTCCCAAGGCTGGCGTGTCGCCGTCAGGCCGCTTAAGCTTCTTGGTGATGAACCATTTGACCAGATCATGCTTATGATCTGAAAATTTTTTGCATCATCGATTTGACCATGGTGTAGTACTCGGTTTCTGCAGGTATTCGATATCGTTTCTGCATATCATCATAAATGAAAAGGATGTTAGTTATGCATACTTATAAATCGTATCAATAAATACTGCAACTATTGTTTATTTACCTGTACGATCTCAAACATCTGCTTCTTCAATCCTTCGTCAACCTGAGGCCAGGAGAGAGTGATATCACAATACTCTCGCACTATGATGCCCAGCTCAGTAGTGAAGTCTCCAGCCCATTCCCCAGTCGGTTGTAGATACTCATTAAACTGCAGCGGCTTCGACTCAATCTTTTTTGACTTCAGAGCTTTTGTAGGACCTCGAGGTTTTACGGTCCTGCTCTGGGATCTGTGACCCAGAAGGTCCAGCTGTGTGTCTGCAGCTGGCACATCAGACACTATAATCTCGGCGGTGCCACTACCCCCCTCATCAGTTCGGGCCCGTGACGTGCGGCCCTTCCCTCCACGTGTTTGCCTCTTCCTCGGTCGGGCTGCGTCACTCAGAATCTCCCCGACCGGGTCGTCCATATCATCCATTTAACTGTCTGCACAGATAAACAATATGATATTAATAACAACAAAACAAATAATATAAAAATACGTAATCAGATATCATAAAAAATTAATATTTAATTACCTAACAAACAAACACATCATTTATGGTTTTTCGACCCATAGACCCTCATCATGATCAGACCTAGTATACACTACATCGTCTGGAATATCAACAATGTTGGTGGCAGGAACACTGTTAGAAAAGGGTGGTGTCTCATCAAATAATAATTCATCGTCATCAACATCTTGATCAACATTTGTGATCACAAATCTTTTCCCTGGTAAAACTACTGACCATCTGGAATCGATGGGATCTTCTATGTAAAATACTTGTTCACAGTCCTTGGGAAATATGAACGGATCTTGTGTAGGACCAAGACTTGATAAATCAACCAAATTAAACCCATCATGAACCCGATAACCGTGTCTGTTATCCACCCACTTGCATTTGAAAATAACAAACTTTTGAAACTGATAATCAAGTTCCCAAATATCTTCAATACATCCATAATACAACCTCGAGGTTGAAATCGCTGAAGCTGGATCACCTCGTGTACTGAGTTGTTGCTGCTTCTACTTTCACCCCCTATTCTGGTTTAAACATCTATCATCTTGTCGTTTTGTCCAATAGGTGAACCCATTGATGTCATACCCGTAAGATACAGCAGTGGAACCAGGTCCCAAAGCTAACCAACGGAGCTCTTCACCTACATTATCAGGCGCTAGTGATGCAAGTTTCATAACATGGTCTCTAAACCATGAACAAAAGGTCTTGTTTTGCTCTTTTGTCAACCAAACAATATTCCTCCCAGGATATTGACCTCTTAGTGTAGTCATGTGTTTCTCAAAAAATGGCTCAATAATCTCAAGGTGATGTAAAACGAACAAATGTGCTAACTCCATTGAGGATGAATCAATTGCCACAATTTTTTTCCCAGTAACACCTTGACCTTCTGTCCCTCCCGTGTGTCTAGGTTGTGGTACTCCAATAGCAACTGCACCCTTTAAGTATTCAGTACAAAATTCTGTCACTTCTTCGGTTATTGTCCCTTCTATAATACTTCCTTCAGGTCGATATCTATTCTTCATCCTTCCCTTCAAAATTCCCATGTATCTCTCAAACGGATACATGTACCTCAAATATATGGGACCACATAATTTGATTTCCCTAACAATGTGAACAACTAAGTGAACCATGATGTCAAAAAAAGAGGGTGGAAAATACATTTCAAGTTGACAGATCGTAACAACAACATCACGTTGCAGACTGTCAAGTGTATCAGCATCCACGACTTTATTGCACACTGCATTAAAAAGAAACATAGTCTTGTAATTGCATTTCGGACATCCTTCGGCAATATACCCGAATGACAACAGGAAGGAGATGCAACATCAGAACGTGATAATCATGAGATTTCAACCCGACCAATTTCAAGTCCTTCATTGACACAAGACTTTTCCAGTTAGATGAATAACCCGTAGGAACCTTAAGGGAATGAAGACATTTGCAGAAGCTGATCTTCTCATTCTTAGACAAAGTGTAACATGCTGGAGGTAAATATGTTCGTTTGCCTCTTTCTTGAGGATGCAACTCCTCACGTATGCCCATAGCTTGCATGTCTCTTCGAACCTTTATTCCGTCTTTTGTTTTCCCAGGTATGTTAAGCAAAGTCCCAACAACAGCCTCACCAACATTTTTGACAATATGCATAAAATCAAGACAATGCCTAACAGATAAATGTCTCCAATATGGAAGTTCCCAAAATATTGAATTTTTTCCAGATGTTTTTTTGGGTAGATTTGGACGGAACACCGAAAACATTCTCAATGTCTTTCACCTTTTCATAGATCTCTTGAGAACTCAAAGGTATACGAGCAACACGTGTTTCAGTCTTTCCGTTGAATAACTTCCTTTTTTTACGGTACGGGTGTGCTGCTGGCAACAATCTACGATGACACATGTACACGTTTTTGCCAGAAAACTTTAGACGATCAGAACAAGTGTCGTCCTCACATATTGGGCAAGCAAATGTGCCTTTCACCGTGTATCCAGATAAATTCCCGTACGCTGGAAAGTCATTCACTGTGCAAAACAACATGGCACGAAGTGTGAAGTTTTGTCTGGCGTAACCGTCATAAACCACTGTCCCCTGATTCCATAACAATTTCAAATCGTCAATCAGCGGTGCAAGTATACATCGATATTATGTCCGGGTTGTTTAGGACCAGAAATCAACAATGATAACATAATGTATTTTCGCTTCATACACAACCACGAAGGAAGATTGTAAATCACCAATAGAACAGGCCAAGTGCTGTGTTGACTACTTAGAGTGCCGTAGGGATTCATCCCATCTGTACATAGCCCGAGTCTCAAATTTCGATTATCACTGGCAAAATCTTCAAATCTTCTATCGATAGTCCTCCACTGTGGTGAATCAGCTGGATGTCTCAGCTTATCATCATTTTTCCTTCCTTCTGCGTGCCATCTTAAATTTTGGGCATCTCTGACATTTGCAAACAGACGTTTGAACCTTGGTATTATGGGTAAATACCAAATGACTTTTGCTGGAGGACTTTTTTTCTTAGAATTGGATGATTGGCCGTCCTTATGTTTATAGCGTGACAAATGACATTTTGGACACTGATTCAAATGTTTATTCTCTCCTCTGTATAATACACAACTGTTTGGACATGCGTGTATCTTTTCGTACTCCACACCCATAGGACACATCAACTTTTTTGCATCATAAGTGGATGTAGGAAGATTGTTATCATCTGGAAGCATGTCGTGGAATAGTTCTAGTATTGCCGTAAAACTCTTATCACTCCAGCCGAATCTTGCTTTCAGATTGAACAAGTGTAGCACGGATGTCAATTTTGAAAATTTGGTGCATCCGGGGAACAAAGGGGACCGTGATGCGTCAACTAATCTTTGATATTCATCGGGCTTGTCTGTGAAATTATCCTCAACATCTTGCAGCATAGAGTTCAGTTGTTCAATCTTTTCACTATCATCGTTGATTTCAGTGTCACTCTGATCACACTCATTATTAGGAAATGTGGTATCATCGGTAACCTTTCTTTTTTCACTGTTCTGCTGGGTGGAAGTATGCACCCTGCTACTAGCTTCTAAAGACTCGCCATGCAAAAACCATATCTTATAGTTTGGCATAAATCCACGTCGTGATAGATGAAATCTGATAGCATGTAGGTTAGGGAATTTGTTGCGAAGTTCGCACTGTGCACATGGACAGGGAATGTGAGTGTCGTTCATCCTTTTCTGATGATAGAGAGCTGCTTTGCAAAATTCATTTTCCACTTTCGATTCAAAATAATTCCCTCGCAGACCGTACATCCATTCACGGTCCATTCTACAAACAACCAGTCAAAATTTAAAAAATTTAGAAAAAAGTGTTATAATGTATAATAACTTAACTAACATTTAAAATATTAAATATAAAAAATAACAATAACTAACCTATCTTCGGAAAAGGATATATATCGATATGGTTCTCGCACGGCGAGTCTGTATATATATATAATACGCTATCTTATATATACTACTTGGTTGTGTTATATGCATATTATATATATGTATACACATCTATAATATATATATATACTACTTGGTTGTCTTATATGTATATACACATCTATATATATATACTACTTGATGATATATATATATATATATAGTTGGTTATTTTATTTTGTTATATTTATATATGTACATCTACTCAACTAACTAGCTACTAAATATAAATAAACTAACTACACAAACATTTTATAGAACACCTTGCTGGCATATACATTATTTTGTGGTTATTCTATCGTGTTATATATATATATATCCTGCAACTAACTATTTTATAAATCAACAAATTATACAAACAATTATGCATGATAAATTGAAATTGATTTAGGTTGAAAAAAAAACTAACCGGTATTTGGAAGGACGAGGATCAAACGGAAGCGGGTGGCGAGTGAAGACACGAGGAGCTAGCTAACGCGACTACTACTGCCAATCTTGTGTAGTATCTAAATGAAGAAAACACAGTACAATTGATACGTCAATTCACCAAGGTCGTTTACTTCTCAAAAATTCACATAAACAATGGTAAGATAGCAAAAAAATCACTGAAATTGGTTAAATCATTTCATCGAACACCTTGCGAGCGTATAGTTTATTTTCTAAAATTGCCCACATATTGTATTTCCAATCAAACCAATCAATCAATTACACTCCAGAATATATATCAATCAACAATTACATATAAACAACAAATTAGGACCCAATTCAACAAAATTTCAAAGTTTCGAATCGGAGAAAAACTAACCCCGATTCTCTGTTGGCGTTGGATTTGGCAGCAGCAGACCGCGGGGGTAGGCGCGACTGGGGCGGCAGAGGCGGTGACGGCGGCGTAGGTGCGGCGGCGACGAGAAGAAGAGAGGGCGATTTGAGGGCGACTGGAGTGAGAGCGTCGAGGAAGAAGAGAGGCAGCAGAGCTTCGACAATATGTCGAGTCGGGGCGCTAGGGTATTAGAAATAAGCTCATTTTCGGCGGTTCCTATATACAACCGCCGAAAATAGCCAACTAAAAGACCATTTTCGGCGGTTGTATATAGGAACCGCCGAAAATGATGCTTCGATTGGCTATTTTCGGCGGTTGTATATAGGAACCGCCGAAAATGCTTCGACTTGACTATTTTCGGCGGTTCCTATATACAACCGCCGAAAATAGCATGACCCGATACACATTTTCGACGAAAATTTAAAAACCGCCGAAAATGGCCATTTTTCTACTAGTGTAAGCGTTCTTTATGCCTCGTAGATTCCCGCCCCCTTTACCCGCTTTAAAAAACGCTTTAGCGATAAACGTTCTTTTAAATTAATGTATAAATAACGCTTACAACGCGTTCTTTAAAAGGCTCGACCATTTGCGTCGCCGGCATAAAAAACGGTTATAAAGCGTTCCAAAAGATAAATAAAAACGTTGTTTATTCCTTTTTTTCCAGCAGTGTAACTCACAAACTATAAGTCTAAAAATAAAAATATATCATTGTTCATCATTTTTCGTGCTCTTCAAAACAAGATGCATCATGGATATGTTTTGGTAAACTTAAAATTTTATGTTTTTAGAAGGAGTATATTACGTATTTTTGAAGTGAATCTTATTCATTAACAAAATGAATCTTCTTTAATAATAAAATGAATCTTATTTATTAACAAAATGAATCTTACCCCAAACACTCTAAAAACCACCATAGGAAAGTTAAAAACGTCGAAGGCATTTTTATAGTTTGTAACGACATTAAACCTTAAACCACAAACTCTAAAACCTGTCGAGTCAGTAACGATTATAGAAAGTGTAGACTACTACAAAAAAGATTACCCTACCCTTCAAACACCCTAAAACCCACCCTAGGAAAGCTAAAACGTCGAAGGCATTTTTATGGTTTGTAGTGCAGGCCCTAAACCCTAAACCACAAACCCTAAAATCATGTCGAGTCTGTAACGACGATATAAAGTGTAGAACTAATGCCATATAGATTACCCTACCCCAAAACACCCTAAAAACCACCCTAGGAATGCTAAAAATGTCAAAGGATTCACATTGTTTTATATGAAATGTTCGCTTTTCTTAAACATAAGATTCATTTTTTAAAAAAGAATGATTCACTTTCAATAAATGAAAGGTTCATACTCTTCTGGTAGGATCTTTTACTAGTATTAAACAAAATATTCACTTTTCTTAAACCTTTGATTCACATTTAAAAAACCTTTGATTCACTTTTCTTAAACCTCTGATTCACTTTTTTAAACCTCTTATTCACTTTAGTTAAACAATCTCTATTTAAAGAATCACTTTTGTTAAACCTCTGATTCATTTTTTTTAAACTCATGATTCACATTATAAAAACCTCTTATTCACATTTCTTAAACCTCTTAATCACTTTAGTTACACAATCTATGATTACGAGATTCACTTTTCTTATTACTCTGATTCACTTTGTAACAACTTGTGATTCAAATTTTAACAACCTTTGATTCACTTTTCTAAAACCTCTCATTCATACTAGTCAAACAATCAGAATCACTTTAGTTAAACAATATCTATTCATGAGATTCACTTTTTTAAACCTCTTATTCACTTTTAAGCAACTCTTTGATTCACTTTTTAATATCCTTTGATTCACTTTTTAACAACCTTTGATTCACTTTTCTTAAACTTAAGATTCACAATGAATCTTAAAACATATGTACATACAAAAAATTAAAAAAATAAAAAATTTATCAAAACATACTCATATTGGGTCTTATTTTAAAGAGCTTAAATTATGATAAACAATGATATAAAATTTATATTTTTTGGGCTTATATATAATAAAATACAACATTTTAAAATTTTACAAAATGATAAACAAAAAAAACAAGGGAAAATTCACAATATACCCCTGATTTTCTTTCGTAATTCACAATATACCCCTTTTTTGAAACTTTGTCACAAGATACCCCTGTTTTCTTTGCTAATTCACAAAATTCCCCTTTTTAAAAACGACGTCAAATATTCCGTTAACCTCCCCTGGAAAATGACTATTTTGCCCCTGACTCGTTTTTTCTTTTTTTGAAAAATTCATAGTTTTTTTGGCTACTTTTTTTTTGAAAATTTTTAAATTTTATAATATACCCCAATTTAAGTTTGTTGTTCACGAAATACCCCCGTTTATGTTTTGAAGTTCACAAGATACCCCTGTTTATGTTTTGTAGTTCACGAAATACCCTTATCACCCTAATGCCTTGGTAAAGCATCGCCTAGTTTTCTCTTGTTTTTCAAGTGTCTTCAGCCTCTTCATAATCCCAGAACAAATGTTGTTTGCATTCCAGTTCTCTGAGGTTTCGTCGGGGGGGGGGGGGGCTTCCCCCCTTTGTGTCTGCCCCTGGTCAAACTTGTGTTGTGCCAAGCACTCTAATGGTATATCACTCAGATATTTGAATGCAGCACAAATCCATCTCCCTAATGGCCACCCCCCCCCCCCCCCCCCCCCCCCCCCCCCGCCCCCAAAACTTTTGAAATTTGTAAAATGCTCTTATAAATTTTTTTAAAATACAAAATAACATAATGTTTTAAAGAACAATAGTGTTAAAAGTTTTTTGGGAAATTCACGAGATACCCCTGTTTTCTTTCGTAATTCACAATATACCCCTGCGATTTTAGTAATTTAACTTTAAACATGCTTAAATGTTGTCCAAAATTGATGAAACTTTACATGGACGATGCTAAAGTGTTATATTTTGGTCCAATATCAAATTTGAAGTTTTTTAAGCTCACATGTGACCTGTGGGACCCAATGAGCAGTCACATATTCTTTGGGTCCCACAGGTCACATGTGAGCTTAAAAAACTTCGAATTTGATATTGGACCAAAATATAACACTTTAACATCGTCCATGTAAAGTTTCATCAATTTTGGACAACATTTAAGCATGTTTAAAGTTGAATTATGAAAATCACAGGGGTATATTGTGAATTACGAAAGAAAATAGGGGTATCTCGTGAATTTTCCCAAGTTTTTTTGACCCCCCCTAAACAAGAGGTAGCCATTTTAAACCCAATGCCTGTGACATTATTGTTTGTCCGCAAGACTAAATCAATCTACTCTTTACTTGAAGGTATTTACCTAACTATGAAAATAATCCATCTATTTGTCTCTGGTCATATATTATAATTGTGTCTAATTGTGAATGACAGAGATTCGTACTCAGCTATTGGTGAGACATTCCGAGAGACAAGAAACCTCAGAGAACTGAAATGCAAACAACATTTGTCATGGGATTATGAAGAGGTTGAAGGCACTTGAAAAACAAGAGAAAACTAGGCGATGCTTTACTAGGACATCAGGGTGATAAGGGTATTTTGTGAACTACAAAACATAAACAGGGGTATCTTGTGAACTTCAAAACATAAATAGGGGTATTTCGTGAACAACAAACTTAAATAGGGGTATATTATAAAATTTAAAAATTTTCAAAAAAAAAAGTAGCAAAAAAAACTGTGAATTTTTTTTAAAAAAAGAAAAAACGGATCAGAGGCAAAATAGTCATTTTCCAGGGGAGGTTAACAAAATATTTGATGTTGTTTTTAAAAAGGGGTATTTTGTGAATTAGCAAAGAAAACAGGAATATCTTGTGACAAAATTTCAAAAAGGAATATATTGTGAATTACGAAAGAAAACAGAAATATATTGTGAATTTTCCCAAAAAACAAAATAGGTGGCACCTCCACCTTCGAATCCGCGTTCCCTAAAAGGCTGAGAATCTCAAAGATTTTTTTTTTTTGAAAATTCTCAACAAGATTTTCGGTCCCGTCGTGCTTTGACACCTCATTCCAACTTTTGAAGATGACACTATCACCCCGCACCCTGCCGCTCTGATCTGCCGTCCATTTCTCGGTCATTCCTCTGCTGTCGTATTTCCCTCCCATTCTGTACCATTTCGATCGGCGTCCACTGGAAAACCTTTTCAACGAAATCTCAATGTGTTGCCACTGGTACTTATTTAATCTTTTCCTTCTGTTATTTCGTGGCTTGCTTTTTCTTGCATTGTTGCGGGAGTTGTCGCCTTACCGTGTTGGTGCTTGATTCCAATTCAGCAGAAAATATTCGAGAAGAGATAAGGACGTTAATGGCGAACCCAGATTATCGGTACTCTATCGGCTACGCCCTAGAGCCTAAGAAAGTGGAGAGCTTCATAAAGCCATCCCTCGTCCACCAAGCCGCGGAGCGAGGTATCCGTCTTCTCAGAATCGAGACAGATAAACCATTGATCTCTCAAGGACCCTTCGATTGCGTCATCCACAAGCTCTACGGCAACGACTGGAAACGCCAGCTGGATGACTACAAGCTAAAAAACCCCAAGGTTGTCATCGTCGACTCCCCTGACGCCATCGAGAGGCTTCACAACAGAATCTCTATGCTCCAGGTAGTTTCCGAACTGAAATTCTCTGACCTCACCGCTTCCGTGTCATTGGGCATCCCAAAGCAGATCGTGATTTACGACGCCGAGACTCTTACAGATCCGCGTTCCTGGGAAGGTCTGAAGTTCCCTTTGATTGCGAAACCGCTGGTTGCGGACGGCAGTGCCAAGTCGCATAAGATGTCACTGATTTTCACCACCAAGGGTTTGATTAATCTAAAACCCCCGATTGTGCTCCAGGAATTTGTCAATCACGGCGGGTGTTTTCAAGGTTTACGTTGCTGGGGAGTACGTGAAGTGTGTGAAGAGAAAGTCTTTGCCGGACGTGACGGAGGATAAGTTGCAGAGCTTCGGTGGTGAGTCAATTTCATTCTCACAAGTTTCTAACTTGGGTTCGGCTAATGACGAGTATTACAAGATGATGCAGTCGGATGAATTTGAGATGCCCCCTGAAGAGTTCATTACTTATGTAGCCAGAGGTCTGAGACAGGCTTTGAAGTTGAACCTTTTCAATTTTGATGTGATTCGTGACTCGAGTCTGGCGAATCGATATCTTGTGATTGATATCAATTACTTCCCTGGATACGCGAAGATGCCTTGCTATGAGTCTGTCTTGACTGATTTCTTCTTGGATGTGATGACACGGAAGGAATAGAATTATGGGAAGCTCGTGTTGGGAAAGAGTTTGGATATGAGGGAGAATTTTGTTTTGTCTTCAATATGTGTAGCTTCAGATAGGTCAAAACAAAAATGTTCATTAAGCGATACTGGTAGAATGCATCTGTAGATCTTTCGAAGATACTTGTACCGCAAATTAGCTTGTTCTGTACCTGTTCTTGCATGTTCATCAATCTATCTTTTGCCTCACTTCGAAATGAGGTAATTCTGAAATACTTCCGATTAATGTACATACAAAAGACATTTACTGTTTTTTGGTGCTCTCCTGAAATGCGTATGGGTTTATGATAAATTGATAATGCATTATATCACGTGGAGACTACCTGCTGGATCTGGATGCTGAAAGTGATGCGGGGTCATATTACTCATACGGGGTCATATTACTCTTTGGACATTTATTGCATTTCTAGTGAACAACCCATATAATCTGATTGTAACAGGTGATACATCATATGGTGTTGCTTTGTTCAATGAGATCTCGGACGGACAGGTTTGTACAACTTGATGCTGGCTTATGTGAAACTGATGTCTCAAGTCGCCCGTGTGAAACTGCTGTCTTGTTGCAGCGAAGGATTTGAAGTGTATCTCTTTTCTTTTGGAGCCTTGCACTATATATCTGCTGCATCAGTGTAAATAAGCTAAAGTGAACCTTCTTGCATGACACTTATTTTATCATTTTGTGCTGTGAAACAACTTAGAGTTTGCATTTGTTACACAAGTTATGCTTGCTCTTGTTTAGCTTAAAGAAACTCAAACAATGATGGTGGTTTCCAGCCGGATTCCCGCTTCGGAACATCTCGGGTACACGGGACTTACATCATCGATCCTGAAGATGAGGTTATTTATACCAGAACAGAAAACTAATGAAAATTATCTTGTCAAATATTTGTCTACTACAAAGCTTGGTAATGATCAGCCAGGAAGCGTTTCAATGGAAGGTCGCGTGAATAAGAGTAGTGTCCGTGGGATCAATTAAGCACCAAATGCTATGCTGGTAAGATGGTTACCACTTGTATTCTGATGCAAGTGACAGAGACATTATTATTATCTTTGCTTTTTATGGATGGGAAAAAGAATATATTGAAATGATCTAATAATTTGCTTTTACTGTTGTGAACATGATGGGAAGATTTCAAATAGGATACTTATCACTTACCGGCTGTCTCATTCAAGTTATAATTCAGAGCTTGTCAAATGACTCAAATGGAATATGCGAGGCTAGCAGACAAATTCAAGGCTTCACAATGCATGGCCCCCAACAAAAACCATGATACCTGCTCCATCAACAGCAATGCCCAGCTGCTGCAACTAGGCCCTCCTGAGCATTCTCCTCAACATGTTGTCTGTTTGTAGCTGTTTTATCAGGTGTCAGAATAAAACAGAGGAAAAATGATAGGACCGACATTGAAGCTGATGACAAACGCTGACAGCTGTTGGCTTCCACAAACGCACCCCCAGCTGGAGTCTTGAAGGAAAACTAATTTCAGGGTGTCATTGGTAAAAATCTATAAATGAACCTGTAAGTTCCTAGAGTGCTATTCTTCTTGAGTCAGTTACTCACGAAGAACTTTGTGATTGTGTTAGAGTCTCACCAAAAACATATATAATGAGAGATGGATTTGAGACAGAAGACGGATAATTTCATGTGAGCCTTCACTAAAAGTTCCTTAGTTGAATGAGAATGAGAACTTAGATCTGAGTAGCGAACTCACTAGAAACACGAAATTGAAAGCAGTGGAGAGATTGTGTTTAAGTGGAAATCACGTCACATTGACATATGTTGAAGAGTAATACACCCACACGCTCCTTGAGAACACAATCTTAGTTGGGCAAACATTTAATTCAACTCAGTCTCCCAAAACCCTACTTGAATTACAATCACGAGATTCTTCTCTAAATCTCACCAGTTTACTCTCTCTTTTTCTATCCTCAAAACTGTCCCTCTACCTTCTCTTAACATCTCGTATATATAGTTATTGATTTACATAAAACAATATCTTTAAAGATAAAATCCTAGTAACTGACGTAGATATTAAACAGAAAAGATATTCTCTAGATTATCTACTAAAGATTAAATCCGTGCAGAATATATTTAGAGGCGGTTAGACACTGTGAGATCTTCTCTTGACGGCACCTCCCTTAGTCAGGTCAAGACTCAGATTTCTATGTCTGTTACTGAGTTTGGTCAATCAAAACTTTTACATTAACAATTTTCCCCTTTTTAATTGGGCAAACCCTGAGTCTTGAACTGATGTATGTTCCCCCTCACTTGCTGCTTCATTGCTTTCTACATTCATCCATTGTCGTCTCTCAAAAGCTTGTGTCTGGAACTGAGAACGTTCCCCCTGAATTGTTGCATCTGTTCCCCCTGAATTGTTGCATCTTTGTTCATCGCGAGATAGATTTAGACACACACACACACATACATATATGTTCAAGATATCTTTCCCCTTTTGTTGAATAAAAAAGAAACTAAGTCATGAACCTCATAAGTAAGAGGCAATAGTGTGTCACGGACTGATCACTGAGAACAAGATCAAAAATCTGAAAAAGGTAGGATGCCTTCTTGACGAATCTGATAGGACTGATTAGACTTTGGTACCCAAACTTTTTTGGGCTCAGCTGCAGACACACACTTAGATTGACTTATAGGAACCCATCTTTTAGTGTGGAATCTATTGGCTCTATATAAGCTCCGTCTTGATGATTCTTCACGCAATTGTTTTCTTAACAGTTTGGGACACCATATCATCTTATGTCCTAGCTGATTTCAGTACCAACACGAGTTCAGTCTTGACTTATAATGTCCATGTTGAGTTTTCAACTTCCTCGTCTTAGACTGAGTGGGTTTCTTTGGTTTATATCCCAATCCGCACTTATCTGAGTTGTTATGTAACAATATCTGATTCATATTTGCCTTTCCAGTATACCATGTGGGATTTGTCTGTGTCTGAAGCTCTAACTTCTGATTTGCCTCAGCTAACATGCCCGAGAGAGTTTCACATTCTCTTTTTAGTGATTTGTTATGATCTAAAAGGGAATTCACTTCTTCTTGTGCCCAACAAGGAAGAGTGAGAATTCTAGTATCCAAAGGACTAACAAAGTTTATCCTTGGCTTATCCAGACTCTCCTTGAAACAATTTTTGTTTTCAGTCGAAGACTTACTCAAATCTTCCACTTTAGCTTTGAATTCTCTGATCTCAGTATCATACTGATGCTTCAACATATTTATCTCAGAGAGTGCAGAGGTTAATTTAGTAAGCATCTCTTCTTTCTCGAGTGTTTCCTTCAAGTTATCCTTCTCCTTTATGAAGTACTCAGTATTGGCTTCATCTTCTTCATGAGCAACTGCCGTCATGCACAACTAAGTTTCCTCCTGTGCTTCTGAGTCTGTAACTGAGATGCCATATCCCCATGCTGCTGCCGCTGTGTGTAGGAGTTTTTTACCCTTCATCTGAGAATTTTTCTTTTGGTGGAGAGGACAATTCTTGACAACATGACCAGACTTGTTACACTTGAAACATGTAATTTGTCCATTCTTTGACTTACACTGTTGGTTTGACCTTTGTTATCGACTACACAGCCTCTGAAATTTGTTCATAATCTTAGTAATTTCCTCATTTACGTCAAAATCCTCATCTTTTGATTTTGTGGTAGTTTCACGTACGTTTAGGGCCAAATCCTTAGAATGAGTGACAATCTCACCTCTCATCTTCCCTTCATAGACCATGAGTTAGAGCTGAGTTCTTCTAGCGACAACTTTGACAAATCTCGTGTAGTTTCGAGCAAGGTGGTATAACTTAGCCACTCTTTTCCCAGACTATCAAGGCATCTCTCATTAATAACCTTGTTTGAAAGTGTTACACCAACAACTTTAAGATCTCCCAGAATTTTCTCAAACCTTACCAAGGTCTGAGTTATGGACTCACCCTCTTGCATCTTGAGATTGTCAAATTGCTTTCTAAATTGTTTACCTTTAGCCTTTCTGATGGAATCAGTTCCATCATAAGCTGTTTTGAGGAAGCTCCAGATTTCTTTAGCGGTGTGAATTCCAAGTACCTTTTGTTGATCACCCTCAGACAAAGATGAGACAATTACTCGCAAAGCTTGCTTATTTTTGCTCAGTAATTTCTTATCAGTGTCATTCCAATCCTTTTTAGGTTTTGGTTTAGAAACACCCGCTTCAATCACATGTGGAACCAAGTCTCCTTCAATAACAACTGTCCACAAATCATAGTCAATTGATATGAGCTAATCACTCATCTGTTCACTCCAGCAAGCATAGTTAAATTTAGTGAGCTTTGGCTCTTTGACATTGTAGAAATTCATCTTTGATCACCCCTGAAGATTTCTCTTCGATTGCTGAAAGGGAACCTGCTCTGATACTAATTGTAAGTTCCTAAAGTGCTATTCTTCTTGAATCAGTTACTCACGGAGAACTTTGTGATTGTGTTAGAGTCTCACCAAGAACATATATAATGAGAGATAGATTTGAGACAAAAGACGGACAATTTCATGTGAGCCTTCACTGAAAGTTCCTTAGTTGAATGAGAATGAGAACTTAGATCTGAGTAGCAAACTCACTAGAAACACGAAATTGAAAGCAGTGGAGAGATTATGTTTAAATGGAAATCACGTCACATTGACATATGTTGAAGAGTAATACACCCACACGCTCCTTGAGAACACAATCTCAGTTGAGCAAACACGTAATTCAACTCAGCCTCCCCAAACCCTAATTGAATTACAATCACGAGATTCTTCTCTAAATCTCACCATCTTATTCTCTCTCTTTTTCTATCCTCAAACCGTCACTCTACATTCTCTTGACATCTCCTATATATAGTTATTGATTTACATAAAACAATATCTTTAAAGATAAAATCCGAGTAACTAACTTAGATATTAAACATAAAAGATGTTCTTTAGATTATCTACTAAAGATAAAATCCGTGCAGAATATATTTAGAGGCGGTTAGACATTGTGAGATCTTCAGTTGACGGCACCTCCCTTGGTCAGGTCAAGACTCAAAATTTTGTGTTTGTTACTGAGTTTGGTCAATCAAAACTTTTGCATTAACAGAACCCATATGGTGACTATTGTCCATGAGATGTAGGAGTCAGATTGCAAAGTTTTTGGATATCAATGGTGTAGGTAAGTCTGCTATGCTGAAGCTTATCTGAGAATAGATTCAGAAAGTTGAAAAGGAAGACGGATTTGCTCAGTTTTTATCAATCTCTATGATAACCTCAATATTATTATTCAGCTAAGATTCCTTCTAAGTTTCTATTACACGCCTTTTATCTGTATGTCCTTAGCAGCAGCGTAAATCTAAATAACTAGTTAGTGTTGATGTTATTTTGATTGGCAAACTCAGTTCAATACTGAAGCCCGTTTTAAGACTAGCCTGAAGCGAAGCCCGTCAGTCTTGAACTGACGAACAGAGAAGAAGATAGAATATTTAACAAGATTTTATCTAGCTGTTAAAGATAAAATCTTGAATGATAAATTCTCACACGGTCTCTGTATCTATATAAGGGGAAGAAATTCTAGGTCATAGAAGGAGAGATTTACGCAAAAGAGAAAATCAGAAATACAATGTAATTTGCGAGAGCAACAGTAAGGGTTAATATAGAGAAAATTAGAGGGAGAGAGAGTGAGATTGTAGAGTCAATTCAGAGAGAGTTTTGCTGCTGATTTCGTTGTAAGTAATTTGAGTTCAGAACTCAAATTACGTGTGTATTATGTCAAGAAAGTGTTCTTGACGTGAGGGTTGGTTTTAGCATTGAATATGTGATTGTGTAACCATTGTTATACGTGATTATAACAAAGGTTCTACCTACTATTCTGGTCTTCCCTTCATTCTCCTCATTCGTCCTCAGTTCTGAACTCAGACCATCAACACCATCTGAGTTGCAGACTCAGCACTGACATCTAGGAATTAACAGTTACTTAGTTAGATAGATTTACAGTAGTCACTGATCTGTGCTTCTGTCGCTTTGATGTTGCCTTCGGCAATTGCCTGCTATTGCTTTTGATCTGTAACCTTGAGCTGATATACGCACATATATATGGTTCTGGAGTTTATTGTTAGCTTGATTCTGAAAATAGAAGGATTAGTTTACTAATTAGTCTTGCGACATCTGTGTTCTATGCATAGACATATTGTTACATATTTACAGTAGAGCAACCGACTGCCCAATAAGCAATGAACTTCATGGTAATAGACCGTCACATTCCGATCTCAATGGTAGATTGCTCTTTTGCTTCTACTCAATATAGTAATGGTAATTATGGTTGTGGACTAGAATCTTGAACGAAGATGGTTTGTCGGTGATAATGAAGGCATGGATGGCCAGTTTTTTTGATTGGTAACAACAGTGGGTGAGTTTTGAACCCAAGACCTTTGGTTCAAGGGTATCTCTCCACTCGTTCCACTACCGACCAATTAGGTGGTAAGATCCTAGTGAGAGTAATTAACGGGTAGAACAAATATTAACTAGCAGCAGGTCATTGGCATAAATAGTAAATGACTTACCCACCATGTGGTAGATTGAAATAGTTGGATTAAAGCGCTAGGTGACGTTAGAGAATGTCACTTCGATTCAGGTCGGCCGTAGAATCAGGTTCGGCGAAGCTAGAATTATATTCACCTTCTGGGGCCGTTTTAGTACTACCAGGTGAAATGTTATTAGTAGAATCAATCGGACAAGAATAGAAGAAAACCATGTAAAAGATTTTTTAAATGTTACATTTTCAAGTGCTAAAATATACAAAATATAAATCTAAAATATATAAACTTGACATCGCTATTCATCACAATTAGTGTTATTGAATTATGAGTGCATTTTGATAAAGTTAGCATATTGTTTTTTTATAATGAAAATGTATTACACACTTTTAAAAGTGTATATTATTCACTTTTGAAATGAATCCTTTTACTATTAAAATATACCTTATTGAAATATAAAATAAATCCTTTTTGCGTGTAAAACAAATATCAATAGAGCATTAACACCGTCAATGTATAAACTTATAACAAGAATATTTCTACCCTTAACAGCTACAGGTTAAGGTAATGGTTAACCCTATAACGATTAACACCTAATATAGATGAAGAAGACTCACACCGTTGAATAAAACTAATACAATCAGTGACGGACCCAGAATTTTATATTAGGTGTGTCAAACTTATAAATTCAGATTTTTGAAGTTAAAAATAAGCTTTTATATGATGTTATATTAAAGTTGTGATCATATTGACAATAGATACTAGTAGTATAAGGTCTACAATGAGATAAATTTTAATTATATTCTTAAAAACAGTAAAAAAATAAATTATTCTTAATCAAAGTTAGTAAATCATCATTCATGAACCAACTAGAAGAATAAATTTAGGTTGACAAGTAGCAAATGTTAACCAACAAATTAAGTAATTAACTTTAGGGTCTTTGTTGTTCTTAGGGATAAAAAAAGTGGAAAGGGAGTGCATAATAAATCAAGATTAAAGAAAATAAACAATATTAGGTGAGGAAAGAAGATACAATTAAAATATATAAGGACTAAAACAAATTGCATTAAACAACTATTATTAAGGTCATTCTTTAGCCTTGAACTCAATTTATTTTATATACATTAGATGATATTTTGTAATGAAATAAACAAATTGCATTAAACATATTTGAACTCAACTCATATTTATCAACACATGAGTATCAAACCACCTAAATAAACATGATTAGTTATAACATATAAATAAATTTTAGTTTTATTATGAATTGCATGTGTGTCAGTTGACACACTACGCTCTACATTGGGTCCACCCCTGAATACAATCTAAACTTTATATCATAAATCCTTTAAAATGTGGTTCGATATCAACCTCCATCCAAGAAAAAAAATATTCTGACCACATACAACCCAAAGATTTAGGTAGTGCTCAACCTTTGGACAACTAACACCCCTACAGTTGATTAACACATTCTAGAAAGGCTAAAAAATATATTAAGTTTCAAAAAGTTGGCAAACCAAGTGCTAGCTTGATGTTAAGTGAAAAACATGTCTCTCAACATAATGTTTCATTATTATAAAGTCTAGTAAGGACAGGGGGTAAGAAAATCCAACATAAAGTGTGGTAAATTGTACGGTTCTAATTAAAAAGCTCTTAAAGGCAGCATAGAACAAAGATGCCATGGTTAAAGGTGTAGGTCTAGAAGAGTTCAAACCTAATAATCATCAGTATATAAGGTAATTAAGTATGTGATAAAAGTTTGAATAAAGATAGAGATCTCAAGATATAATGTCATGTCTAGAATACAATGGAACTATTATGAAATCAACGTTGATGATACATACATGCATGCAATGTATGTAGCGTCACATGTAAAAAATGACGACAATGATATCAACTTGATTGGTTAAAAATATTTGAACAATGCAATGAGAAGCAAAGTTGGACTCAAACGAACTGCAAAGTTGCGGACTTGAAGTCCTGACAATGATGTGAATCCAGCAGGATAGAGCTAGCCACAGGCCGGGCCGGTGCCTAGAGTGAGGGACCAATCCCGGACCGCTATTAACCGATTCTGGTCCCATTTTTTCTTTGAGGGACCGCAAAGTCCGTAACCGGTCTTGAGCCGTTCTCGGGCAGACTCCGGGTCCTTTTTATTTTTATATTAATATTTTTAATGAGATTTTTCTGTGTAATTTATGATTAATTTAGTGTAAAGTTTCATAAAAAATGACAATATTTTCCAAGCAATCTCACTTATTGTAAAAAACATAATATTTTATTCACTTTTTAGGCCGGCCCTGAGCCGGTCCCCATTGAATAACGGCTATATTTCAAAAAAAAGGGACCAATCCCGGTCTTAGCTGGTCTCTGGTCAGGCCTAATCAAGCCCTACTTCATACGGTCCCGGGCCGGTCCTAGTGCGGTCCCGATCTCTTGGATAGTAAAATTGGACTGGGCTACTATTTTTTCAGTCTGGTCTCAGGGTGGTCCCGGTACCTGGTCAACAGTACTGAAATGGTCTTTGACCGGGGTCGGTGTCGGGCTGGCCCGTCTCAATGGTCACCTCTACGATAGGATACAAATGAGTGTTTGTATACAAATAGAAATTGAAGGAATAAATCTCTTAATATATAAACTGTGTTAGTGTATATAAATTTTTCAAAAGTCATGCCATTGAATATATTGACATTGTCTACATTAGGTATTTATTTTGAAATAAGTATGACTGAAATTTTGACTAATTTGTATGGTTATAAACTAGAAGTTTGAAATTGATAAATTAATGGTCTGAAGTATACAATGGAAGTATAAAAGTGTAAATTCCTAGATGTCGGTGCTGAGTCTGCAACTTAGAAGGTGTCGATGGTCTGAGTTCAGAACTGAGGACGAACGTGGAGAAAGAAGGGAAGACCTGAATAGCATAAAGGTAGAACCTTTATTATAATCACGTATAACAATGGTTACACAATCACGTATTCAATACTAATACCAACCCTCACGTCAAGAACAATATCTTGACATAATACACACGTAATTTGAGTTCTGAACTCAAATTACTTACAACGAAATCAGTAGCAAAACTCTCTCTGAATTGACTCTGCAATCTCACTCTTTCTCTCTCTTATTTTCTCTATATTTACCCTTACTGTTGCTCTCGCAAATTACACTGTATTTCTACTTTTCTTTTTTGCGTCAATCTTACCTCCTTGTTGACCTAGACTTTCTTCCCCTTATATAGATACAGAGATCATGTGAGAATTTATCATTCAAGATTTTATCTTTAACAGCTAGATAAAATCTTGTTAAATATTCTATCTTCTTCTTTGTTCGTCAGTTCAAGACTGACGGACTCCGCTTCAGGCTGGTCTTAAAACGGGCTTCAGTATTGAACTGAGCTTGCCGATCAAAATAGCATCAACAGTTTCCCCCTTTTTGATGCGGTAAAATATGTAAGTCTTGAACTTCTTGAACTGATGAATGTTCCCCCTGAATTGTAGAATACGTTCAAGACCAATTTCCCCCTTTTGCCAAATCAAAAAGGAACTAAGTCATAAACCTTATGGATTGGGGGTAGTAGTGCGGCATGGTCAGATCACTGGGAAGGAGATGATAATTCTGAAAGAGGTAAGGTGTTTTCTCGACGAGTCTGGTAGGGCTGATTTGACTTTGGTACCCAAACTTGCTTGATCTCAGTTGTAGACTCAGACTTAAAGTGATTGATAGGAACCCACATTTTAGTGTGCAATCTTTTGATTTCGAATGAGTTCTGTCTTGATAATTTCACGCAATTGTTTTCTCAACAATTTGGGACACCATCTAAACTTGTGTCCTAGCTGATGACAATATCGGCATGAGTGTAATCTTGGCTGATGTCTCGCAGTTACAGTCTGTAACTTCTCAGTTGTAGACTGAGATAATGTCTCGGACTTATATCCCAAACCACATTTGTCTGAGTTATTATTCTGCATCATTTGCTTCAAATTCGCCTTCCCGGTATACCAAGTTGGATTAGCAGGAGTCTGAAGTTCTAATTGTCGATTTGCCTTGGCTACCATGTCTGAAAGTGTTTCGCATTCTCTTTTTAGCGATTTGTTGCTATCCAAAAGAGAATTTATCTTTTCTTGTGCCCAACAAGGAAGAGTGAGAATCCTAGTTTCCAAAGGACTTACAAAGTTAATCCTTGGCTTATCTAGACTCTCAATGACACGATTTTTGCTTTCAGTCGAAGACTGACTCAGACTTTTCACCTTATCCCTGAGTTCTTTAATCTCAGTATCATACTGATTCTTCAAGAATTTTATCTCAGAGAGTGTAGAGGTTAGCTGAATAAATATTTCTTCTTTCTCAAGAGTATCCTTCCATATTTCCTTCTCTTTTATGTTATACTCAGTATTGATGTCATCATCTTTGTGAGTAACTGCCGTCAAACACATCTGCGCGTACTCCCCGGTTTCTGAGTTTGTATCTGAGATATCCTTTCCTCATGCAGCTGCAGCTGTATTTGTGTGTTTCTTAATCTTTTTTTGAGAATTTACCTTCTGGTGAAGAGGACAATCCTTGACAACATGACCAGGCTTGTTACATTTAAAACAAGTAATTTGTCCCTTCTTTGACCTTTGTTGTCTACTAAATAGCCTCCGGATGTGATTTACAATTGAGGTAATTTCCTCATCCATATCAAAGTCGTCACCCTCTGACTCTGTAGTTGTGTCATGTGCTTTCAAGGATAAATCATTGATTGGTGCTGATGAAGTAGCTATTTCCCCTCTCCATCTTTCCTTCATAAACTATGAGTTCTTAACTCAGTTCTTCAAAGGATAATTTTGATAAATCCTTAGTGGTTTCCAAGAGAGCTGTATAATTTATCCATTCTTTTCCTAGGCTATCCGGACATCTTTCATTGATAATATCATTGTATAGTGTCACTCTTACAGCCTTTAACTCGTAGATTATCCGATCAAATATTTCCAGTGTGTGAGTTATAGACTCACCTTCTATCATCTTGAAGTTGTCGAGCTGCCTCTTAAACTGCTTCCCTTTGGCCTTTTTGATGGAGTCTGTCTCCGTATATGCTGTTTTGAGAAACTCCCATACTTCCTTGGCAGTGCGTAATCCCAACACCTTCTGTTGGTCTGAGTCTGACAGTGATGACATAATGATTCTACGTGCTTGTCTATTTTTGCTAATCATCTTGTTATCATTCTCGTTCCAGCTAGCTCTTGGTTTTTCTTTAAAAACACCATTATCTTTGATCTTAGGCTTCAGATCTCCTTCAGTCACTACGTCCCACAATTGTAAATCGATGGAGATCAACTAGTCTTCCATCTGATCACACCAGCTGGTGTAGTTGAATTTAGAGGGCTTTGGGGGTTTAATAATAGGAATTCATCACGATCAACCCTGAAGAAGTTTCTTCTGAGTTTAGGGTTACCTCGCTCTGATACCAATTGTAAATTCCTAGGTGTCGGTGCTGAGTCTACAACTCAGAAGGTGTCGATGGTTTGAGTTCAGAACCGAGGACGAACAGGGAGAAAGAAGGGAAGACCAGAATAGCATAAAGGTAGAACCTTTATTATAATCACATATAATAATGGTTACACAATCACGTATTCAATACTAATACCAACCCTCACGTCAAGAACAATATCTTGACATAATACACATATAATTTGAGTTCTAAACTCAAATTACTTACAACGAAATCAGCAGCAATTAAACTCTCTCTGAATTGACTCTACAATCTCACTCTTTCTCTCTCTGATTTTCTCTATATTTACCCTTAATGTTGCTCTCATAAATTACATTGTATTTCTACTTTTCTCTTTTGCGTCAATCTTCCCTTCTTGTTGACCTAGACTTTCTTCCCCTTATATAGATACAAAGATCGTGTGAGAATTTATCATTCAAGATTTTATCTTTAACAACTAGATAAAATCTTGTTAAATATTATATCTTCTTCTCTGTTCGTCAGTTCAAGATTGACGGACTCCGCTTCAGGCTGGTCTTAAAACGGGCTTCAGTATTGAACTGAGTTTGCTAATCAAAATAGCATCAACAAAAAGGGAATGCTCTATGAATATGTTGATAAATCTTTTCATGAACTTAAGTGATAAAACAATTTATGCTTTACCACTTTAGTGAAAACTATTGTTCTTGGAAAATCTATGTTACTATAATAGAAGTGTAAAAGTATGATAAATTTCCTTTAAGAGTTTATTGATGGTTGTTAAATACTAAACAAAGATCATAAAGTGTCATATCTATTGCAAGAGAATATATAATATGGTTGTAGTATATATAAATACTTAAATATGAAAACCCGACAATCTGAGAGATTAACTCGAAGTATGCTTTATTGAGATCTGGGGCTTAATACCCAAATGATAGATGATTACATCTATACTTATAATATAATACATATCCCTAAAAGTTCTACTTACGAAAAGGGTGCTAATATTAATGTAGAGCAAATATTTTATAGTGAAAATTTGATGGCTTTATTCAACTAGGTGTCTGCCGAATATATAAATGCAAGATCAATATAAAAGATGCGGATGCTAAGTCAAATGACTAAAATGAAGTTTTCATGAGCGGGAACAACAATTATTGTACAACTTTTCCTTCATAGTGTTTGTTCCATACGGTTTTACCTAGTAAAGTTTTAACAATACAATCAATGACAAACACCTAATATATGCATTGTATACAATGTGGATGTCAAGTTAAAATATATATGGTTAATTGTCTTCATAGTACGTCTGGCGCTCAAGATGGGTTGCAAGCAATCCTACCACCTCAAGAGCAAATGCACTAATTAGTTCAAATATAGTGTGTAATTGATAAGTGCGAAATATAGAGATCTTGAATGGTTTAATTCCTATTATTTGTAGTGGTTTGACCAATATTTCTCACTTATCATGTGTGTTTTCCAATGATTTATGTTTAGATAAAAATTGATAAATTTATGTGTTAAATACAGGTAAAAGTCATTAAATTTCATTCTTCACTTCACAAGCTTCATAACACAACAAATGGGGAGCAAAACAGAGTCCAAACGAAGAATCTAGGCCCGAAACAAGTTTTGCTCGTCAGGATACTGACATGTCCGAACATACGTTCAAACTTGTATGTTCGAACAGAGGCCGAAACTTCCTGAAAAGTGTTAAGACATGTGTCCGAACTTGGAAGTTCAGACATCACATACAAAATTTGAAAATCTATGTTTTTAAGCAATAGAAGTGCCTATTTTGATATAAAAAGTCACCTAGGGTTGGGAAACATTACCTATTGACGCCAGATATCTCATATAAGACTTGCATCTCTCAATCTCACCACACCATCACCACCTCTTCATCATCTTCAACCTCCATCTGGCAAGTCTCTAGATCTGACAAGCACAGCAAGAGTAGGAATCTTCTTTACTCTACGAGATGATTTCTCTTCTATCTCTGTTTGTTATTTCTTGTAAGATGTTAGACTATGAAGGATTTACTCCAGGAGATGGTTATTTGTAGCTAGTCGATTTTGTAATTACTTCTATTGATTTGATAAGGATTTTATTTCTGGGTTGTTCAAATTAAAGTTTAAGTTGTGCTTTTTAAATAATTTCATGGATTTGTTAATTAGCTTTCGAATCTTGTTATGATCATATTGGTGATTAACAAGATGGTCTTATTAATCTGTTGTCTGTGGAAACTAGATTGGAATGATTACATTGTTCTTCAGGTGCTTTAATTCTGGTGGAGAATAGAATTGGATCAATTAGGCTTTCTTCAAGTTTGAATAATTTTTTAAGCTTAATTCATCTAAGTATGTTTCGCTGGAATCTTGATTAGATCTTGTGTGTTCTACTAGATGAGCTTCCTGTGATTAGGATTTAATGTAGGTAAGATATTAAAGAATTTAACCAATCCTTATCTTTTGTTAAATTATAGAAGTTTACGTAATCTGACTAGCGAAAAATAAACTGAACCCAGGGTTCCGCTTACCTATATCATTTTATCAGTTTTATTTTATTTGTTAGTTTATTTTCTTATTGTTTATTTAAGGGAAATTTCACTAAATACCATTGAGTTTTTGCTTAATTCACGATATACCACCGTGTGTTTAAAATTACACAGGATAACACTAAGTATTTACTTATTTCATCAGATAATACGCTGTCTCATATTTTATTAAATGTTCCATTAATATTCTAGAAAAATGACTAAATTACCCCTGTTATTAATGAACAACTTGAAAGTGATTTGTCATATTGATAAATTTCATAAGACACCACTTTTGTGTAACTATTTATATGAGTAGTTTAGTCTTTTTTTCTAGGGATATTAATGGAACACTTAGCAAAATATGAGACACAGTGTTATCTGATGAAATAAGTAAAAACTTAGTGTTATCCCGTGTAATTTTAAAAACACAGTGGTATACCGTGAATAAATAAAAAAATCAATGGTACTTCGTGAAATTTTCCAGTTTTCTTAGGATTAGACTTACTTTATTCAAGTTCCACAGATTGATACCTGGTTGCTTTTGTTTGCTATACTTTTGCGACCAAAATTTTCGCAACCCGACAGACTTTTTGATTTACTAGTTTTCTAAGTTGATTTTGTAGTTCTTATTATATCAATTTTCCCTATTTGCATAAATTTAAGTACTCATCAACCAAGTAAGAATAATTTCTATATATATCTAGCTAGTAGGTAGCTAGACCATATGCAATTTGAGTGCAACTCAATCTACATATATTAGTGTTGAATTTCATTATATTCATCCTTATTTTTATTTTTATTTTGACAGTTCTAAATGCTCTAAAAAAATAGCGACTGTGAGTTCCCATGAAAAAAATGTAAATATCCCCTCTTGTAGCGCTAATGAGCTTGTCAATCAATTATTTTTACCCCATTATAAAAGTCTGTTTTTCGTACAGTGTTAAATCTGGTAGGTTCAAAGTTATATCTATATAATAATTTTATGTATTCATATACAACAATGCATTTAACCTACAACACAATCTTCTTAATGTGAATTGGATGGGTACCCTTCGACGAGTGCGTTTTTCTCGGGAGTACCTTTCATCACTTCGCTTGCTTTTGATTTTGGCTACACACGCTTCATTTGCTGTGTACTTTGCATTGGAAAACTGAACTCACATGTAATATCAGTCTAGCGTGGGGCATTTCATCTCCTCTACTATCCCTGATTTGCTCAAGGTTCCTTCTTTCTACGACAGTCCACCCGGGGGTTTCTTCTTCTCTCCATTCTTTCTCTGCCTTCTTGCATGAATCCGATCCTCCTTTTCCTTATGTCCTTTCTACATTGTTTTGTTGTAGTATAGACTAGGGATGGCATGTATTCCATCGTTAGCCTCTCAGCTGTAGAGGATGTTTGTTTCCGTGACCTCTACCTTTTAAACTACTCTTTCCCCTTCTTGATTACGCATGCACATGTGTCTCTTCCTCTCGCTTTTTCGTTTAGTCTTTGTGTCACCGTTTTGGATTCTTTTCTTCTCCCTACTATGAATGTTTATAAGTGATAGGGCATTTTGCTAGATCCGTAATGGTGTCTGCTGGCAAAGCTTTACCATCCAATGCCCATTAGCGCTAGCTTTCTCAAAATCATGCTTCAACATCTATGGAGTGCATTTGCGAGTTCTAAGTTCTGTAGAGTAGGTCTGAATCACTTCATCGTCGAGTTTAAGAGGAAGAATTCCATGTTATCATTTGTTTTTCACAGATCATGGGTGGTAAATAATGCTCTTCTTGTTGTTTAAATTTTGGATGTGGAGGTTAATTCCCATAGACGCGCATGTCTTCGCTTAGGTGCCATTCTGGGTTAGGGTTTATGACATCCCTCTTGCTATTGCTTCATCATCAACTTTATGCGTTGAGTTTCCCAAAAGTTTGATTGGTTCACTAGGTTATCGAGAATTCGACTATGTCAAGCTACAGGTATACAAAAATCAAGGTATTGCTTATTCTCTTTGCTCCCTTGCAGCGTAACCTCCCTCTCTCGATTGATGGTAACGATTACAACTTCATGATTACATATGATGACATACCGGTTGTTTGTGCCAAGTGTGGGTTTTGGTGCATGCAACTAAGTCATGCCCTAATGGTTGGTGTCTTGAGGCAGGTGACTCACTGTATGGTACGTGACTTAAATAAAGATCTCTATCTAGCCTAGACTAACCCAAATAATCTTTTTAAGGTTTTGATCATAGTTTTATAGCTTGTGTGGGATTGTCAGTGATCTTTTAGGGCAAATTAAGTACTCTTGGATCACACTCATGGTAATGCCAGGGGACGCGCTATGATGCACGGTCACCAGGGCCAACGACCAGCTCCTGTTTCTCCAGGTGCTACGACTCCACCTTAGCACCCTACTGATATATGCCTCGATGTTCCTTCTTCCTCATTTGGAGTCCGGAAGAGTAGTTGTAGCCATATTTTTTTTTTGATAATTGGCTGGATGTCCAGCTTTCATAGCAGTACTGAGGCATGAAAGCCTTTCCCGCTTAAAGACAATTAAAAATAATTTAGAGAGATACAAAGAACAAAGTACAAAGTGCAATAATGTTACGGAAGTGACAAAAAACAAAGTAAGAGCAGCTGAATAAACTTCGCAGACTAGGTGGGCTAGTAGAATATGTGGTTAGGTGGACCTTGCTCTTGTTGGTATCTGCTGAATAGATCTCCAATCTGAATGTGTATCTTGCCCCCCATTCGAAATCATCCATGAATGACCAAGCTAAGCATCCTTTCACATAACATTTGAACCCTTCTTTGGGACCTGTTTGTTTCTTCTTGCTACGGTGTGATGGGACATCACTCGAATCACCCGAATCATCAATGCCGGGTGTTTCGAATATGTTGATGCCTGGGGTGTGTGGTTTTCATACTAGCTTTGGCCACCGGTCGGGAAATCTTGCAGGTTCCACCTTTTGTCAAAGGAGATGGTCTCGCAAACTGCTTAGGAGGTGGCTTAGACCGCGCTTGATTATCACGCTTAAGGATATTTCTAAAGTTTTGCAAGGACGCTTCTGGACGAGGGTAATGACAGCCAAGCCTACGTCCAAAATCAAGGCAGGCTTGAGCTTCAACAAGGGAAGGGCTAGGAGGAGCGGAGGTAGAGGAAAGATCAGAAGGAGAAGGATCAGGACTTGAAGACAAGCTAACAGGAGAAAGAAACACTTCTAGATTAGAACCCGGGATTTGGGAAGCGGGACAGGAGAGAGGGGTGGGAGGGTCACCCGGCAAACGAAAGGGTATTTTATCGGCAGATGCCGGATCCGTCTGTGGAGAGAACAATGCGAAGTGGCGTGTATCAATTATTGGGGGAGGTGAGGGCGGAAAGGTCTCTTGGGTTTGGGGGACGACCATTTGAGAAGAGAGAGGGGGAGTGCATGGGGAATGAGTGAGAGAATCGGGGGAGGAGAAGACAGGAAGTAGAGGAGTTGTCTGAGAAGGAGGGGAAGGCTGAGAGTAAAGATGGGGTGACTCAGAAATGGGAGCGGAGGGAGAAAGATGAGGCGTAGAAAGAGGAGCCTCCACAGAGGGACAAGACGGGATGGGGTTTTGAAAATTATCCACAGAGGGCGCCGCAGTCAATGTAGTTGGTCGCGGACTGCTCTGACAAAAGGAAGAGGGCCATGGATGCTTTTGATTCAGATGATCTTATCTTGAGTGGTGTGGTTGGATGAGGTTTGTGAGAGAGGCGACTTTGGGGTTGCTCCAAGGTTGCCAGAAAAAATGATTGCTTGCCCGACTGGCTGCATGAGTTTTGGTACGTCTCATGTAGTGAGTCAGCTATGGTCTGCACCTCTTTTTGGGACCTCAACTGTAACGACCCCAAAACCACCCTGGTTCAGAGACCGTCACACGCCGCACGCTTACTACCTAAGACATGCAAGGCTACTCTCTGACGAATCCCAAACAGATACAAATGCTCTTCTATTACATAAATAATGCTTACAACTTGTCTCACAAATTACAAAGCGGAAGCCAAAAGAATTACAAAGCAGAAGTCTAAAATAAACACAAAGGCTACGAAGCCACAAACACTCACAAAGCCCACAAAGCAAAACTAAAAGCAGAAGTAGAAACAGAAGCAGAAGCCTTCAAATAGAGCTAAAACCTGCAAAACGTTAAATGAATAGGGGTGAGCAAACCATAGCTCAGTAAGTGATAAACTTCATCAGCATAAGCATGCTCAAAACATTTTTACAGAACATAGCTTATATAAATATAAGTTAGCAATTAGATTCAGATTCAAAATCAAACGGAAGCTCCTCAAAACGATACATAGTCAAATGCAAAGTAGAGTGAACAGAGGTCACAAAGGTAACTTAAGATTAAAAGACTTTTTACAGAAACCTTAAAGCTTTTCAGAAATCATAAGTCACATATAGACTATTAGAAGAAGGAAACAGAATATAAGCATAGTTTCTTTACAAAGCTCATTTGCAATACAAATCTTAATCTTCGCAAAACGAAAACCATAAATCAAGGCTGACAAAACAGGGCAGAAAAACGAAGCTGAAGCCACACTCTCAGAATGAGAAAAAGCACAAAGCAGTGTCTCATGTCAGAAGCTGCCATCGCTCAAAACTGAACAGAAGCAAATCAGAATCTTATACACATCAGAACGTTATCGAAAATAAAGTTTTATAGGGACCCTAGTTCAAAGCATACAGAATAGGTCTAAAGACCTCAGATAACAAAATGGGTCTGAAGACCCCAGATAACAGAATGAGTCCGTCGACTCCAGATTCAGAATGAGTCTGTCGACTCCAGATAACAGAACGGGGATGCCCGTGATACAGATATAGAAGGACGTCCTACGCAGCGCGCTACGGGATAACTCGACCCAGTCATCCACGGCTCAGAAAGCAATAAACTAGGTCCCAAAACAAATTATGTCGCAAAACCTTAATCACCAAAATCGATATCCAAGACATAGTGTAAATACATAAATGTGCAATCACGTAGTTAACAAAAGCCTTCTATTAATCAATAACAACAAGAATGACCTTAACCATATTCTTGGCAAATGTATATCTATATACGTAAAGATGGAATTAAAATACATCTTTGACAAAGCACTATAAGAAAAATATTAATAAAATAATCAATGAAAGAGGAATTACATAGAGATTTATGAAGTTACGGAAACGGGAAATCAAGTTCACATAATCCTTCACACGCGATCAACCGTTTAATGTTAAACTTAAATATAATATCTGTAGTACTGTTAAAATAAGGATACGCATGACCATCCATGCTTATATATAAGCATATATATCTATATCAATATATTAATGATAAAAACATAGCATAGCAGTGCAAATTGACTCGGTTGAAAGATAGATGTTTATGGGAAAACAAAATCAGAACGGTGGTAGCAAAATTATAAATTAATTTGGGTATAAGTAAACTGATAGAGAAAACAAAATCAAAACCGTGGCAGAGTATATAGGTGCTTGTCAATATATATTTATATAAGGTAAATAAAAGTCTGAAATCAAATCCCTTGTAATTTATGTAAGTTCATGTACGTTCATTTGTTTGTATCGGTTCAATTAAATATTTTTACAAAGTCATAGGAATCAGTAACCATCGTAAATCATAATCACTTAGACATACAAATATATAGAGATAGGTATAGAAAAGAAAATTGGACTCTTTTATTCCCACATATCAGACGCTTCTGGCGGACAAATATTTTTATCTCACGGTCTATGAGCGAATTCTTGGGCCGAGCTGGATTTGAACCAGCGTAGACATATTGCCAACGAATTTACAGTCCGTCCCCATTAACCGCTCGGGCATCGACCCAGGAAGAATGAATTCAAATTTAGGCTTATTGATAATGCACGATTAACTTTCTTTTGTAGTAACCTACCCCCAAGAATTTCGGTTATAGACCGTGAGATAAAAATATTTGTCCGCCAGAAGCGTCTGATATGTGGGAATAAAAGAGTCCAATTTTCTTTTCTATACCTATCTCTATATATTTGTATGTCTAAGTGATTATGATTTACGATGGTTACTGATTCCTATGACTTTGTAAAAATATTTAATTGAACCGATACAAACAAATGAACGTACATGAACTTACATAAATTACAAGGGATTTGACGATTACGAAATACAAATCCGTATTATAAACTTACCGTCGTTAATAAAACATTTAAAGATTAAACGTTATAATCAGCAACGAAGGCCATGTACTAGCTACTATGTTAAAACTCCACGTTCTCTGTTGGAATTATAAAATAGTGAGAATATATTATTAAGAATTAAAGTATAATATATACAAATAATTAAAGTATAATCCGAGAGAACGAATAAAAATACATTTCGAAAAAAAGAAACCTTGTATTTGTATATAATCATAATAACCTGTACGCATATTGAATGTTTAACCGAACGAGCAAATACAAACTACTATTATAAATTGATTAGGTTGATTAAATCCAAAATCATCACTTTAGCATTCAACAGGGAAAAAAAAAGTTGGGTATCGTGGATGGCAAATTCTACTGTACAACCGGTTGTACGATGAGCATCGTACAACCGTTCATTTTAAATTCAAATGTTGTTCAAGTTTTTGAATTGATTGTTCATATTGATGTAAAAGTTATATATGTTATTATAAAAGTTGTTCAACTTTATGTGATAGTTGTTCAGAATAATTGTGAAGATTGTTTGAGGATGTACGTGAACATCGTACAACCGGTTGTATGATAGACTGATCGATCATGGATCCCATTAGTGTAGAAAAAACCGTTAGAAGCGTACGAGAGCACGTTGGAAAATTTTGAAAATAATATTATAATCAATCCACCATATCAAAAGCATCTTCACCGAATTAAGAGTGTTAGTTTGTTAAAATTATAATTAACATAACACTTTCTATATATCAAAGTAGGCAATCAAGAAAAAATACCATGGGGTTTTGAGCGGAGTGAAAACGTAAATCAAAATCAATCCAGATTCACATCAAAATCAAATATCAAAGCAAACACATTTAGAAGCGAAACAAGATCTAAAATCCCCATGGGTGAACACACCCATACCGAATCCATCTACCACCTACCTCACATCCGAGCATCGCACAGATCTACAGACTCCACTCATCACCCTCTTCGAATCCCTTCTCGAACAACGAACTCTCGACTGAACAAATCCCAGAATTCCCAAAATCAAAATTGGAAAAGGAGAGACAAGAACTCAATGAGAAACAGAATAGAAATATACATCTACAAACCTCGAAGACCATTGACTAACGAACGGATCCACAAGCAAATAATTCCAATGATTTAGACTTGTGAGAGACTAGATGAGAAGGATGTAAAGGGAGGAACTTTATTTGGAGAGAAGAAAAGGAGGAGAGGGAGATTGAGGTGTAAATTGTCGTCAATGCGTCGGAAGGAGAGGAGGAAAATAAAATAAAAACTAGAAACTCACATCCTTAACATAAAATAAATAAGATAAAAGAAAGAATAATTAATTTAAATAAGGAAGGGAAGAAAAAGGAAGTTAGTAAATTTTTTACTAACATAAATAAAATCAAAACAACCTTCCCCTCAAAGCTAATATAATAACAATTAGAATATCATAAACTCCCTTTGCAAATCAGAAACAAAATAAAATAAAAAAAATTTTGGGCACAACATCGACTGCTGGTGTTTATGTTTTAGTTGTTAGCATGTGTTCTTTTACCTTATGTTTTTGTTTTCAACTTTACTATGATCGGTTAGTGGTGTCTTGGTTGGATTATGATATTAGTTATGGGGGTAATCCTGGTTTGCTTGTTGGTTTATCCTCTTTGGTGGACTCAAGTCAGGGACTATGTTTGGGTGAAGATGGTGCAATGGCCTCGCTTGACAGCCTATGCAGCTTTTTTTTTTGATAGATGACTGGTAAATCAGTTAAAGTGGTGATACTATGGCTGAAAGCCATTATCACCATTAGAACAGTTACAAAATAAATGATAAACAGACAAAGAAAGTAAAGCTAGGCCTAATCAGAGAGTAAGGAGAACAGATTTCGTGCAGATAGCATGACATGAGAGGGGATATGAAGCTTCTCTGCACCACTCTATACTTAGTCTCTTAACGGATTCTACTACTTCTTCCCAAACAGGGGTGGCTTCTTCAAAATTCACCTTGTTTCTCTGGTTCCATATTGCCCAAAGAGTGTAGAGCAGGGAAGTTGACCAGAGGCTGCTGTGTTTCCCATAAGCCATGCCTTGCCAGGCTAGGTACAATTCAGTACGGGATTCAAGTTCCGATCTACAATGTTTTATGTGGTTCAATTGTAAATGATGATGGGGTGTTTAATGATTTGCGGCTTAAAGAAGTTAGGATGATTGGTTAGGTCGGCCTCTCTAATTATACTCCTTGTGCTCATCGGTCATGTAAAATCTCAACCTCTGTTATCCCTAATCTAATGAGTAGTTGGTTTGCCTTAAAAAAAGGTTACATCTATATACCTTTGTTCAGAAAAAAAACGTTATATTAATCTATATACCATTACCTTAAAACAAAAACACTAGGGTCTAAGGTATTGTTGGTCCCTTTTAATTATCTCGTGTGATGATGTTTTCTGCAATTCAAATTCAACCAAAACCTTGACAAACTGTTACATTTATTAATTAATAAAGAACTTACAAATTTACGTTCACATGACTATCAGACACGCATCAATCTTTTACTGCGTCGACATAAAACTCTAGCTAGCTGCATCCGTTTGATTATTGGTTGTACGTCTCTGCAGGTGGTTACACACCGATTACACCAAAGTCTAAGCGTGAAGTCATATTATCACCTATTCGACGTGAGTGTAACTAGCAATAAATAATTGATTGATTCCATAAGAGCTGGTCATTTTCGTTATCTTTGACATATTTTCCGTCAAATCATATCACGCACTTCTTATTTAATTGCTGGGTACGTTTGTCCTTCGTTCTAATTTTTTTTTGATAATTATAGGCACATGGCCGTAGAGAAAACTCTATTCCTCCACTCCCTCAGAATGAGTAATAAGAGAATAAGCTTATTTCCCCCACCAAAGTGGGTGGTAAGAGGATTCGAACTCAGGACCTTCCGTCCCCTACTTCAGTCCTCCACCACTCGGATGTCAATCACTTGACTGTCGTTCGTTCTAATTTTGTGTGACATCAGTCTTCTTCAAATAGAGAAAAGGTTCGAAAAAATAAGAGTGTATTCTATAAGATTAGATGCGACATACTAGCTTCTTCGAAGTTCTAGAAACTAGAATAGAATTAACACCATGCGTATAATATATAATTAAATGATGACTCAATTGCCTTCATACACTTTTAATTTAGTCAATCTCATTGAATTATCCACGATCAAAATAATGGTAGTATTCAATTAATAAGAAGATTAGTTAGTAGAGGTCAATCAACTTACTTGAGGGAATTGAATTGGGCTTTTATATCCATATGTTTCAAAAAAGGTACTCAAAACGACTCATAAAAAAAGTCTAATTTAGGGTTATAAAATTAATCTACCAAAGTAACATATTCTATGTTTTTGGTTCAAGAGAAAGTTCAAATTACACGGAACAGAAAGAGATGACCGAACTCTTTGTTGGGGAGTGTTTGGCACTTGGTGGTAGTAGTACTACTAGTCGTCTCTCGCTAAAGGGGATGTTGTTAATGTCACCAATATTAATTTCCTAGCATATCAATGTTTTGACTCTTTTCGGTAGTAAAAATCAATATAATAATACTATGTTCCCAGTATGAAAAATAATTTCTCCGATTGCGTGTTGCACGAAGATGAAAAATCAACTAACCTTGAAGTCAGTCTATGATATGCAAACATGAAGAGGCCGGAGAGATCGATTAAGCTCATTCGTTAATATATAGGGAGAACTTAAATTTCGGAAAAATCAACTAACCTTGAAGTCAGTCTATGATATGCAAACATGAAGAGGCCGGAGAGATCGATTAAGCTCATCTTTCTATTACAATCTAGCTAGCCCTAAATGTGGAACATTGCCTATGGATGTTTAAGCAACACTTGACTCCATTCATTATTTATGGCGATAAAAGTAGCAAGGGTTTAGCTATAAAGAGAGAAGAATTAGTTGGAAAAAAAAACAATTATTCAATGGGTGCTTTATTTTCTTTCCAAGAGAGTCAATTCATTAAATTAGAGAATGGTGAAATGTCCTTCTTAATGCCACTCCTTTAAATATAAGAGAAGATGAACTCCTTTAATTTTCACAATTACTTTTCATTATTGGCCCATAGTTTTTTTTATTAATGGTAATATATATAATTGAATAAGGATTTTTTTACAAAATGAGATATATAGGGCCCTATATATCAGATACCAAAAGATGTACAAAAACGCCTAGAGAGGATATACAAAAGTCCCTAGCATATACACAAGGAGGTAGGGCACCAACTAAGATTCCTATCCCTCTATGATTCTTATGAGCATAGTACTTTGTCCAACCAATGACAGTCTTTGTTGGATTGGCCCATTTTTGTCCACATGACAGCTTTCATGACGGCTTTGATGTTTGAAACAATATGCGCAGAGTCTCTAGATTGGTTCGCCATCGCCCGTTTGCATCGCTCTATCCATATGTGGTAAACAACATTAGCAATAGCTGCCCGCTTCACTAGATCAGTCGGCCTGTTCCTCCTGCAATAGCGGGATATCCAAAGGGCGCAACTACGGAGGCTTGTTTTGTTGATGGGGATCCCTAGCCAGTCACAGATAGTCCACCATATCTTGTTAGAGAATCTGCATTAAAAAATAGAAGATGGCTAGTCTCTTGAGCATGCTCACAGAGCCAACATCGGTTAGCAAGACAAATGCCCCATGATTGGAGCCTATCACAAGTTTTTAATCTTCCTCTAAGAGTAACCCATAAAATGAATTTAGCTTTGTGAGTTGACCAAGTTTTCCAACAAATGTTGTACCATGTAAAGGGCCTAGAGGGGAGAGAAACATCTTTATAGAAAGAGCTAACTCAAGGATTCTGTGGGTGAGATAAGAGCATGGAGGTGGTATCCTCCACGGATCCACATTGATTGGTCCACCAAACTCTAGCGTGGAGGATTGATTTCCAGATCCAAGGGTCGTTCTCTTTAGCGACCGCTGCCCAAACATTTTGGGTGGCTAAATACTGGTTGTGGATCCACTGGATCCACAACCGCTCCAGGTCCCTGGTGATGGAGGAGATAGTTTTAAGCAAGAAACACATGTTCCATTTGTAAATGTCTTTAAGCCCAAGACCCCTATGTGTCTTAGGACCCGTGATTGTTTTCCAAGCCATAGGGGGAGTAGAATTCCTGTCGGTCTCACCGGACCAGAGGTAGGAGAGGAAATGTCTAGTGATTGTGTTGATAACATTCTTAGGGATGGAGATGTAAGATGCCCAAACACCCACAATGCCAAAGAGCGTGCTTTGGATTAGGGTGAGTCTACCCGCGAAGGAAAGGGAGTTTCCAGTCCAAGAGGAGATGGTCTTACAGATACTATCAATTAGAGGATTGATTTCAGTAGTCCTAGGTTTCCTTGCAGTTATTGGGATACCTAGATAGCGGAAGGGGAAGGATCAGTGGTTAAACCCTATAGATCGAAGAATATTATCAGTTAGAGAGGGGCTAGTTCCACCAAGAAAGATATCTGATTTATACGGGTTAAGTGTAAGGCCAGAAGCCTCCGAGAAAAGTTTGATTTTGTTGAGCATAAGTGATATAGAGTTATGGTCTCCTCTACAGAAAAGGAGTGTGTCGTCCGCGAAGAAAAAATGGGATAAGCGGGAAGATTTGCAAGATGGGTGGAGGTGGAAGCCGGGGGTTGGGGGAAGCTGATCAAGGAGACGGGAGAGCATATCCATAACCATCATGAAGAGGTATGGGGATATAGGGTCTCCTTGGAGGAGGCCTCATTCTCCTTTGAAAAAACCAGTCGGGGAGCCATTGAAATTGATCGAGAAGGAAGCTGTAGTGACACATTGCATGACCCAGTTACTAAATCCGGAGGGAAGTTTAGAAAAGAGAGAGTGTCCTGGAGGAAGCCCTAGTCAATTGTGTCAAAAGCTTTCCTAATGTCCATCTTCATCATGCAACAAAGGGAAATATGAGCTCTTTGATAGTTTTTTATTAGGCAAGAGTAGAGTTGGATGTTATCGGAGATGAGGCAGCCTGTAATGAAGGCCCCTTGGCTTTTATTAACCAAAAAGGGAAAGGTGTCTCTAAGCCTGACCACAAGGATTTTGCTGATGATTTTATACAGCGTATTGCAACATGAGATGGGTCTATAGTCCCCAGGAGTAGAGGTGACAACTGATTTTGGGATAAAGGTGATTAGGGTGGTGTTGACCTCCCTGAGAAGCCTGCCTTCGTGGAAGAAACTTTTGATCGCTAGGCAGATGTCCTCCCCAATAATATCCCATCACTGCTGGAAAAAAAAGAATAAACAACGCTTAAATTTGGCATTTAAGAACGTTTATTTAGCGTTGTTTATTCGAACGACGCAAATGCTAAAACGTTTTAAATGACGCTTTCAAAGCGTTCCTTATACTACCTTTAAAGAACGCTTATTTTCAAAGCGTTCTTTATAATGCGAGAACGATGGGAACATAAAAAACACTTTATCCTAAGAAGCCTTCTTTATGCTCAGTCAAAAACAACACTTATCACATATAAGCGTTTCTTATGATGGTTGTCGGGAGAGTTTAAAAGAACGCTTATATGCATAAGTGTTCTTTATATATATATATATATTTCAGAAATCTCTGTTCCAACAAATGCTACAGATCGATATCATCACATCACAGATCAATTAATGCATTGTTGCATTTTCAACACAGCAGAAGCCATCACAACGACTGTAAAAAAGAAATTAAAATCTCTACCAATTTTTTTGATTATACCTTGAGATTCCTCTTCATTCCGAAAATCAGATTACATCCCTATCAAAAGTACAAGATATCTTGTAGGGAATGTTTTCTCCTACCCAACATTGAAAAAAAACTGAACTATTATACATGATAAAGGAAATCAGAAGGACTGTAAAATTAAGATCTGAAACATTTAAGCTAATCTTACTAATCTCACAGAGTTTAGCAACATAAAACAGTTGCTCCCAGCAATCTGAGATACAAGTTCTCAGCGATCCATCTTCAATCTTCTTGAAGAAAACAAAAAGTTCTTGATTACCGACATCTAGTTCCATCCATGAAAATCCATTCTCTATCGCCCATTTCATAGCAAACACCAGTCCTTGGATCTCAGCTCCAAGCATCGAACATGAAGGTTTCAAGATTTTGTTAAAAGCCATCAGGAGGTTGCCTTCTGAATTTCTGATTGAACCAGCCACAATCAAGGCCTGACCTCTTCTACTCTTCACTCCACAATTAACTTTAATATGATCCTGCATAGGAACAGACCCATGAGTCATGAACAGATTAGCATCTCCACTATTTTCCTTATACAGATTCCAAGCTTTAACAAAAGCATGATTATTTTCTATTACAGCCATCCAAGACAATTGCATGCTCAGCCATATTAATTAACAGAGAATGCCAGTATTAGTACCATAAACACATGCATACAAAATTTGATTACAGTTAAATCCTAACACAGATGGAAGCTACTAAGTATTTATGTTGTAATTGAAGCAATCTGTAGAACTTTGATAATGTAGGAAACGTGTACTTGACATATATAATGCAACAGACTACATTTTTGTAGATGCAAATTGGTTGATCAGTCAGGCATCTTCCAGTATTGCTTTCGTCCAGTAAGTGCACATGTGGTCCTTGACAAAATCTAGATCACCAGCTGAATAAGTACCTCCTTGGTTTTCAAAGAACCGAATAAGCTGCACGCAAGAATTATAAAAGCAATTAAGTTCACCATTTAAACTTATCCAACCATGCAGAAACAGTTAAATTACCAATTCAAACACAAAACTTATAACACATACTCCAGATTCATCACTGATTTTGTCGATGTGGGACACGATGTCCAACATGTATCGCATCACAAAATAACCGCAACTGCTGCTATCCGGTTGCCTGGGACACTATTTTCAATAAAATTATATTATATATACACACTAATATATACAAAATATATTTAAGTATATATGCATATGAGTAAATAGAATGTTTTTTACCTTTTTAATATATTGTATATCCAAAGGAAAATTCATCTGATTGGCATTGAGCATACCTTCTCTAAAACCACTGAAATTAATTAAAACAAGCATTAATTTAAGTGACAAGTCATCAAAAAAGGTATAAAATGTTATTTTTTGAAATGAAAATATGCACAATTTACATACTTTGTCAGTAGAACAGAAATGGCGATGTTTCTCTTAATTCCACCAATAGGGTCAATCACTATACAGGATGATGAGTAAGTACACACCACTAACAACAGCCAATGATTGCTACAAGTTTGAAACAACAACAAATCAACTTCACCTTCGAAATATATATGAGTTAACATAAAACAAGACAAAAGCATAAGGTGGTCAAGCACGCTTACATCTGATGATATGGTATGAGCACAAATTTGCTATTCCTCTTTACCGCCGTAATTATGCCATTGCACATATGAATCTGACACACAGCACCGTCTCTCATAGCTTCCTCAGAAGACATGATTTGTGGACATAGGAAGGTGATATATTGTCCTGTTTCTTTGCCACCAGCCTCGATAGAAAGGGCCTTTGATGACAAATGCATTAAATTAAAATTATATATACATAAAACTTACTATTAACTTTGAAAGTGAAAAAATGTGATACTTACAAGCAGTAGGATTGAATCACCGAGATGTTCAGCATATCACCAAGCAGCAGCTCCTTGACATCACTAATACTGATCAGCAACTCCTGTACTTCTCCGCTGTGGAACAAAGACGGCGGAACCCTAAGGATGAACTCAATGAAATCATCACCCTTCCCGAGTATCAAGTCATACAAGATCTGCTGACGCTTTTTTAGTGTTTTCACCAAATTTTGGATAAGAATGAAATCGCGTCGAAGTGGACTGATGTAGTGACCATGCTGCTGACCCGATGGTCCCTTTCCTTTCGACGCACTGACTGCCTTACCTTTGCCAGCAATAGGAACAGGTGTCTAAGAAATGACAAGTTAGCATATATACGTTAGAAAACTATATTCTCCCAAAACTGCATTTATATGAAATGGTAATTAGTAAACAAATTTATATAAGTTGGTTTGCTTACCTACTATCAGATAATTCCTCCAGATTGCAAGGCCATGGTACTTGTGAGCCACGTGCTTCAATGATAGTGCTCCAATCATTCCACTCTATCGGTAGTGGAATGTGATCACAACCTTGACAGACACTGTCGACCATCACATGGACGTACCAGGCCAGCACTCGCTTAAAATGACACAGTGACGCCGAATCAGTCTGTAGAATTGTGCCTACTACAACCACAAAGGTGTCTTGTTCATTGATCTGTAGAAGACGACACTTTTTGGTTTCCTAATAAACGAACACAAACAATTAGATTCATACATTACAACATGCATGCTTTTGATTAATTGAAAAAATAAAAACGACAAAGCACTAAAATTCACACATGCACACCTGAAGCTTGGCATATGGGAATGGGTCAGAAGGTTCAGGTACAGTGTAAGAAACTGGAACCTGAGATGGTACAGGGGTGGAAGTAGGTGCAGGGGTAGAAGCAAGTGCAGGGGTGGGAAGTAGGTGTAGGGGTAGTTTAGAAGCAGGTGCAGGGGTGGAAGCAGTGGGATGGGCTGGGATGGGAGGAGCAGGTGCAGGGGTGGAAACGGGGGTGCAGGGGCGGCATACACTGATGGGCTAGAAGATTGATGCCCTGACTCAGCTGTTCCATCAATCTTGCTTCCATTTGTTGCATCTGCTGTTGCAAATCAGATTGGAATTGTTGTGACAACTTCCTTTCGATCTCCTTGATTTCTTCCTCTCTCCCGATCCGCTGGGAGCGAGGAAAAACATCTCTCTGACTCACTGCGGATCCAAATCCGCGAACTCTCCCAGGGTAATCCTTCTTGCCAAGAGTTTGTTCAACGAATCCTCCTGAGTATGAGGCTGGGCAAGAAACGAATCAACACCCTCTGCAGTCTTGTACACGCAAAAAAAAAACATGTAAATTATGAATTAGATCAAATAAATAAAACATACATAAATTGTAAGAATAATTTATAAACTATTAAATATTACTCAGGGCACTCACAATTTTTGCAGCTAAGTCTGCAGTCTCCTTCCGTGGATAATACAGTTCACCATCCTTCTCTAATTGGCGGCCAAGCATGTATGCTTGTGCCGATTTACCTCATCTGGACTTTGAATCAGCTCAATTGTGTCGTCTTCACGCACACACTTCAATAACCCCTTTTCAATCCAGCCTGGTATATGCCCCGCGTACCCAACTCGGCCCATGTAGTGTGGGTTCTGATCTTTCAAGCGATTCTGTCGGGCTTTTTCCTAAACTGCCTGTGGAAAGAATTAATACAATTCATTTTATAAACTTTATCTTGTTACATTATGAAATACCCCGTAATTAAAAACAGTGATTAATTAAGCTAATTAAATTTTAAAGGCTTAATTACACATAAATAAATATGAGGGAACAAATCCCGAAGAAAACGGACTCTTAAAATGGATTAAAAGCGTAAACAAACCTTAAAGCGCGTTTTTCGAGGAAACCGGGAAAACGCGACTTTAAGCGGGTCAAATAGACTCGTAACAATTTTGGTCAACTAAATAGTCACTAATAAATATTAGTGAAGCTTTAGAACTAATAAAATTAATTAAACGAGAAAATTCCGGAAAACGGGTTCTGGTTAGTAAAACTGTCAAATCGAGAAGTTGTGGGGTAAGAATGCAAATAAACAAACTTAGTGTGTCCACTTTGCAAATAGAAAATTAAAAATCTGTGTGTGTGTGTGTATGGGGCCGGTCAGCCTCCCCCCCCCCCCCTCTCACTCACTCTCTTCACTCTTTTAACTCACAAAAGGACAAAGAAATAAAGAAAGAGAAAAAGCAAGTCTCTCTCTACTCCCCCTCTTCCTCTCACGTTGGCACTCACCCCCACCAGAACTCCTTCTTCCTCCTTGATCTGGTAATGGCGATTTCATGAACCCCATGGAGCTCCCACCTTCTCTCTTCTCGTTCTAGCTCAATCCTTGTCCAAATCCAACAAAAATAGTACCATTGAAATCCCCTCACCAAGGAGAACACTTTCCTCCTTTCAAAAATCCAAAAGCTTCATTTTCATTTTCATGGGTGTTCCCCATTTGAAGATTCAAGTCCACCATTAGAAGCACCTTCACCTCCTTATCATCTTGAGGTAAAAAGAAATTCGAAAATCCATCATTTCTAGCCCTTGTTTGCATTATAAGAATTTCCATATTTTGAACTCTTGGTTCTTCTTGCTCCAGCCGATTTTGGCTTCTATTTTGGGCTAGGAATCTTGTTCTCTTGCTAGTCAAGAACTTCATTCATCCATTGGAAGGTAACACTCTTTTCTAAACCCTAAAACCTAAATTCTAGGGCTAGTATAAAATGAATACTAAGTAGTTGTGTTTATTGGTATGGGGTGCGGTAGCATTGCCCATTCCTTGAGCAAAAACCGAGAACAAGGAGAAGAAAGAGGAAAAGAAGAGAAGGAAGGAAAAAAAAGGAAAGCTAGCAAAACAAGGTAATTTGCTTACCTTGAACTAGTTTTGTATGTAGTGTTGTAACAGATTTTGAGAAGTAAAATAAGTAGTGTATGTGGTATGAGTAGTAGTAAGGTAGTAGTGTATTGGAGAGGAGAATAAAACAGTTTTGAAGCCTTTTAAAAGATGTTTAAAAGCTTGGGTAAACCTTGGGTATTGATTGGGCATGTGCAGGAATTTTAATGTGTGTTGTGGAGTTATTATGTGAGTATAATGTAATGAATGAACAGGTTGTGAAAATAAGCAATTATGAGCTGAGTTAGTGTGTGGGCAAAGTAAGAATTATAGGGGAGACTATGTCCAAATTTGTCTAGAAATTGAGGACTTAGTGTGTGTAAGGAGAGGTAATGACCTAGACAATAACTAGGTGTAATTAGAGAGTTTAAAGAAGTGTTCAACCACTTTGAAAACAGATTTGAAAAGAGTTTAGATAATATGAAGAAATAGAATGTCAAGTAATGTATTTTGAATGCTAGGAGTAGCATTAGTTGAGGGAGTAATGGAATGTAGAAGTTGGGTTGAAAATCTGTAGCATTTGAGGAAAGAGCAAAATCTGTAGCATTAGTGAGATACAAACTAGTAGAAATTGAGTAGTAAGTATGGGGGATGAATTAAGGTGATTTAGAGCATCTAAATGAGTGGTAAACATGTAGGGAAGTATTGCTAAAGATTGGGAAAGGAATGGGGAAGTGAAACACTAAGAAACAGATTTTTAAACTGAAGTACTGGGCCGGACCGACCGTAGGACCGAACTTGCAAGGTTGGTCGAGCCCAGAATCACCAAGACGGGAGCCTTCTGGAATGGACCGGACTTGCGACCGGACTTGCAAGTTTGGTCGAACCAGAAAACTTTCCCCTCTGAAGCCTTCTAGAATGGACCGGACTTGCGACCGGACTTGCAAGTTCGGTCAAACCAGAAAACTTTCCCGTCTGAAACCTTCTGGAATAGACCGGACTTGCGACCAGACATGCAAGTTCGGTCGGACCAGAAGATTTTCCCGTAATGTGAGCTACTGGGATGGACCGAACTTGCAACCGGACTTGCAAGTTCGGTCGAGTCAAAAACAAAAAAAATATATATATATATTTTTATTATATGATTATAGTAATCATATGTATATATATATATATATGCCTATACACATATATGCATATATATATGTAGTAGTACCTATGAATGAAGTAGTAAAGGTAAGGAAAGTAAGTACATGAATAAGGAAGCAAGAATAAGAGGCAATGAGAAAGGAATGGGTTTAATAATCAAGTATGAATGTAAAGGAGTAGTAATTATACATTGAAAACATCAATGAAGGAGTAAGATAGATCAATAATAGACCATTGATCATACTACTTCATGTATGTATAGGAATCAAATAGTTGATCATCAAAGGACCCAGTAGTCCGAGTACGACAGTGAACGGTATGATTTCTTCATACCCTGTATCCTAACTTGGTTACCCCGATTTGTGTGCTTATGTGATCACCAACAAGATAAATGCACGAATCGGACTTATATTGCACATAAATGTGTTTGAACTATTTGTTCTTGTTGTATCTTCTTGAACAATTAGTTTGTATAATCCATGAAATGAATGAATGGGAATGAAGTGAATGTGTACATAATGAGTATTTGTGTATTGTATTGATGTATGGAAAAGGAGTATTGACTTCTACTAATTCCTAACCTTCTAACTCCTAACTTGAGTAATGAGTAAAATGGAATGAGTAGAAGTCCGATATAGTTTCGGCCACGCGTGAGGATAAGGAAACACAAGAGGTTGGATCCGAATCCTGGTTGTAATCTTTTCCATGGACCAAATCCCTTGAATGGGTAGCATCCTGGATTAGTGGGCCACCCTTAAGCCCGGTGGTGGGATGTAGTAATCCTTGCCCGGAGGTCATACCGACTTAACTAGAGTAAAGTATGTAAGAAGTAAGTATTGTATGTGTATCGGTCTTGACTATTGTAAGTCATTGACCTTGAGTAAAAGAGTATTGAACACCCGATTAACCAGGGTGTGTAATGAAGCTAACATGACTTCTGAATGGAATGGAGAATTGTATCTCTGTAATGCGGTGAGTAAACGGTAAGTATGAATGGGTAACTCGATCTCCCGTGGTATTGAATGTATGTATGCTTGTGAATTGAATGTATTGAATTTGTATTGTATGAAGCATGTATGTATGTATGAATGAAACGAACCGCATGTACTCGACCAAATAGTTGGCGTACCCTCGCTAGTACGCGGGGTATGCGGTTATCATATTCAGCGTGAGCTGACCCCCTAGGGGGAATGTTTTTATTCTACAGGTACCCGTGAGGCGTGATGGTAGAGTAAGGACCGGATGTGATTCTTTTTGGTATAGTTAGTAGATTTGGATGGTGTACCGAGTTGTACACGGCTAAGGCCTTTTGAGTAGCCGGTGTACCATGTGGTACACCCTTTTGGATAATGAATTGTGATTGGATAGAAATGAGTAAATGTACAAACTCTTAATTTTTGGGAAGTAGTATTGGAATGTAATTCGTATAATTGGATACTTGGTAATCATATGTAAGTAAGTATTTGGTATTGTAAAGTAAGTAGTACGTATTCGGTTATTCTAATCGTCAGACCGTTACTATAAGTAGTAGTAGCCTTATTAGTCTCGGATGGCTAACGGCATTGTATCTCCCGCCGGGAGTAAGTAAGTATTCCGCTGCGAGTAAGGTAATTATGGGAAGGATTAGAGGATAATGGAAGGATTAGCAGTTGGGGTGTTACAAAAAGTGGTATCAGAGCGAAGTCTCGCTCTGATGATTAGAATACCGAGTGTAGTGATTACCGAGTTAGGTTATAAACCGTTTTACAATGGAGAATTAGAAACCTAACTAGGAATTACCGTTAGCAATAACGGATACCCTTTACGTCTGCAAGGACGATACCATTGCTTGAATCAAGACCATGAGGTCATAGTGTCACTGCACCTAATGTAATTCACACTTGTTCAGATGTCAGGACGAGGTCGAGGCCGACCTAGTGGAGAGACGTCTGATGGACCGGGCGCGCAGACGATAGCTGAGATCGTCGCCGCCACGGTAGCACAGATGCTACCTTAAGTAATCAATGCAGTACAACAAACACAGCAAAACCAACAACAGCAACAGCCCGACCCGCCTCAACCCTGAAAAACAAATTGGGTAAAGGCCGTCGCCGACCTTCGACCTCCATGCTTTAGAGGCGAGAGCGACCCCGCCAAGCTCGAGGCCTACCTCTCCGAGATGGAGACGGCATTCGAGACACTTGAGACTCCTGCTGGAGTTCAAGTGAGGATAGCTGCGTACTATCTCAAAGACGCGGCTATGGACTGGTGGAAGCTCATTAAGGCGAGCATGTAGCCGACCCTGCATTCGGTTGGGAAGCATTCACCTCTCTCCTCCGATCTAAGTACTATCCCGAGCATGTCAAGACCAAGAAACAGCTTGAGCTCGATGCCCTAAAAATGACCGAGAAGATGAAGGTTGATGAATATTACTGCACCTTTACCTCTCTTCTCAGACTTCTACCCGACCTTGGGTATACCGGCCAAGTCTTGGTCGACCGCTTCTCGGCGGATTGAGCCATCGACTCCGGTATGGCATGGGCTTCACACGGTTTACCTCCCTTCAGGTAAACATCGTTGAACCCTTAAAAGCCATGAGTAATGTGAATTAGTATTCCCGTATGTAAGTGTAACCTAATGCCTAAGTAATTCAGGAGTGTTACCACGCTGCATCTCGAGTTGAGATCACCTGCCAACTGAGAGATGAGGAGCAAGCGCTGAAGCGCAAGGTGAGCAGCAAGGGTAACACCTCCGACGACCAAAACCAAGCCATACCTTGGAAGAAGAAGAAGAAGGGGAAGCATTCCCACCATAAGAACACCTCAGGAGACGGCGGAGCCCATACTGAGAAGGGCAAGGCAGCTGAACCGCTACAGATTGCCTACACCGCACCAGTGGCAGCGAAGCCACTGAGGTCTCAGCCCTACAAGGGTAAGAACCCGAAACCGAATTAGTACACTGGTGAATTAGTATGTATGTAGAGCATTGTAAGTATACCGAACCTTGCTAACTTGGAAGCTATAGGTTCCGGATTTGGCCAAGGCAAGAACCAAACTGATGGCCGTAGCTACATATGCCGAAACTGCAACAAGGATCATCCCGGCATAGATTGCCAAGGAAGGGAGATCCGCTGCTACACTTGCCAGAAGCCAGGGCACCGTGCTAATGCATGCCCAGAGAACTCTAAGCCCAAGGGCAACTAGCAGGGCTACAAGTAGCGTGAGGGCAAGGAGACTGCATCTGGCGATGCTTATGCCCAGCATACCTCACAGGGACAGGGATCCCGAGGTCCGCAGAAGGGCGCACCGCAGAGGAAGCCGGCCTTACACATCATTGACCGTGACAGGACCGGGACTAAGTCCGGCCCAGGTAACTACCGTAACCTTTAATCCTTGAAGAGCATGTCTAAGTATCGAAGTAATTGTATGAATGGGAGCATGAATGCGTAAGTACTTGAAGTATGAAATTGAGCATGAGTAAGTAACATGGAAGTACGTATTGAGCATGAAATGAATTAGTAAGCCTAGAACTCACACTAGATATAATTTACCACCTTAGGGAAATTCCTTATTTGTTACCCAATACCTTCGAACTCACCCCAAGAAGAGACCGACATCGCCACTCACCACTTCGACAACAATCAGTGTCAGGTCATCCGCCCAGGTATGATCTTATTAAAAGGATACCTGACACCTGAAGCACAAGTTTCAATCATTCGACGATGCAATGAGTTAGGAATGGGTCCAGGAGGATTTTATACACCCGAATTCCCCGGTGGAGTGACAATGAAGCTGAAAATTATGTGCTTGGGAAAGGATTGGAACCCTTATACCAAGACATAGCAAACAACGCGAACAGGAGACGGAGCCACACCTCCAGCAATACCCCCTGAATTCCAAACGCTTGTCACTCAAGTTGTTGAAATTGCACAACAATGTGAAGATGAACCAATCCCTGCACTTGAAGCAGACCTATGTATAGTCAACTTCTATGAGAAAGAAGGATGACTTGGCTTACACCAAGACAAGGACGAGATAGCGGAATCTCTTGAATTAGGAGTGCCCGTAGTGTCTTGGTCCATTGGTGATGACGCCGTATTTTTGTATAGCGAGCAGAAGCGTGTGGACCTCGCGGAGAAATTGGTATTGCGATCAGGAGATGTCCTAATCATGGGTGGAAAATCAAGGTTGCTGTATCACGGGATCCAGAAGATCAAGCTGAACACGGCACCACCGGCAGTAATCAATGCCACACACATGAAACCAGGACGCCTGAACCTTACCTTTAGAAAGTATTAATCTTGTAGTAGCATGTAATCCAGTAGTAACGTGTATTAGAGACACAGTATGTATGATGGTTGGTTATTCAATAAAAGCAGTGTTGGTTATTAAATTCCACTTGTGTTCCACCATCGTTACTTATAATCTTATGAATCAATAGGTTGTGGACTCGGTACCAAAGGTAACCTGAGTATCCTCACCGAAGAGCAAGCCGGCAAAAGCGGCACCATTCTAACGGGAACATTCTCGGTAAACGGCATCGAAGCCTCAGTATTATTCGACTCCGGCGCCTCTCACACCTTTGTATCGCCATCATTCGCTACAAGGTTGGGGCTAGACGTAGATGAGCTACCAAATTTCTTGGTTACTCTTCCGTTGAAGGAGCAGGTAAAGTGTACTAAGTATTACCACACCGCCACAATTCAAATCAAAGGCGAAGCGTTTCCCATCTCATTCATTGAATTCAACGGGTTGGGATTCGACTTGATAATTGGAATGAACTGGTTGGAGCGGCACAAGGGGAGAATCCTATGCGCCGAGCATCGCTTGCTGCTCAAGAGTCCATCTGGGGTCACTGTTTCATACCGCCAGAGACCGAGAGAGCCTTCAACTACAGTCATCTCCGCTATGGCATGTACCGGGAGCTCAGAAAAGGACATGAAGTGTATTTATGCCATGTGCAAGACCTGGAGAGAGATCTAGAGTTCAGTGATGATGTAACAGTAGTCTCAGAATTTCCCAATGTATTTCCGAAAGAGCTACCTGGTATGCCACCATAGAGAGCAGTAGAGTTTGAAATCTACCTCGTACCTGGTACTGGTCCCATCGCTAGGGCACCATACCGTATGGCACCAGCAGAAATGACAGAACTGAAGGAACAACTACGTGATCTACTCGACAAAGGGTTTATACGCCCGAGCGTATCACCCTGGGGAGCACCAGTCCTCTTCGTGGAGAAGAAGGACGGTAGTCTCCGCCTCTGCATCGACTACCGCGAATTAAATGCGGTCACCGTAAAGAACAAATATCCATTGCCACGCATCGACGACCTGTTCGATCAGTTAAAGGGAGCTTCGGTCTTTTCTAAGGTTGATCTCCGATCCGGATATCACCAAATTGCTATCAAAGAGCAAGATATCGAGAAAACAGCATTCCGAACACGATATGGCCACTACGAATTCACGGTGATGCCATTCGGTTTGTCTAACGCACCAGCCAAATTCATGGACCTAATGAATCGATTATTCAGTGATCAGCTGGACACTTCAGTAGTAGTATTCATCGACGACATCCTTGTGTATTCGAAGTCACCAGAAGAGCATGAAAACCACTTGAGAAAAGTACTTGAGACACTGCGTGAGAACCAGCTGTATGTGAAGTTCTCCAAATGCGAGTTTTGGCTAGATCAGGTATCATTCCTCGGTCATGTCATCTCAAGCGCGGGTATTTCAGTAGATCCATCCAAAATCGAAGTAGTACGATCATGGCCTAGACCTAAGACTGTTACCGACATCCGGAGCTTTCTTGGTTTAGCCGGTTATTACCGGATGTTTGTAAAGGACTTCTCAAAAGTCGCTAAGCCCATGACGTCATTGATGAAGAAAGATGCACCGTTTGTATGGACAAACGAGTGCGAGGTATCCTTCCAGAGCCTAAAAGACTCATTGACCTCAGCGCCAATTCTCACACTTCCAGAGGGCACAGAGGGATTTGAAATATTGTGATGCATCAGGCAAGGGCATGGGATGCGTACTCATGCAGCATGGCAAGGTAGTAGCCTATGCTTCTCGCCAGCTGAAAAAGGATGAGAGAATTACCCGACACATGATCTAGAGTTAGGAGCCATTGTCTTCGCCTTGAAGATATGGCGACTCTATCTCTATGGGGTAAGCATCACCATCTACTCCGACCACAAAAGTTTGCAGTATGTATTCACACAAAAAGAATTGAATTTAAGACAGAGGAGGTGGATGGAGTTCCTCTCAGATTACGACATCAACCTCCAGTATAAAGAAGGGAAGGCAAATGTTGTAGCCGACGCCCTGAGTCGTCGAGCACACTCGCTTCATTCGCTACTCGCTTCTTCTAGCTTGGTTGACGAGGTGCGAGACGTTCAGTTGAGCGACCCTTACTTCACAGAGATCAGACAGAAAATCACAGAGGGTACCTTCGAGAACCGAAAGTACGACTTCAAATTGCATGAAGATGGTCTGATCCGATTTAATGGCAGATTATGCGTCCCCCGAAGCAATGCTGAGCTAAGGGATCGCATTCTGCGAGAGTCACATTGTTCGACATTGCATGTCCATCCGGGAGCCTCTAAAATGTACAAAGACATGAAGAGGTACTTCTGGTGGTCAGGAATGAAATCCGACGTGACAGAGTATGTTCTGAGGTGCCTCACATGCCAGAAGGTGAATTTCGAGCACCGAAGACCGGGAGGAATGGTGCAATCCATGCCCATTCCGAAGTGGAAATTCCACGATATCTCTATGGATTTTGTTGTTGGACTCCCACCTGCTAGGGGAGGACTCAACATGATCTGGGTAGTAGTCGATCGTCTCACCAAGGTTGCCCGATTCATACCGATGAAGGACACTTGGAAGGTGGCGAAGCTCGCGGAGCTATTCGATAAGGAGATCATCCGACACCACGGAGTCCCGAAAACCATTGTATCTGACTGCGACACCAGATTTCTTTCGAGATACTGAGAGCAACACGGGAAGCGCTGGGTACTGAATTGAAACTTAGCACCGCCTTCCATCCACAGACCGACGGTCAGACAGAAAGGACCATCCAAACACTAGAGGATATGCTTAGGGCATGTGCCTTAGACTTCCAGGGGAGCTGGATTGACAAGCTTCATCTTATCGAGTTTTCGTATAACAATAGCTATCATGCTTCGATTAAGATGTCGCCATTCCAAGCTTTGTATGGTAGACCTTGCCGTACCCCGTTATGTTGGGATGAGTCAAGTGAAGCGGTCATCATAGGACCGGAGTATCTGGAACAAGTACAAGCTGAGGTACTGTAACACCCCTACCGGTAATCTCACCATTACTCTTAACCCGTCTCCATTACCAATACACCAGCAGTGAAAATTCTAATACAACCGGGGGTGAAACAATGCCGTTAGCCACTCACGTGACTAACAAGACTAATTCCAAACAACAATACAACACACATCGGTCTGATGGGTCTTTACCGAGTACACTATACCAACGATGCTTCCTTTACTTAAACAATTCTCAAGTCTATACAACCTTTAACACCACAATATACAATACACAACCATTCAATACTATACCGAGTATCTACAATTCCCAAGTTTATCAATGACCCTTCGGTCTTACAAACCCACAATACATAAATACAATTCCTTTAACAACTACCCATATCAATAACAACCCCGTCCTACTCTCGAACGGTGTTCGGCTTAGCTGTCAGTCTCTTACAGTGTTCATATTCACTTCGGGTACCTGCACACAAAACGTTCCCCCTAGGGGGTCAGCTTACGCTGAATATGACTTCCGCATACCCCGCGTACTAGCGAGGGTACGCCGACTAATTGGTCGAGAGCATGCGGTTCATTTTATTTCAAACAGCATGCAATACAACAATATATCATATATGTACATTCACATAACACTCCACATTCAATCCGGAATACAATCCACACAGATATCACATCCTGCTTGTTAAGTTCAGCTACCTTATTCTTCAGCCTTGAGAGACCGTATCTCAAGTGAGTTTCATTCTCGTTAATTACCAACTTTCTATCTTCACCGGGTAGTTTACTTGACTCCTAGATCATTGGACACTCCCGGTCCCGATCTAGTTTCTTAATTATTCTACTCTTGAATAATATTAGGTTAAGCCTCAAAGGCCTCCGGGTAGAGACATATATAAGTCTCACCGCCGGGCTTTTATAATCTCAATACGGGATTAGAAACATTCTCTCATGTTCCCCTTTCCTATCCCATAATACCCAGCTTACCTCTTTAGACGGGCAAGCTCTGCCGGTCTTACTCCAGTCGGGCACCACTATGTGGCACACGGCCCCGCAGGGCACCACTATGTGGCACACGGCCCGGTAACAGGGAGTTCGACCATGGATCCAGAAACATACGCTCTGTTGCTTCCTCATCCTTGCACGCGTGACTCACGATCCCCCTAACCCAACTCTCGGGTTAGTTATAATAGATACTCATATATAAGTACATACATATACATATATTAGTCTGCCGCATCTTTCTCGATGCTATCATACAACTTAGGAGATTTTCCTATCTCGTTGTATCTGCCGATTTACGGGTCGCCCCTACACTCCCATTACTTAGGATTTATGGTCATTTTCTAACATTGGGTCTCATCCTTGCATAGGAGGTCGACTATTGATATTAAGGTTGTTCTCTAGCCTTATGTGTCGCTTGTTCTCATTTCGAGTAAGTTTATAAGTTTGATTCATCGTTGTCCGTTAATAGATGGTTATCGTGGGTTACCTCGTTCTCGTTATTTCACATCACGACTCTTTCTTCGAGTCTTAAACAATCAAGACCCAACTATGGGTCGCACTATGATACACAATCACATACAAGTGACTCACTCATCATTCATCCCTTTCATGAATTATACAAACTTGGTTTAAATTCAATCCAACAAACAACAATACAATACAAGCACCATTAAGTGCACACAATCCGATTCGTGCAATTATCTTGTTAGGTGATCACACAATCAAACAAGCACACAAATCGGGGTAACCAAGTTAGGATACAGAGCATGAGGAAATCATACCTTTCACCGGGGTTATCTTTACCGGGGGTTCTCATGTTCTTTGGCTCACACTTGTTCCTCGTGTCTTACTCTTGAACCACTATTTACATGCCAATGGTTCTATTAATATCAAAGTGTTACGGTAGGTGTATAATTGTTACTCCCGTACTTACCCCGTTATCCCGTTATTTCGGTTTAACTCAGTGTACTTAATTCCTTAACTTACTCACTCACTTCCAACACTTGTTTATACTTCTTAGTACCTTTATAAGTCACCAAACAACTCCTAAACATCACCTAAAACCAATACCATTCAAACCCCATCATTTAAACCATTTAAAACACTTTCTGCAAGATTCTGGGGGTGGTCCGGGACTTGGTCCCTACCTATAGTCCCGGACCAATGCATTGTCTAACTCTCGGGCGAATTTAATAAGTGGTCCGGGACCTTGTACCAAACTCAAGTCCCGGACCAAGCATGGGTAGCAACTCTCGGCCTGAATTACATGGGTGGTCCGGGACCTTGTCCACCCCTCAAGTCCCGGACCAAGTGCTGCACAAACTCTCGGTATGTTTTTAATGGGTGGTCCGGGACTTTGTCCAAGGACCAAGTCCCGGACCCTGCTAAAATCTGCTACAAGGGTGATTTTTCATCCCCTAATCAATCCTTAAACCACTCTCAAACTTTCCCTAATCTTTCCACAAGTTTTCTACATAATTAAACACCTCAAAACACTCCTTAAACCACTCCAAATCATTGGTTAAATCACTACCCAATTCTTGCTCAAATTCATTAAATTCACATTCTCACATTTTGCATTTTGCACTCTTATGCATTTCTAACTTCTTCTTGCTAGTTTATACATCCTACCAACCTCACCAAATGCACCCATGATCATTCCAATTCATTCCTACACATATACCATTCTAAAACCCAAGTACACCTCTTGTTTCCAAAGTCTTGCACACTAACTCATTCCTAGAATTTCTAAGGTTCTCTTAGCCATGTTGCTACAGATTTTACACTCTTCCCCCTAGTTCTCTAAATACCATTTCAAGGCTATCAATCCTCTCCTCTCAACACTGCAAACACCTAGGTTCTCCCATCTCATAAGTCATCTTACAACACTCGTTTTTCTACTAAGATTTCGCCATAACCTCCCCATAATTCTAACATTCTCCAAACCATCAATTCACATCAATTTACATTCCTAATCTAGCCACACCCACAAGGGGTCCTACCAGCACACAATATCAATCCCAAGCTCATCAAAATTCCATAAAACACAATATACCACAATAGCTCAAACTTTTAAATACAATGGCACTTAGGCCTTAAATCCACACGAGTTCACAATCGCCCTCAAATTCAATCAACTACATTAATTCACATTGTTTGGGTTCATCATTTAAATTTAACCCATCCAACTCCTAAAGCAATTAAAATAAACCTTAAGGTAGATTTCTTACCTTAATCCACAAGTTTCTCTTTTGAATTCTCCTCTTGCTCCTCCTCTCCTCCAAATCGGTCAAGTGGGAATGGAGTAGCCAAACTCCATCCCACATTCAAGTAACACAAGAGATGGATTCAATTAACCACTCAAGCCCTTAGGAACTCTAAATCAAATTAAGGGCTTAAAACACAAAGTTAGGGTTTTACCTTTGGAATGTTCAAGAGGGGCTTTCACCCATGAATCAAAGGGGAAACCCCACCACCAATGGAGAGTTGAATTGAAGCTCAAAATCAAGAACAAAAAACAAGGTGTGAGAGAGAGCCAAAATCGGCTACCGGAGAAGGAGGAAGAGCAAACATGAGTTTTTCAATGAAATTTTTACCTTAGAAGAAAGAGGAGACTCCAAGCTACAAGATGGTGTGATTTTCTCTTCAAATGGGGAAAACCCATGGAGATGAAACTCATCCTTTTCGAATTTTGAAAAGAGGGAATGATAGAGGAGGATGAGGGGAGTTCAAATATGTAATTATTTTTGTGATTGGAGCTTGGAGGAAGCTTGGGCATGGCATTGAAGTGAGGAAGCCATGGGAGGGGAGCTCAAAATCGCTCAGACCAGAGGGGAGGAGAAAACGGTGGAAGGAGGAGAAAGAGAGGAAAGAGAAAAGAAAAGAGAGAATAGAATAGAGGAGAGAGAAGAGGGGTTACCCTTTTTCTACTTTTCTTTCTTCCTTTACTTTTCTTTTCTTTCTTCTATTTTATTGTGTGTGAGGGGAGGCTTTTTGACTAGTCAAAACCGGCCCCCTTAATATATACCAGCTGGAGCGTTTTTTTTGTCTTTTACTGAAAACGCTCGTTAATTTACCCGGTTTAGCACTATTCACTAACCGGGCCCGTTTTCCGGAATTTTCTTGTTTCCTTAATTTTAATGGCTATTATACTCCCATTAATGTTTATTTATAGTTACTTAATGAACTATAATTTTTACGGGTTCGTTTGACCACTTAAAGTCACGTTTTCGGGTTTTCTCGAAAAAACGCGCGCTAAAGCTTTATTACCGTTTTAATACATTATTTGGATTCGTTTTCTTCGGGAATTGTTCCCATATATTATTTAGGATTATTAAGCCTTTAAAATTCATTCGGCACCCTTTTCAAGATTATATCTCTCCTAGGGTCACTTAACGCTCCCTTTAGCGTTTTTCGCTTTTTAAGCGTTTTCTTGTTTCTTTTGGATTTGTTCTTTTTACCAAAATTCATTAGGCACTAATAAGCCCTTAATATCATATTAGAGTAATTTAATCACCCTAATTAAGTTTGGGGTATTTCAATCTACCCCCCTTAACGAACTTTGCCCACAAAGTTGGTGAGTCTACTATTGTTAGTCGTTTTGACATATCATCTGCCGAGGTCATTGACTCTATAACCGTACAGGCTCAAGGTCAGTCCAGCCAGTGTGTACATACCGGTACACACCAAATCAGTTAACAAGCAATTTGACAACCGTGGGTACCTACCAACACCACACAACATACATCCCAGTACCATGCAACGTGCGTACACACCCGTACATCACAAAACAATTTACCCGTGCACATACCAGTGCAACGCAAAACAATTGTCAGCCATGCATACCGGTGCAACACCAAATAGTTATCCTAGTGCAATTTACCGTGTGTACATGCCAGTACAACACAAGCATACGTAACAGTATAACGTCACACTAATCCCAATCCATGCCTACTGCATTTATCCTAGCAAGATTACTTGTGACCACTTACAGGGAGCCTCAAGAATCATTCAACCCCGATGTGATCAGCATCAGTGATGAACAATCTCTCCGCCCCAATTTGTGTTCCATCTCCCTTGATCACTAGTAAATCAAGTTCGACTTCGCACTTCCATTTCAGACAATCAGGTATTTCAATCATTTACCATTTTCTATCTTCTTAATCTTTCTAGTCTTGAAAACAAAGCAAAACATCTCCAAGCGATGGAACTCGGTCCATCAATCATCCTCAATTATCTTCAATCGACCACCTAGGAATTCAATTCCTACTAGGTTCTACGTCAGTTTCGCACCTACTCATAACTTGTTGCTTACTTATCCGCAACTACTTACCTAAGAAATTCAAACACATAATGCCAATTAGTTTTCTATCCTCCTATTCATTCCCAAATAAAACCGATCAATTCACCTACGGGGACTCAATTCCCACTAGATTCAACATCGGTTTCATACCGATTTATACTCATCAATTTTCCTCAAACATACACATATCTCCACACCGGTTTCATACCGGCTCATATCTCATACTATCCCCAATCATTTACAAGAAAATCCAATCAACTCAAGTCACCTAGGGGACTCGATTCCCACTAGGTTCAACATCGGTTCCGTACCGATTTATTCTCAACAAATCTCCCAAATATACTCATCCATACCATGTCTAATCCCAAATCGAATACTATGTCTAATCTCGAATAGGCATATATCACCGGGGTTCTCATTCCCCATGGAGTTTCTCTACTCCATTCACCACCATTCTCTCACAATTAATACTCCTTTCACTTCAAATTTCACAAATAATCACAGTTTTCCCAATGAGTGAGTACAAATGTTTATGTAACATAAGTACCCATCATCAAAACAATTTATTTTGCGCTATGCGCATAGTAGTTTACGCCCTTACCACGTGAAACGTACACTTCGCGATTTTCGCTCTACCCCCTTAAAAAGGGATTACGCCCACGTAATCTACCATATGTCAACATTGGACCTAGGTCTACGGCGTTTAGCCGTCACGGAGTAATTCAGCTTCCAAGCGATCTATTACACAATGTATTCTGGTCAAAGGGTCTTAACCAATTTACTGGTTTAGTCCCTGCACCAAGAATTTCCATCGGAGTTTATTTAACTCTTAACCGGGTTCGGTTCTAGCCTTAGAGGCTTCAAGGCATTGACAATTATCCATTCATTCACTAGGTGTATTAAACCTTAGAATTTGGGCCCACTAGCTTCTACTGCGTGACCCTGATAACTTAGGGTTCATTTGCCCTTCTCGTTATTCTAAATGTGTTATACGTCACCCTTTTATCCCTTTTTATTATGGGGATAAGGTTCGTCAATCATGCGTGGTATTCTCTTACCGTACGCGAATTCAATGAGTAACAAGTTTCTTATCCAGTTCTCTGCAATCAATGTACAAACTATTGTGTACTTGAGTGATTATTCACTTGATTCTCCCGACTTATTGTCGGTTGAGGTTGAGCCACTGCTTAATTGTAGTGCTTCCTCTATTACTAGTGGCGTCTGAACTATGCTCACTCAGCTGGTTTGTACCAGTGTTCTTTACTCGTACAACCTTGCATTTTCCATGCGTCGGTCCATGTGCCATCATCAGTCTCCTTTCTACTCTTACTACAATTGTCACCTTCCCAATTTCTAGCTATCCCACTCGATCATTACTGCACAAGTGCAATACCAAAACACTCAGTCCTACAGAGTGCAGAAGCGTAAACACTTGGCAGTAAATCTCTTATGAGATTAGCAATAGGAATGAATATTGTTTCCTTGTTCTCGGTCTGTCTACCATCTTTATTCATCAATTCTATCTCAATGTATGATTTATTCATATGTTCTGGTCGCTTGTTGCGCACCATGTTCGTATTTGTTTCTAACTTTCGGTTTCCATGCTTCTGCTCATGTATCTCTACCATTTACACAATGGTTCGCCATTTATTTGGCTGATTATAAATTATGATATTCTTTATATCTTTAAGCTCCTTGAGCATTATTGATTTTCCACTTCCCTTGCACAAACTGTATTTCTTCTTAACCGATTACTCTTCGGTTCCAACAGTTGCTATAATAGCTTATTTCCACATTGCTTGGCAATACCTGTATGCTCAAGCTTCACTACATTGGTAGTTCTGAAAGGGATATATTTTCAGACTTTTATTGACGGTATCCTCTTCCCTGGGATTTGTATGTTCACCGCTCTTGTGGTACCACCTTAACGAGGGGTGTCTTTACTCGTTGGTTATTAACCATCTTCACTGGTGCCGTTCTTGGCAACTCTTCATATAGTTCACAATGGGTCTTGTAACCATTGAATTATGTATTATAATAGTTTCTCGGCATACTAGCCTCGCTGCCTAGAGCTCTGCTCATCTTAGGCTGTTCACAAGCATTGCTTCTCCGTAATCCGTAAATTGGTTTGGAGGTAACACTGGGCTCCATGACAAGGATCATTGCATCACGCTTCCGTCCGTTGGATGCCCTTTAAGTATCTTGGTATTGATCGGTATCATTACAAATTTAGGGTATCCCCTGGTAAGTGGGATCCCTTCGGTGTTCTAACCGAGTGTTCGTTATAGCTCTGGTGCTCTTGTTACAACACTTCGTTCAACTATGTTGACTTTGATACCCTCTGTGGATTGCTGCTGGGTGTTGTTGATTATGCATTTACATCCAGCTAACATTTATGAGAACGTGTAATTTACTTCGCATTGCGGTTCTGGGCTCCAAATTGTCCCATTGGGGTTATACATCTCCCGCTCTTAGGGTAGGCCATGGGTACTTCTCTTATGGTTTTAATCAGTTTGGTACTTCCCTCAGTGGTGATCGGTATCCTCCGGTACCTTAGATGATCACCCTGGGTATTTATAATGGTTATTCTGGGAATCCTATCCCGTTCATTGAACATTGAGGTATTCCCGCGAGGCATTTGCCTCAATGTGCTTAGCCCGGTATCCATCCGGCTATTTCATGCTTTTGTTTCGAATTCTCGAGACATATCAAATGTCTTTAGTCAATTACTAGTGCTTCTCGTACTTCCTAACTCTTAATCGTTCTTCCGGAGTGTATTCTTGACTCCTTAGCTCATATGCTAATCTGAGTTCCTTCGACTGTTTAAGGTGTCCAACTCTTCCGGATTTGTATTCACTTATGGTCCGTAGAACGGAGCTAACTACTTCCCGTGTTTCGTGCACTGCATGTATACATACGTGGGGTACCATATTGGTACGTTACCACTTACCTGACTAACTCACAAAAGGGTCTGTCAGGCCCGCATGCTCCTTCGGAGTGCGGTCGTCCCACATCCCGTATTTGGGTATACTCGTAGTGCTCGTCACACGCCTAGGTGAAGTATTCTATTGTCAACTCCTCTTGTATCATTCTATGATACTCACCGTGATTCTTCTGGTTTAGTTTTTAAAATCTATGGTTTTAAAAGAAAGGTTGTGGTTTTTAAAGAAAAGTTCTGGGTTTTGAAATAAAATTTTTGAGTTTGAAAGAAAATCTTCATGGCGTTGCCATGCTTGAAGTCTCAACCAAGTCCAGCTTCCTGCTGACTGGCATGCTTGTTAATGTGGTGGTCAGGCCGTTAGGCCTTTCCAAGGCTTTCTTTCTTTAAGTTCTTAGGATTGTGGTCCTATGTTCGCTCCATTGACATGGCGGTTCTTTAGTAAGTACTTGTTAGTAATCCATAGGTCTTCCAATTGTCTTGTTGTTGCTGCACTTGCCTTGGCAAGTGCGCGGGTACGTCGGTTTTCAGGTTACCATCCACCGATTACGGTATTGTTTCCATCCAAATTTGGTGATTTTGTGGGATCTTCCTTTGATCTTTTGATCTTAGTGATCAATCTCCGAGTAGTCTCTCAGTTAACATTCTTGTCAAGTTTGTCAATAATTCGGGTGCTTTTTCGGGTGCTTTCCCGATCCTTGAGGTACTCCGTGTACCTTGCTTTGTTGCCCGTTTCCACACCTTAATGGTGGTTACTTAGGCTTGTTTAATGCTTAGGAACTATGTGGTAGTCCTGTTAGTGTAAGCTTAATGATTGCTCTCATAGTTGTCCGAACTATGTCATTTGGGTATTACCGCCCTTTGGCGTTGTAGGCTTGGAGTTTATCCAACCTTGACTAATTCCATGGTTGGTTTGTTTACCGTTGACGATATTGTCATACATTACAGTCCGTAGACTCTCTTGTCTCGGTTCTGTTACTCTGCTTTTCTGCTCATTGTGTAGCTATGCTTTCCTTCTTGTTGGTTACGCATGGTTCTCGCGACTGCAAAGCACGTCGTCCCCATGGTGCCGTAAATTTAGTTATCCTATATTTAGGATCTTCAATCTTCCGCCGTTCTATACGGTTATCGTCGTTCAAACGAGAACCGTCTTCGGGATTTCCAACCCTCGGAATCTACCGTATGACAGGTTCTTTCTATTTACGAAGTTTATTTTACAACTGTCAGATCGGGTTAACCCGAGTGTGAGAGGTCTTTCCATCTCTCTGACGTTCTTTTCTCCGACTTATAGCGGGGTTGCGGAGGGCGGGAGTGGTTATGTAGGTATCCAGATCACACTGGAAGTTCCTAACTAGCGTACCTCACACGCTAACACTCAACCCTTAGCCCTAAGTCTCTAATTCCTAACTCGGTATTTTCCTAGACTCGGTATTTAGACCATCAGAGCGATACTTCGCTCTGATACCACTTTTTGTAACACCCCTACCGGTAATCTCACCATTACTCTTAACCCGTCTCCATTATCAATACACCAGCAGCGGAAATTCTAATACAACCGGGGGAGAAACAATGTCGTTAGCCACTCACGTGACTAACAAGGCTAATTCCAAACAACAATACAACACACTATCGGTCTGATGGGTCTTTACCGAGTACACTATACCAACGATGCTTCCTTTACTTAAACAATTCTCAAGTCTATACAACCTTTAACACCACAATATACAATACAATAACCATTCAATACTATACCGAGTATCTACAATTCCCAAGTTTATCAATGACCCTTCGGTCTTACAAACCCACAATACATAAATACAATTCCTTTAACAACTACCCATATCAATAACAACCCCGTCCTACTCTCGAACGGTGTCCGGCTTAGCTGTCAGTCTCTTACAGTGTTCATATTCACTTCGGGTACCTGCACACTAAAAACGTTCCCCCTAGGGGGTCAGCTTACGCTGAATATGACTTCCGCATACCCCGCGTACTAGCGAGGGTACGCCGACTAATTGGTCGAGAGCATGCGGTTCATTTTATTTCAAACAGCATGCAATACAATAATATATCATATATGTACATTCACATAACACTCCACATTCAATCCAGGAATACAATCCACACAGATATCACATCCTGCTTGTTAAGTTCAGCTACCTTATTCTTCAGCCTTGAGAGACCGTATCTCAAGTGAGTTTCATTCTCGTTAATTACCAACTTTCTATCTTCACCGGGTAGTTTACTTGACTCCTAGATCATTGGACACTCCCGGTCCCGATCTGGTTTCTTAATTATTCTACTCTTGAATAATATTAGGTTAAGCCTCAAAGGCCTCCGGGTAGAGACATATATAGTCTCACCGCCGGGCTTTTATAATCTCAATACGGGATTAGAAACATCTCATGTTCCCCTTTCCTATCCCATAATACCCAGCTTACCTCTTTAGACGGGCAAGCTCTGCCGGTCTTACTCCAGTCGGGCACCACTATGTGGCACACGGCCCCGCAGGGCACCACTATGTGGCACACGACCCGGTAACAAGGGAGTTCGACCATGGATCCAGAAACATACGCTCTGTTGCTTCCTCATCCTTGCACGCGTGACTCACGATCCCCCTAACCCAACTCTCGGGTTAGTTATAATAGATACTCATATATAAGTACATACATATACATATATATTAGTCTGCCGCATCTTTCTCGATGCTATCATACAACTTAGGAGATTTTCCTATCTCGTTGTATCTGCCGATTTACGGGTCGCCCCTACACTCCCATTACTTAGGATTTATGGTCATTTTCTAACATTGGGTCTCATCCTTGCATAGGAGGTCGACTATTGATATTAAGGTTGTTCTATAGCCTTATGTGTCGCTTGTTCTCATTTCGAGTAAGTTTATAAGTTTGATTCATCGTTGTCCGTTAATAGATGGTTATCGTGGGTTACCTCGTTCTCGTTATTTCACATCACGACTCTTTCTTCGAGTCTTAAACAATCAAGACCCAACTATGGGTCGCACTATGATACACAATCACATACAAGTGACTCACTCATCATTCATCCCTTTCATGAATTATACAAACTTGGTTTAAATTCAATCCAGCAAACAACAATACAATACAAGCACCATTAAGTGCACACAATCCGATTCGTGCAATTATCTTGTTCAGGTGATCACACAATCAAACAAGCACACAAATTGGGGTAACCAAGTTAGGATACAGAGCATGAGGAATCATACCTTTCACCGGGGTTATCTTTACCGGGGGTTCTCATGTTCTTTGGCTCACACTTGTTCCTCGTGTCTTACTCTTGAACCACTATTTACATGCCAATGGTTCTATTAATATCAAAGTGTTACGGTAGGTGTATAATTGTTACTCCCGTACTTACCCCGATATCCCGTTATTTCGGTTTAACTCAGTGTACTTAATTCCTTAACTTACTCACTCACTTCCAACACTTGTTTATACTTCTTAGTACCTTTATAAGTCACCAAAAACTCCTAAACATCACCTAAAACCAATACCATTCAAACCCCCATCATTTAAACCATTTAAAACACTTTCTGCAAGATTCTGGGGGTGGTCCGGGACTTGGTCCCTACCTATAGTCCCGGACCAATGCATTGTCTAACTCTCGGGCGAATTTAATAAGTGGTCCGGGACCTTGTACCAAACTCAAGTCCCGGACCAAGCATGGGTAGCAACTCTCGGCCTGAATTACATGGGTGGTCCGGACCTTGTCCACCCCTCAAGTCCCGGACCAAGTGCTGCACAAACTCTCGTATGTTTTTAATGGGTGGTCCGGGACTTTGTCCAAGGACCAAGTCCCGGACCCTGCTAAAATCTGCTACAAGGGTGATTTTTCATCCCCTAATCAATCCTTAAACCACTCTCAAACTTTCCCTAATCTTTCCACACGTTTTCTACATAATTAAACACCTCAAAACACTCCTTAAACCACTCCAAATCATTGGTTAAATCCACTACCCAATTCTTGCTCAAATTCATTAAATTCACATTCTCACATTTTGCATTTTGCACTCTTATGCATTTCTAACTTCTTCTTGCTAGTTTATACATCCTACCAACCTCACCAAATGCACCCATGATCATTCCAATTCATTCCTACACATATACCATTCTAAAACCCAAGTACACCTCTTGTTTCCAAAGTCTTGCACACTAACTCATTCCTAGAATTTCTAAGGTTCTCTTAGCCATGTTGCTACAGATTTTACACTCTTCCCCCTAGTTCTCTAAATACCATTTCAAGGCTATCAATCCTCTCTCTAACACTGCAAACACCTAGGTTCTCCCATCTCATAAGTCATCTTACAACACTCGTTTTTCTACTAAGATTTGCGCCATAACCTCCCCATAATTCTAACATTCTCCAAACCATCAATTCACATCAATTTACATTCCTAATCTAGCCACACCCACAAGGGGTCCTATCAGCACACAATATCAATCCCAAGCTCATCAAAATTCCATAAAACACAATATACCACAATAGCTCAAACTTTTAAATACAATGGCACTTAGGCCTTAAATCCACACGAGTTCACAATCGCCCTCAAATTCAATCAACTACATTAATTCACATTGTTTGGGTTCATCATTTAAATTTAACCCATCCTAACTCCTAAAGCAATTAAAATAAACCTTAAGGTAGATTTCTTACCTTAATCCACAAGTTTCTCTTTTGAATTCTCCTCTTGCTCCTCCTCTCCTCCAAATCGGTCAAGTGGGAATGGAGTAGCCAAACTCCATCCCACATTCAAGTAACACAAGAGATGGATTCAATTAACCACTCAAGCCCTTAGGAACTCTAAATCAAATTAAGGGCTTAAAACACAAAGTTAGGGTTTTACCTTTGGAATGTTCAAGAGGGGCTTTCACCCATGAATCAAAGGGGAAACCCCACCACCAATGGAGAGTTGAATTGAAGCTCAAAATCAAGAAAAAACAAGGTGTGAGAGAGAGCCAAAATCGACTACCAAGGGAGGAAGAGCAACATGAGTTTTTCAATGAAATTTTTACCTTAGAAGAAAGAGGAGACTCCAAGCTACAAGATGGTGTGCTTTTCTCTTCAAATGGGGAAAACCCATGGAGATGAAACTCATCCTTTTCGAATTTTGAAAAGAGGGAATGGGATGATAGAGGATGAGGGGAGTTCAAATATGTAATTATTTTTGTGATTGGAGCTTGGAGGAAGCTTGGGCATGGCATTGAAGTGAGGAAGCCATGGGAGGGGAGCTCAAAATCGCTCAGACCAGAGGGGAGGAGAAAACGGTGTGGAAGGAGGGAGAAAGAGAGGAAAGAGAAAAGAAAAGAGAGAATAGAGGAGAGTAAGAGGGGTTACCCTTTTTCTACTTTTCTTTCTCCTTTACTTTTCTTTTTTCTTTCTTCTATTTTATTGTGTGTGAGGGGAGGCTTTTTGACTAGTCAAAATCGGCCCCCTTAATATATACCAGCTGGAGCGTTTTTTTTCTTTTACTGAAAACGCTCGTTAATTTACCCGGTTTAGCACTATTCACTAACCGGGCCCGTTTTCCGGAATTTTCTCGTTTCCTTAATTTTAATGGCTATTATACTCCCATTAATGTTTATTTATAGTTACTTAATGAACTATAATTTTTACGGGTTCGTTTGACCACTTAAAGTCACGTTTTCGGGTTTTCTCGAAAAACGCGCGCTAAGCTTTATTAGCGTTTTAATACATTATTTGGATTCGTTTTCTTCGGGAATTGTTCCCATATATTATTTAGGCATTATTAAGCCTTTAAATTCATTCGGCACCCTTTTCAAGATTATATCTCTCCTAGGGTCACTTAACGCTCCCTTTAGCGTTTTCACTTTTTAAGTTTTTTTGTTTTTCTTGTTTCTTTTGATTTGTTCTTTTTACCAAATTCATTAGGCACTAATAAGCCCTTAATATCATATTAGAGTAATTTAATCACCCTAATTAAGTTTGGGGTATTTCAGGTACAACAAATTCGAGCAAATATGAAAGCAGCCCAAGATAGACAAAATCCTATGCAGATGTGCGACGACGTGACCTTGAGTTCGCTGTGGGCGACCAAGTGTTCTTGCGTGTCTCACCTATGAAGGGTGTATTTCGATTTGGCCAGAAGGGCAAGCTGAGCCCAAAATTCGTAGGGCCTTACCATTACCAAGAGGATTGGAGTCGTGGCTTATAGGCTAGCGTTGCCTGAAGAATTGGGGCGTGTTCATGATGTCTTTCATGTATCACAACTCAAGAAATACATAGCCGATCCCTCTCATGTATTAGAACCCGAACATCTATCCTAGAGCCGACGATGAGATATGTCGAGACTCCATTGCGAATCCTTGATACAAAGACAAGAGACACTCGCCATAAATCTGACGAATGGTGAAGGTCTTGTGGTTTAACCATGACGTCGAGGAAGCGACTTGGGAATTAGAGGACGCCATGAAGGCGAAGTACCCGAACTTACTTGTAGACTAGATGTCTAGTATCCATATAGCACGGAGGGTACGGGGCGTACCCCTTTTTAAAGGGGGTAGAGCCTTTTTTGCTTTTGCATTGCTTCGGGTTAGCATTGCGTAGTATGTATGTATTGTAATTGTATTTTGTTGGCACATGTAGTGTCAATTGTATTTCTTTGGCACAAGGTAGTGCTAGTAGTATTCAGTATGTAGTACAATAAGTATGGTATGTGTATGTAATGAGTAATGCATTTGCGTTGTATACGGTATATGACACGAATGACATTGTGAAGTGTATTGTGAATGTATTGTGGAATGTGCGAATTGGATTGAGTATTGTGTATGGTATTTGAATTGAGTATTGTGTATGGTATCTGAATTGTGTATGCATGTAGTGTATGAATTGTGAACACCTGGTAAGGTGGTAGTAGAATGCATTATGGCAATCGGTTTGCCAAATGAGTAGGAATAGTAAAAGTAAAAACTAAAACTTTAAACCTGAGCCAACTTGGATTGAAATACCTTAATTAAAAACAGTGATTAATTAAGCTAATTATAAATGTTAAAGGCTTAATTACACGTAAATAAATATGAGGGAATAAATCCCGAAGAAAACGGACTCTTAAAATGGATTAAAAGCGTAAACAAACCTTAAAGCGCGTTTTTCGAGGAAACTGGGAAAACGCGACTTTAAGAGGGTCAAATAGACTCGTAACAATTTTTGTCAACTAAATAGTCACTAATAAATATTAGTGAAGCTTTAGAACCAATAAAATTAATTAAACGAGAAAATTCCAGAAAACGGGTTCCGGTTAGTAAAACTGTCAAACCGAGAAGTTTGGGTAAGAATGCAAATAAACAAACTTAGTGTGTCCACTTTGCAAATAGAAAATTAAAAATCTGTGTGTGTGTGTGTATGGGGCCGGTCAGCCTCCCCCCCCCCCCCCCCTCTCTCACTCACTCTCTTCACTCTTTTAACTCACAAAAGGACAAAGAAATAAAAAGAGAAAAAGCAAGTCTCTCTCCTACTCCCCCTCTTCCTCTCAAGTTGGCACTCACCCCCACCAGAACTCCTTCTTCCTCCTTGAGCTGGTAATGGCGATTTCATGAACCCCATGGAGCTCCCACCTTCTCTCTTCGCGTTCTAGCTCAATCCTTGTCCAAATCCAACAAAAATAGTACCATTGAAATCCCCTCACCAAGGAGAACACTTTCCTCCTTCAAAAATCCAAAAGCTTCATTTTCGTTTTCATGGGTGTTCCCCATTTGAAGATTCAAGTCCACCATTAGAAGAACTTTCACCTCCTTATCATCTTGAGGTAAAAAGAAATTCGAAAATCCATCATTTCTAGCCCTTGTTTGCATTATAAGAATTTCCATATTTTGAACTCTTGGTTCTTCTTGCTCCAGCTGATTTTGGCTTCTATTTGGGCTAGGAATCTTGTTCTCTTGCTAGTCAAGAACTTCATTCATCCATTTGAAGGTAACACTCTTTTCTAAACCCTAAAACCTAAATTCTAGGGCTAGTATAAAATGAATACTAAGTAGTTGTGTTTATTGGTATGGGGTGCTGTAGCATTGCCCATTCCTTGAGCAAAAACCAAGAACAAGGAGAAGAAAGAGGAAAAGAAGAGAAGGAAAGGAAAGAAAGGAAAGCTAGCAAAACAAGGTAATTGTGCTTACCTTGAACTAGTTTTGTATGTAGTGTTGTAACAGATTTTATGAAGTAAAATAAGTAGTGTATGTAGTATGAGTAGTAGTAAGGTAGTTGTGTATTGGAGAGGAGAATAAAACAGTTTTGAAGCCTTTTAAAAGATGTTTAAAAGCTTGGGTAACCTTGGGTATTGATTGGGATGTGCAGGAATTTTAATGTGTGTTGTGGAGTTATTATGTGAGTATAATGTAATGAATGAACAGGTTGTGAAAATAAGCAATTATGAGCTGAGTTAGTGTGTGGGCAAAGTAAGAATTATAGGGGAGACTATGTCCAAATTTGTCTAGAAATTGAGGACTTAGTGTGTGTAAGGAGAGGTAATGACCTAGACAATAACTAGGTGTAATTAGAGAGTTTAAAGAGAGTGTTCAACCACTTTGAAAACAGATTTGAAAAGAGTTTAGATAATATGAAGAAATAGAATGTCAAGTAATGTATTTGAATGCTAGGAGTAGCATTAGTTGAGGGAGTAATGGAATGTAGAAGTTGGGTTGAAAATCTGTAGCATTTGAGTAAAGAGCAAAATCTGTAGCATTAGTGAGATACAAACTATATAAGTGCTGAAATGAAATGAGGAAAATTTGTGTAAGTTGAGTAGAAATTGAGTAGTAAGTGTGGGGGATGAATTAAGGTGATTTAGAGCATCTAAATGAGTGGTAAACATGTAGGGAAGTATTGGTAAAGATTGGGAAAGCAATGGGGAAGTGAAACACTAAGAAACAATTTTTAAACTGAAGTACCGGCCGGACCGACCGTAGGACCGAACTTGCAAGGTCGGTCGAGCCCAGAATCACCAAGACGGGAGCCTTCTGGAATGGACCGGACTTGCAACCGGACTTGCATGTTCGGTCGAACCAGAAAACTTCCCGTCTGAAGCCTTCTGGAATGGACCGGACTTGCAAGTTCGGTCGAACCAGAAAACTTTTCCCGTCTGAAACCTTCTGGAATAGACCGGACTTGCAAGTTCGGTCGGACCAGAAGATTTTCCCGTAATGTGAGCTACTGGGATGGACCGAACTTGCGACCGGACATGCAAGTTCGGTCGAGTCAAAATATATATATATATATATATATTTATATTATATGATTATAGTAATCATATGTATATATATATATATGCCTATACACATATATGCATATATATATGTAGTAGTACACTATGAATGAAGTAGTAAAGGTAAGGAAAGTAAGTACATGAATAAGGAAGCAAGAATAAGAGGCAATGAGAAAGGAATGGGTTTAATAATCAAGTATGAATGTAAAGGAGTAGTAATTATACATTGAAAACATCAATGAAGGAGTAAGATAGATCAATAATAGACCATTGATCATACTACTTCATGTATGTATGGAATCAAATAGTTAATCATCAAAGGACCCAGTAGTCCGAGTACCACGGTGAACGGTATGATTTCTTCATGCCCTGTATCCTAACTTGGTTACCCCGATTTGTGTGCTTATGTGATCACCAACAAGATAAATGCACGAATCGGACTTATATTGCACATAAATGTGTTTGAACTATTTGTTCTTGTTGTATCTTCTTGAACAATAGTTTGTATAATCCATGAAATGAATGTGGGAATGTGTATGGGTACATAATGAGTATTTGTGTATTGTATTGATGTATGGAAAAGGAGTATTGACTTCTACTAATTCCTAACCTTCTAACTCCTAACTTGAGTAATGAGTAAAATGGAATGAGTAGAAGTCCGATATTGTTTCGGCCACGCGTGAGGATAAGGAACACAAGAGGTTGGATCTGAATCCTGGTTGTAATCTTTTCCATGGACCAAATCCCTTGAATGGGTAGCATCCTGGATTAGTGGGCCACCCTTAAGCCCGGTGGTGGGATGTAGTAATCCCTGCCCGGAGGTCATACCGACTTAACTGGAGTAAAGTATGTAAGAAGTAAGTATTGTATGTGTATCGGTCTTGACTATTGTAAGTCATTGACCTTGAGTAAAAGAGTATTGAACACCCGATTAACCCGGGGTGTAATGAAGCTACATGACTTCTGAATGGAATGGAGAATTGTATCTCCATAATGCGGTGAGTAAACGATAAGTATGAATGGGTGACTCGTAATATCTCCCTTGTGTGTATTGAATGTATGTATGCTTGTGAATTGAATGTATTGAATTTGTATTGTATGAAGCATGTATGTATGTATGAATGAAACGAACCGCATGTACTCAACCAAATAGTTGGCGTACCCTCGCTAGTACGCGGGGTATGCGGTTATCATATTCAGCGTAAGCTGACCCCCTAGGGGGAATGTTTTTATTCTACAGGTACCCGCGAGACGTGATGGTAGAGTAAGGACCGGATGTGATTCTTTTTGGTATAGTTAGTAGATTTGGATGGTGTACACGAGTTGTACACGGCTAAGGCCTTTTGAGTAGCCGGTGTACCATGTTGTTACACCCTTTTGGATAATGAATTGTGATTGGATAGAAATGAGTAAATGTACAAACTCTTAATTTTTGGGAAGTAGTATTGGAATGTAATTCGTATAATTGGATACTCGATAATCATATGTAAGTAAGTATTTGGTATTGTAAAGTAAGTAGTACGTATTCGGTTATTCTAATCGTCAGACCGTTACTGTAAGTAGTAGTACCTTATTAGTCTCGGATGGCTAACGGCATTGTATCACCCGCCGGGAGTAAGTAAGTATTCTGCTGCGAGTAAGGTAATTATGGGAAGGATTAGAGGATAATGGAAGGATTAGCGGTTGGGGGGTTACACATTAACATCATAAACTTAAAAGTTAATCTATGAAAACAATTACGTACCCTGAACTCAGGGGTGATATGTGCTTTATAGAACTCCTTCAATCCTCCTCAGTGATCATGCCAGCGTATAGCTCATAGGGAGGCACCCGCTTCGGGTTGTTCGTACTGATCAAACCAGCCACCAGCCTATTTTTGAACGCTCGCATACGCAAAGCAAGCAGTGACATCACTTTATCATATGCTTCATCCGGGATCTGGTACTTCTTCTTCAAGCTCATCCACATGATCTTCTTTATTTCCGGATCTTGGTTCTTCCATTTTTTGTTGATACAGCAATGGGTCTTAACCAATCTACCCATGGCGCTGGCAAACTTCTGCTTTTTCTCGCCAGTGGGTCTATGATACCTGTAATATATACGGTATATATGTTAGTCATACGTACGAAATATATATAGTACTAGGGTAAATGTATAAATATCAGTATATATGTGAAAAAATAAAACAAAATAACATATAGGTGTAACATAAACCTATCTCACACCAAATCAATCATGCCACTCTCCTTCTTCTCATTTAGACCATGTGACGGTCCTCGTGTCTTTCGTGGAGGGAGATGAGAGGTCGTAGGAGGGTCCTGAGAGGTCGTAGGAGCATCAGCGGCATCGAAGATCTGTGTACACTCCGCTAACTGCATCTCTGAATCTATCTCCATCTCCATCTCCTCATCACACTGTATGATCATCTCATGATCGTCGGCATCCATAATCTGCACAATATCATTACATAATATATATAGTAGTCTGTGTCATAAATAGAGTCATAAACAAACATAAATTGTACACGCATGTGTTAAGCATTCACTTTTCTTTTATGCCAGACTTACTTTTTGTTCATTTTTCACCCACAACCCTTCTCCATGATCTGATCTTGTGCACTGAAAGTTGGTCACATTATCAACTTCCATTGGCATTTGGAGGGGAACATTGTCCATTTCACAGTCATAATCTTCCTCGTTCATAACACCATCAACACCAATTATCCGTCGCTTACTTTGCAATACAACTGACCATCTGGGATTAGATTGATCACAGCAGTAGAACACTTGTCTAGCTTTAGAAGCAACTATAAACGGTTCTTCTGTGTATGTCAATGCGTTTAGGTCAACCAACTTCATACCGTGTTCCACCTGTCGGTAACTGCGCCTGTTGTCTACCCATTTGCTTTAAAGACACAAGTCTCGTAACCGTGTAGTTAAGGATCCAAATCTCCAGAATCACACCGTAATACTCTTTCCTCATTGTCACTCCCTTACTACCTGTATCTTGATATATTTCTTGTGAAGCAGTTAGATGAACACCACTATTTTGATTTGTTGACTTACGATCTTGGGTTAAGTATAAAAAGAGAACCCATTCACATCGAAACCCTCGTACGACAAAACATCAAGATTCGGACCGAGCGCTAATAACTTAACCATTTTAGTTACATTGCCTGAATCTTCATGCATAACTTTTTCTTTAAACCATGTAACGAATGTAGCATTCTGCTCCTTCTTTAATCTGACTTGACTCATCGATGGATGTTGTGCTCTGAGAGCGCTTAAGTGTGATACGAAGTATGGTTCAACATCTTCAACATGGCTCAACACGGTTAGATGCGCTTAACACAATGCAACAAAATCAGGCCTCACCATTTTTTCCCGATTGTACCTACACCCTGTAACTTGCCCTCATGTCTTGATCTCGGAAGTCCTATGTGGTCCACGCCTTCTAAGTAGTGGGTGCAAAAGTCAATCACTTCCTCAGTTACATATCCTTCAACAATGCTTCCCTCTGGAAATCTACGGTTTTTCATTTTTTTTAAGCACACCCATGTATCTTTCGAATGGATACATATACCTGAGATATAATGGGCCACACTCCTTGATCTCCCTTACTAAATGAACAAGCAGAAGCACCATAATATCAAAAATGAAGGTGGAAAATACATCTCCAACTGGCACATAGTGACAATTAGTTCAACCTGCAACTTGACCAGTGTCTGCACATCTAGAACTTTGGCAGAAACTCCATTGAAAAACACGGACAAATTTGTAATGGTTTTCCTGACATCATGTGGGAGAATCCCACGAATTGCAATGGGAAGCAAATGTTGCATCAAAACATGGTAGTCGTGAGATTTCATCCCTACTAACTTGATTTCAGACATGGACACCCAACTTCTTACGTTGGAAGAGTACCCTGATGGTACTTTGATGTCAGAAAGGGCACTGCAGAAATTCTTTTTTCTCCTCTTTGGATAGAGTGTGACATGCGGGAGGCAGGAAGATACGTGTTCCTCTTTGTTGGGGTTGGAGCTCTTTCGTATGCCCAACTCTACTAAATCTTTTCTCCCCTTTAAATGATCTTTTGTTTTCCTTTAATGTTTAGCAACGATCCACCAAGACTTTCACCCACATTTTTCTCCACGTGCATGGCATCAATACAATGCCTTACTTGCAAATGTTGCCAATACTCAAGATCAAAAAATATCGACCTTTTCTTCCAAACACTCTTCTCTGTAGCTTTAGTTGAGGACCAAAGTTGTTCACAATATCTTTCACCTGGTTATAAACATCGACACCTGATAAAGGTTGCCAAGCTACAGCATGATCAGTCGTCCCGTCAAATTCATCTGTCATCTTTTGATACTTATGATGTCTTGGATGGAATTTTCGATGACCCATGTACACATTTTTTCCACTATATTTCAATCGATATTGCAAGTGTTATCACCGCAAACAGGACACGCTAATGCTCCTTTGATTGTATATCCAGATAGGTTTCCGTATGCTGGAAAGTCGTTTATTGTACAAAATAGCATAGCACGCAGTGTGAAGTTTTCCTTTGCATAAGAATCATATACTGTTGTTCCCGTATTCCATAAGAGTTTCAAGTCATCAATAAGCGGCTGCAGAAACACATCAATATTATTCCCCGGCTGTTTTGGACCGGATATCAACATTGATAAATAATATGCCTAGGCTTCATGCACAACCATGGTGGGAGGTTGTATACAGTCAACAGAACAGGCCAAGTACTGTGTACACTACTCAAAGTGCCGTATGGGTTCATTCCATCCGTGCATAAGCCAAGTCTTAATTTCTTGATTCTTTACCAAACTCAGGAAATATTCTGTCAATGTTTCTCCATTGCGGTGAATCAGCAGGATGTCTTAATTTACCATCGTCCACCCTATGTGTTGTATGCCACCTAAGGTTTTCAGCATCCTTCGGAACAGCAAATAACCGCCTAAACCTTGGGATTATTGGCAAATACCATAACACCTTCGCTGGGGACGAACCTTTGGCTTGTTGTCGTCTTGATGATCTTTCTTTACATAACGTGATTCACCACATTTAGGACAACAATCATGTAGTTCATACTCCTTCCAGAACAAGATACACCCTGATGGACAAGCATGTATTTTCTTGTACTCCATACCCATTGGACACATTAACTTCTTCGCCTCATAAGTAGTTGTAGGCATGACATTGTCTGCTGGTAGTATCTCCTTAATAATTTGCAATAGTTCCGTGAAACTTACATCGCTCCATCCGTGTTTCGATTTGACATTAAATAGTTTCAGCGTCGCATTTAATTTGTTCAATGCCAGTGCATCACATCCAGCGTACAGTGGTTCTTTACATGACCACATAAGTTTTCATGTTTACTCGGTTGTTGGTAAAGTATTGTTCTACATCTTCCAATAGTGTGTCAAGGTTCGCATCTTCTGTGATCTCGTCATTAATCGTGCAGTAGTCATCATCCCCAAAGTTTTCTGTGTCATCCCCAAAGTTTTCAATGCCGTCCAATTCTAGTTGTTCTACTGAAGCTTCTGCATAGTCAAACACATCCACTGCATGTTGACCATGCCATAATGCTATGTCTTCGTAATCTTCTGTAAACCCACGTCGAATCAAATGGTCCTTAATTTTCTCAATATCTTTATACTTGAAGTCGTTTTTACAGTTGATGCATGGACACAAAATATACCCCTTATTCCTCGGTTGAAGATTGTTGACTAGGATGTTACAGAACCTATCGACCCCTTGTAGCGTTGTCAAGTCTGTCATTGTACATCTTTGAACACTCCATCTCTTTCTGTGAGATCGATGTATTACTTTACAACTGATCGATATCGTTCATATGTTGGCAGATATTAGTCCAGTTACTTTTACAAATTTTACAACCTAAACTCATCCAATCACGTTCAATCTCACACGCGAACAAGTTTATAAAAAACAATTCATAGAAAATTTCGGCAGCATTTCCTTCTGTTCTTCTAGTGTATATATGAATGTATACACTCGAAGAGAAGGGAAAGGCTACCGAATTTTTAAATGAACTGTTTTTCATAACTTGTTCACTACCTAGAAGGTGAGATCAACGTGATTGGACAGTCCCGACGGGGACTGTCCAGATATACCTCTAGTAGGTATATCTCGGACGGGTGACTATGTTCGAGTATATTAATAGCTATTGATCAGAGAAAACTATATAAACAATTAAGAAGTTATTAGAGAAAAATTATAAACTAACCTAATCTGATGAGTAGTCTGCTTAGTCTTGATGTGAAGAACCTAGACTTCAATCAACCACCCGTATCAGGCGTGTGACAATGAAAAGTACGTACTAACAATGCCTGCACAAGATAGTTTGTACACAACAATAATTACATTACGAATCCAATAATTCAATAGTTTGACAAACTTTTCTGCAAACCCGACAGTATCCCCCCTAAAAATTCAGGGTTTCACCACAATATATAGAGCATGTACAAGAGGCGACAGTTTGGTTTGCAAAATTAATCCTACACACTTAATCCTAATAAACACATTAATCTCAAACAGAGCATGTATGTTCATGATCGACAGTTTGCATGGTTTTGCAAAATTTATGGTACGTGGCTATAATATATATATATATATATATATATATATATATTTATATGCCCAAACACATCATATTTTTTGCCTAATACACACATTAATCTGAGGTCCATTTGGACACAACCAGCAAGTATATACCAAAATCATCAGCTCAGGCGCGGCAGTTTAATTGGTTTGCAAAATTAATTAATATTCCCCAAACACTTAATTAATCCTAATATTTATGATCACGTGATTAATCCCAACCACAGCATGTTAATTTTATATGTTACGATCGATTAGTTAATTTGGTTAGCAAAATTACCTCCAGCAGAATCAGGAAAAGAGGCGATGGAGCATGGATCGATTACGCCAGTTGGGTTGTAAAATTACTGCAGATGAATCAATAATATAACGTAGTGGCCACGGGCATATGAAATACCCCTAAATTAATTTAAATTAATTTAGGGGATTTCTTTTATTAAACCTGTAATAATACTATAAGTATTAAATTATTATATGGAATTATGAATATTAAATTATTATATGGAATTATGAATATTAAATTATTATATGGAATTATGAATATTAAATTAATATAAGGGGTTGTGAAATTTATTTAGGGGTTTTTCTCCTAATTATTATATATTATTCTATAGTATTATGAATTTAATAATAAGATTTATAAGTCATAAATCTTGGGGAAATTTCTAAACACTCCAAATATATAAAGATTTTAGGAAGTGTTGGAACATTGTTTTGAAACATAAAAGTCATATAAAATTCTAGAAACCTTAAAGCTTATTAAGCCTTGCTAGAGTTGACCTTTTTGAGAATGGTCAAACCAGGTCATGAAACCTATACCAATAAATAGGTTATGAAAAACCATGAAAATCGATAAAAAGAACGTCAAAAAGGATCATCCTAGCCAAAGTTATGCTAGATTGAAGTTTTGAGTCAAAAATTTGAAAAGATGCCACGTGTCACTCTGTCACGGGTCGCCAACACTTAGCCAATTTATCCCTCGAATTTCGGTAACAGAATTCATGATTTTGCCCTAACTTTGGACGGCTGTATCTCACTCATCTCTCAATATTTTTCAATGCCGTCTTTTTCATTCTCTTCTCCTTTGAATCCTCTTTCCAACCATTACTTACACATACCCTAATTCATTATACATCATCCGGAACTTCGATCCAAAGTAGGCACCTTGCAAAACCGAAACTGCAGATTCCAGTTTTTCCTTTCGAATCAGGTAACTTCGACTAACCATAACTTCTTCGTTTCTCATCCAAATTTCGTGTTCTTTAGCTCGTTTTAAAGAGCGCTAATCCCTATACAACTTTCATGTTTATGCCCAAGTCCAATTCGTAACCAGTTGGGAGATATAGAGGCCTAAAGTTTCGGTCTTGCCAGCACATAAAATAATACCGAAACAGAGAGGTAAACTCGTGTTTTGTGGCTTCGATTTCTGTGTGATGCGAGTTAGGATTAGTGCTTGCTATCATTGTGTAGATATACAATTCTTCTTTCCAATGAGCCCTTACTCATTATCTAACCCGTCTTGTACTGCTAGTTATAGATCCTCAAAGTTGGCACCCCGAACTGTCTAAAGTTCGAGTTTTTCCAGTTTTTCCGAATCAGAATTCATCCAATTCGCACAATCCGGTGAGTCTCCGATCAAATTGCTCCGATATTGTTGTTCTTAGTCATGATTTCGACCTAATCCATGTGCCAATTTAGTCAATTTCGTGTTAGGTTAGGAGAATTTGGATGATTTGTATCCGATTTGTATTCTGTACCGAGATAAACTCTAGCTTCCAAATCGAATTCGAATCTTGATGAAATCTGCATTATAATTGGGGAAATTGATACCAATAGAACCGAAATTTGATTACGAATCCATAGAAACAAAAATCACTCGATTTCGTTCTATAGATTAGGAGATATTCGCGAATTAGTACTCGATCTGCTCACTGAGTCGCTGATGAACTCGCAACACAGGGGCCGTCCGATCTCGTTTTAAGAGATTGGACGGCCAAGATTAGATCTGGTAATAATAATTTGTTAAGTTTCTATAAAAAAATCAGTAAATAGCTCTAACTTGTTAATTTTAGTTAATGGCCTTCCCGAAGGTATTTTGACTTGAAATTTTAACCATAGGTTCCTTATTTTATCTAGTTTATGTTGATGTAAATTATTATGGTTTTGGAGTTTTAAACATAAGTTATGATTTTTACAAGTTACGGGTTTTCTGGAATTATTTGGCTAAATTTAAAAGATATTTTTATGAAATAAAATTTTATAATATGTCTAAAATGTTATAGTTACTGTATATTAAGTTTGGGAATTTTGGGCACTGGGAAAAGGTTTTAAAAATTGTGTTTGTGAGTTTTTCATAAGAATAACTTATAATATATAGTTTTTAATGTAATCAAAAATAAAGTATAGTTGATTAATGAACTTTATAGGTTGGGGAAAATATAATAAGACTAATTAACATTTAATACAGTATGTTTATAATATTTTGGGTATTAACTTTAAGTGAAGTAAAAATTGTTACATATATTTATATATATATATATATATGAGAGAAATAAATAGAAACTTATATTAAATCAAGGAATTAAACTAAACTACATTTTTTATTTATTATATATAATATGGAAGCTAATATGTTTAACTAAAACTAAGGGAAAATACTCTATTTTATAACCATAAATCAGTTGTGGATATGTCTAAAAGATATTAAATATAATTAAATACAATAATTTCTTAAAGAATGTTCTGGATAAATCTTGATATGTGGATATATATATATATATAGATATGTATATAAATACGATAAAAATAGATAAAGGAAATAACATTCCTTGTGAGAAATATCATAGTAAGGATATATAATATATGCGATAAATAAATAAGTAAAAGAAATAAAATACCTTATAGAAATATAATATGAAGGAATTAATGAGTTAAAATAAAACCTCTACATAATACTAGTAATAGAATACTATATGAGGTGGTATTAATTTATGGTTATGAATTGAGTTTGTAGTTACCCTTGAATTTCTAAGTATAAACAGTATTAAAATACATGTATATATTTAGTCAATGTCCACAATGTAAATCTATAATTGGGTTAAGAAATTAATAAGTTGAAATTTAGGAATATTCGTAATTAGTTTACATAAAGTGTTACACAAATAGATCTTATTATATAATTGATAATAAAATGAATGAAATGCTTTTACATTTAAATGTTCATATTATATAAACAATAATAAAGTAAATGAGTTACTTTTACATCTAAATGTGAAGAGGATAAATAAGTCTAGATTTAATCATTTCTTAATATTTATAGTATTGAGTAATAACTTAATATTTTGAGACAAAATCATTAAAAGGGATTATGGTATAAGACTATATTAAACTATGATTAGGAAATTACTCTAAATAATAATCCTTAAGTTTCTTAGAATTAGTTAGCCATATAAAATACATTTATTACTAATATTCAAGATGTGAGTTTATAAATAAGTGTTGTACATAATAGTTAAAGATTTACTAAAAGGTTTATAAATAGAAATTAGATACATAAACCTTTGAACTTTATTTAGAGGAACTAAGTTACATAAGAGGCTATAAGGATTTACCTTTTGACACGGGAAATATTAATGTGTCATTTGAATATAAGGTATGGGGATTTTTCATAATAGATTATCTTATTAAATAATTAACAATTCCACTTACGAACCAGAATTTAATTCTTGGATAAATTCTACTTTATGTAGATATATTGTCCATCCTAAATACAATAAAGGAAATTAATTTATTAAGTTGTTTCTTTGAAACCTTTGGTCTTGTAAGTAATATAAATGTATTTAAGGCATAAGTTTATTAAAATTTAGTACAAAGGATTATACATACTCTATGGAGAGAATGTGGGTAAAATTAAATACTTGGGAAATTAAATGTAAGTAAGGATACATAAAAAGGGTTATCTTAAAACACCTTATTATATAGGGTAATAATTAAGCAAATAATGTACCTTGTGAATACTAGATGTAGGAGTTCGATAAGTCTAAGTTAACTATAATATAGTTGTTTCAGGATGAAAAGTAATTTAACATCTTATGTCAAGATTATTAGCTGGATGTAATAAAAAGTCATTCTGAACTAGGATATGATAATTGAGTTTAGTGACTCGATTTAGTTATAATAAATTGTATCTACAACACTACGATTTCAGTATACGGGATGTAGATCTGAATTAAGTTAAGGGGAAGACTTAGTTATAATGGATTATCTAGTAGATATTGATAAAGATACATAGTCAATAAATTGTGAAATAATAGTATAGTATTCTAAGATAAACCCATAATTGGTCATAACACGATGTATGTCCTAAAGTAAGAATAAAAGTATTGAGCTTAAGAATTGTTATTGAAATTCTAAGATTGATTGAATAACGTATAATGCACTTATGTTATAAAGGTCTTTAATGTGAGAATTATGGTTAGGTATGGGTAAAGTGGATAAGGGTGGAACAATTAACAAGTGTTAATAAAATACATTCCTTGATCCTACAACCTTGGGCTATACAACCTTCTAAAATAAGTCAAAGGTTATACATAACATTTAAGCGAGGGCTATAAGATAATTGAGATTTGGAGATAAGAGAGAAGAATTCATTTAAGTTTTGCTTAGGGTACGGGTTATTGATAGTAAGTTATCTTTAATATTCTCAGAGTACTGTTGATTGTTTGCGCAAGTAGATTAGAACTGCTACAACGTTACCCAGGTACGATTTCTCGTACTCAGCTTGTTGTGTTTTGGACCTTATGGAATGTTTTGTACGATTTCTCGTACTCAGCTTGTTGTATTTTGGACCTTATGGAATGTTTTGTACGATTTCTCGTACTCAGCTTGTTGTGTTATGGACTTTATGGAATGTTTTGGAACACCAACTGATCTTGAATGGGTTTCAGAATGAGACTGTTGTGTGACTAACTGAGCTTGATGTGACTAACTGAGCCTGTATGTGAAACTTCCTTGGTATTGGTTCCTCCTATCTAGTTGTTTCACTAGATATTAACTGCCTAGGGTTTACGCTTCTGCACTCTGTAGGACTGAGTGTTTTGGTATTGCTCTGGTGCAGTTAATGATCTAGTGGGGTAACTAGGAAATAGGAAAGTATCTGGTATTGGTAAATTCTTCCTTTGGACTATGGGTATTGTTTCATCCATGAGTCGAGTTTGATCAGCCTAATTGGGAATGGATTCTTTCTATTGGGTATTATTGTTGAGGGTTTACGCCTCTGCACTCTGTAGGACTGAGTGTTTTGGTATTGCTCTTGTGCAGTTAATAATCTAATGGGAATATGGGAAATGTTAATCTTGGTACTGAGTATGGATTATTTATATTAAGTGGTGCACACACTTTTCACCAATGACTGAGAACGGTCGTGGCAGCGGAGGTCTGCTATACCTCGCCCTTTGTGGCAACTGACAGCGGAGGTCTTTTTACCTCGCCCTTGTGGCAACTGACAGCGGAGGTCTGTTTACCTCGCCCTTGTGGCAACTGACTGGCGGTGGGGGCCATCTCTCCCAATTGGTATTCCACTCTTGAGTATATTGGGTCGATGGGAATCATCTTCTGAAATGGTGGAGACATAAACTGTCTACCACGGGTTATGGATATTAATGTCACTCCTGGTCCTTTGTGACTACTTAAGTCTTTCTCTTCTTAACCAGAATTGGTTCTAACATCAACAATGGATGCTTGCTAACTATGTGGTGTGACTACTTAAGTGGATGACTTGTTTTGGAAGTTCTCTATCTCTATCTTTGTCTTGTTTTCTTTTCTCTTTAACTTGATTGTTTGAATGCTTTATCTCTGTTTTACTTTTAAGAGTTTGTTTTCATGTTACTATTTATTTTGAAGAGTTATGTTTTATAAGTTTGTTTTTGGAGAATTGTACCAGTAGTTCCATTCCAGGGAACTGACCGCCCCTTTTGGGGTGGGCTGCTTGGTTTCATCTTGCAGGTACGAATTGATTTACAGGTGGCCACGAAGAGAATGAGCGTTTGGGATGGACTAGGTTTTGTGAAGAGTTAATGTGTTTTATTGTTATGTTTTGTTAAGTTTTTCTCGAGTTCAGACCGTAGCTTTTGTAGGTTGTAAGTTGTAATTGGTGAGGTTTGGTGCCGGGTTTTGGAACCCGATGGTCTGTAATCGCCTTAGAGTTTTATTTCCGCTGTATTTATGGTTAATAGGGGCGTTACAGCATATGTACGTTAAGTCCTGCAGTTCGATCGATCGCGGGTTGCAAATTAATAAGAGAAAGAGCAGACATATATAATGTTCCTGTTTCGCAGATTTTGATGATGAAATTACCGAAAGAGAGGGCAACAGGCATGCAACTATTTGGATGATGATCAGAGAAGAAAGATGCATGCGCGCAAATATCAGGAGCCAACGCGTATCATCAAGGGCGAGAGAGATGGCCGGAAAGCGGCGGAGGCACGGACGGGCGACGGCAAGGGCGACGGGAGTGGCGGCCGGCGACGGAAGGGCGGCGATGGCAGTAGCTTGCCCGACGGTACTGGGGTACGTATTCGTGAGCTCAGTCGAGAGAGAGAGAGGTAGCTAGCTAGAGGGTTTACGTTGTATAAAAGTACAGTGAGCACGGGAGAGATTAAATTTTTTCGGAAAGTGGCGTACTATTCAGGCAACATAAGGAACGCTTCACTTAAGAAGTGTTTTTTATGTGCTGAGAGTAAAAAAAACGCTTTCTATATAAAGCGTTCTTATATGTTTCATATTTTTCATATAAAGCTCCCTATTACCCAAGCGTTTTTTTTGTCTTTGGGGCGCGATACAATAAAGAACGCTTCTTAAGTGAAGCGTTTTTTAAAATGCCTGGCCTAAACCATAAATACAACACCTTACTTTATAATCATTCTTAATATGCTAAAAAAACGATTTACAAATATAACCGTTTTAAAAGAGCGTTGTTTATTCTTTTTTTCCAGCAGTGCTAGCATACATTAATAAAATTTTATAAATACATTATATATACCCCTAAACAATTATAGATACAAACATAAACTCGTATATATACACTCCTAAACCGAAAATGTTATAAGTAACAATGTGACATATAAATATGGTCACACACCTATATGTATAACTAACTCTATAATTTAGAAAGAAGCGAAAAATCAAAAAATTCCCTCCGACTCTCCTTGTTGCTGGTTCTATATATTAGGAAAGAGAGACAAACATCATTAGATTAAGTTAAGTTAATAATACATGTACAACATACTATAATATTAGCAAATGTCAAAAATATTTTAAAACTCCCTCCAATCCATGGGAACGGCTGCCTGCAATGGTAAAGTGAAACACAAACCATCATTAGGCATATTAGATTAGTATTAAAGTACAACACAATAGTACAAAAGTTTTCTTTACCCATACCCCTGTACTGTGAGATGACAAGCAACAGTCTTCTTCCTTTCCTTCTTATTCTCCTTGTCTGCCCACCTTGTCCACACCAGTAGTTCTTTCCTCTCTGCTCCATGTCGAACACAGCAAAAATTGACAGGTAATATCCTTCGTCTCCCCTTGTCCTCTTACGCTTCTTTTCTCATGTCACTCCATCCCTTATCCCTCCTTATTCCACAACAGTAACACACTCGACAGCAGCTATAGAGGGAAAGGAGAACCGAGAAAACCACTCCAATCCAAACCTCTTCCTTTTTGTGGCAGTAAACTCAACACCCCAAGAACCTTCACTTATTGCCGGTAACCATAGATAGCTTACCTTCAGTGGAAACTGCAACACCAAACCGGTAAGCATCCCTCTCTTCCTCCTGCCTTCCCTCCTGGCAGTACCCTTACCTAGCCCATTGTTTGGTCAGTCAAAGACCCGATCGTAGACGCACACCTTCAGGTGATGTGGAAAAATGGGGTAGCCCAAAGAGAATAGCGTGCAACCCTATTCCTTTGTGGTGACCTGGGCCCACCCCCCGAGCACCTCTCCGGATCGACCTGTACCCATTGGACTGAGTTATTTTGTGAGGACATTTGCATCATCCCCTTGTGTGGGACCTCTGTGTATGTGTTCCTTTTCTCCTGGGTCTCAGGCCCATATCTGAAACGATCCATCAATCTCTTCTAGCCCAAATGAAACATTTAAGGGGTTTTCATAGTCCAAATACTTCGATCACCCCAAACAAAAAAATCCTTTAAGCTGATTCTTGTTACAAGCCTGATTCTTGCAAAACCCACTCGTGAGACCAACGAATTTTGTAACCCAAAAGTGTGGTCCAGAACGGACCCTCCCAAAATTTTGGAGCCCGGCATTCATTGCGGCGCACTAGTCTTCGCCTGAGTTCCTAAGTTTAGTCCCAGTTTCACCCCCGCAATGCTGACTTATCTTTTTGCTTAAAACAGGCAGCACCCTTTACAACCATGAGTCGTCTGGAGTTAACGATCGAAATGCTCTGCTCGTGGATTTGATAGGGAAACTAGCTGAGTTAGAATTTATCCACAGGAGTGCTCTGGAAGAACTAAGCTCAGGATTTGTGTCGGCTGCAAGGGAAGCGAGAGCTCTCATCATTCTCTTGGGAAAATCATCCCTTTAGATCTGGTCCCGATGAGGACGGGTCGAGTCACCAGAGAACCAGGGGCCGCAACGAGAGCAGCCGCACAGGTGCCCGTTGTAGATCTGCAGCAGCCGCAGAGTCAGATTCTGAGAGTACTTCTAGGGCAAGGGTTGGTCCAACTTAAAGCCCGCGGTTTCGCGGACGGCGTCTGGGGGCGCATCCCGACAGTTCTGTCGTTTCCACCTACTCACGGGACACTCCACAGATAATTGTCGTAATTTGAGGTCTAAAATTCTGTTGTTGGCCCAAGAGGGGAAAATCCAGATCGCAACCTCGGTACCGGGAGCTTCCCCACAAAGCCGAAAGGGAGTTCACACCCATTGGTTGTCCTTTAAGCCAGCCTTTGAGGAGCTGCAGGACGAGGGCTAATACGGCCGCTCACTCCTCGCCATGGGGAGACGCGGAAAGGGAGTAGACTCAGTCAATTTTGCAGGTACCATCAGTTAGCAGGACATGATACGATGATTGCAAAGTGCTGAGACATCGGATCCAGGACCTCATCGATCAAGGGTATCAGCGTTTGGATGACCTCGAGACATCAGAATCCGAAGTTCAGTGTGCTGCCTTTACTGTTTTCTTGGATGACCAAAGCCGACACGAGGGTAGGACGGAAGCCCACATCCACAGTCAGCTTTGTCCCGTCAAATGCTCACGTTACTCGGTCAGGTAAGCATTACGGATCACCTGAAACCATCGTGAGGGGAAGAGCGAACGTCATCTCCCCCAGTGGTTGAAGAGATTCCGGGTGAGCGAGAATTGCTTCAGAAGCTGAAGGCGACAACCATCCCCATGGCCATCTGGTCTTTGCTTACGATCTCGCCAGAACACCGACGGGCCATTGCCAAACATTTGGGCGGGCCAGAGGAAAGTTTAGCCCGGAGAGGATGGTTGCGGCTCTTTGGCAAAAGTAGGAGGAGGAGATCAGTTTTCACGACAGCGAGATCTCCGAGCACTCAGGGAAAGCATTGTATATTACTGTTTGGTGCGGGGCCTTCAAGGTGCCAAAGGTCCTCATTGACACAGGAGCAGACGTTAGCATCTGCCCTCTGAAAGTGGCGGAGGGCATGGGTTATGACAAATTTGAGTCTTGCCAAATAGTGTTACAAGGGTATGATGATAACCCAAGACATGTATTCGGCCTATTGGATCTTCCACTCAAGTTTGGGACAGTTGTTCATCCAGTGAAGTTCTTGGTTCTGCAAATCCCCCCTTCTTTCAACCTGATTCTGGGACGGGATTTCCTCCAAGATTTGAAGGCCGTCCCTTCTACGGTTCATCAGTGTTTGAAGTTCAAAAGAGACGGAAGGTTCACATCGTTAGGGGGGAACCGCATCAGAGGGAGTTGCCTGTTTGCATGGTGGAAGAGGAGGGTTCGTCCCATCTGAGCAGGTTCAGTGTTGTTCCAGAGCAGTCCGACCCAACCTCTTCTTCAGAAACTTAAGGTTGGGCGGGGAAGGCTATCATGGAGAAGTATGGTTATCAGGAGGGTAAGGGCCTCGGCAAGGATCTCCAAGGAGTCCCAGACATTCTATCTCCGGCAACGAACCCTGGTCGTCAGGGACTTGGTGCGTTAGTGGACCCATCTTTCATTTCAGCAATTGAACTATCATCTTATTCATATGCTCATGTTCCCCATGTTTACAGGGTACGGTGCAGTGGAGGAGAAAGCGATGCCTGATTGGATGTTCCTTGAAGAATAGGTCATAGATTGGGGGTAGTTAGTCATTTACTTCCGCTTTAGGGTCGTTAGGAGTCATTATTGTAGCCTCTTTCTTTCCGTAGTTAGTTTGGCCGCCTTTCTCATTTAGTTGGTACTCAATGTCGTTGTTACTTCTTTTGGTTATCAATAAAGTTTCTTCTTTGTTCATGTTTTAACGTCTATGCATTCGTTCACGCGCTAAAAAAAGGGAAGGAAAAGAAAAAGAAAGGAAATAATGAAAAAAGAAAACTCTCTCATAAGGCATGTCTGCAAACATATAAGAATAAGGACCTTTGTTTTTCACGAAACCTCCTGTGCAAAACCGCCTTCCCATCCGCACACTCACCACCTTCCCCACAGCCATCCCACATGTCACAGCATTCCGTCATTTCATCAAAAACAAAGCTGCTGCTGCAAAAAAAAAAACTCAGCAATCACCCCGTCACCACTCACCATCATTGTTTACCACCACACATGCAATCACCCCCCATAAATAATTTGGGCATTCTAAGGTTCGTCAAATACACCCCACAGCAATACTGGGGGCAATCTGAGTTAAGGAGCGATAATGTTTATTTCTTTTGTTTAAATGTGCAAGCAAGTCTCCGAGTGTACACTTCGCGAGAGTGCCTTGAGCGGTAAAACCAAGAGTGAAAGAGCGTGTCATTTTTACACGGCTCCAGAGAGGTCACATTCAAAGGTGAGGTAAACGGCGTGACTCCGACCGAAGGAGATAATTTGTAAATTTACGCTTAAACCTATGAAAAGTAACAAAGAACAGATACACAACTACCAGGGATGACGAAGCACCTAGGTACAGCACCACACAGCCAAAAGCTTGTGAACCCAGACATTAAACCCTAGGCACCCCCGCTGAGCTTTTCATATATGACCTCTTTCACAATGTTACAAGCTCCACAAACAAGCCAGCCAATGATGAATAACCAACCCGGTGACCAAAGGAAGCAAGGAGCCCGACTTTTGAGCAACAACTTCACAAGTCCAAAGAAGCAGAACCGCTACCAGCGTGACGAAGCGATCCGCAAATGGTCCCAAAGTGACACAGGATCCAAATGAGCTCACATAAAAAAAAACAGCTCTCAAAGATCGAAACCGGGAAACACAAGAACCCCGAAGGAAAGGAGATTCAAAGAAAGGCAAACCTGAAAAGCCTCGAAGAAATCCAAAATTGGAAGAAAGAGGAAAGGTGCAAGAAAACCCAAAAGTTCCAAGTCCCAGTTCATAAGCGAAGTCATCACGAAGTAGCCAAACGTCTTCAAGGCAAAGAAGACAAGTCCGAGAGACGGTGCAAGTTGCAGCTTTGGTCACCCTTATAGCTCCATATATCCTAAACATTCCTCCATTGTCCTATTGTCATTCATCACACCCCATAGCCACGTTATAAGCCCAAAAGACTTCCGACTTAGTAGTTGTGTATCCGATCATGTGAAAGTAACAGGTTGAACACGTAAATCTAACAAATGTCAAATTCAATGGTTGAGAAGTTGTGACTGTAAGTGAGAAACGAGTGCAAACACCAAACACGCCGAGTGTAGGTTAGGAAGCACCACATCAAAGCATAAGCCTCGACCCTGTGAGGATGAGACTTGTTCGCGCGTTTAATCAAAGAAAATACTGGGGGCAATTGATCGTTCCGATCAATTGCCATGAGCTCTAACTCAGATCGTCCTAAGGAAAAATACTGGGGGCAATTGTTGGTTCCAACAATTGCCATGACAACACCAATTGAAACCTAAAGCTTGAGCACCACCATCCCACCACAGGCATAAACCCTTGCATCCACATCAAACATTCTCAGGCCCGTCCTAAGCCCTTCCTCCACATCAAATACCCGCAGGCCCGACCTAAGCCCTATCTCCACATTCAAACACCTTCAGGCCCGTCCTAAGCCCTACCTCCACATCGAAATTCCTCAGGCCCGTCCTAAGCCCTATCTTCACACTCAAACATTCATAGGCCCATCATGAGCCCCACCATCTCCAGATTTGACATAAACCCTAATCCTTCTACATCCATTTAGACCCATCATACATTTTACTCACTTTCACCTAGTTCCAACCCTTAGGCTCGTCATAAGACCTAGATCCATCCTTAGGCTCGTCATAAGACCTAGTTCCAACCCTTAGGCTCGTCATAAGACCTAGATCCATCCTTAGGCTCGTCATAAGACCTAGTTCCAACCCTTAGGCTCGTCATAAGACCTAGATCCATCCTTAGGCTCGTCATAAGACCTAGATCCATCCTTAGGCTCGTCATAAGACCTAGTTCCAACCCTTAGGCTCGTCATAAGACCTAGATCCATCCTTAGGCTCGTAGTAAGACCTAGTTCCAACCCTTAGGCTCGTCATAAGACCTAGATCCATCCTTAGGCTCGTAGTAGGACCTAGCTCCAACCCTTAGGCTCGTCATAAGACCTAGATCCATCCTTTGGCTCGCCATAAGACCTAGAACCATTTTTAGGCTCGCCATAAGACCTAGTCACATTCCTTTAGGCTCGTAGTAAGACCTAGCGTTACCCTTTAGCGTACCCACTCTTATCAAACACATTGCATTCATCTCATTCATATAGGCTCGTCGTAAGACCTAGTTGCATTATCCAGGCGCGTCACAAGACCTGGCGACAGAAAAGTTGGCGAGGTGATGGCAATAAATCCTCCTTTTGCGATGTCAACTTATTTTCGGGATCAACGAATGGTGGGCGATGGCAATAAGTCCCCAAGGTTTTTACCAGGAGTTATCCCTGCACACCGGCTTGGGGGGCGATGGCAATAAGTCCACATTGGGTCCAGCCAGGAGCATTGGCACGGGTTTCGGTCCCCAGAAGCATCCGAGCATCATCATCAGCATCATCAACATCATCATCATCATCAACATCATCAACATCATCAACATCATTAACATCATCAACATCATCGCATTCATTATAAGTAGTCAACGCCTTAGAATCGCTTGACATCATCTTATTCGTCATAGGTAGTCAACGCCTTAGAACCGCTTGACAGCATCTCATTCATTGCAGGTAGTCAGCGCCTTAGAATAGCTCGACACAACTTATCAGTTTTCTGATAACATGCAGGGTCTTGGAAACATTTGAAATTTTGGGGTATCACTCAGGCATCAACTAGCCTTCTCACTTTCATTACAAAGTCTAGTTGATGGGGGGCAATCTGTTATACCCAAAATTTTGACCCCCTGGTTAGGGTCTACGAGGTACTGGTGTTGTGAGAGGCATTTTAATCAAGCGGTGAGGGATCCCGGCCCGATCGGCATGTTCCATGGCAATGGGGAGCAGCTTCGTCACTTTCAGGGGCGTTTTGGTAATCTTTAAAGGCTCCTAAGACCTCTTGTAAGCTTTCTCTCTCCTCCAAAGGATGCCCAAATCAGCTTGAAACGCTTTGATATTTTAACCCATGATAGAGGATGACATTTTAAGCATAATGGCGTTGGAATTTTGATTTTTCGAATTTCCAATAATTTTCTAGCAATTTCTGACTGAATCTGACGAGAAATTCAATTTTAAAATATTCCAACATTTAACAAATTCGGTTCCACCTCAGAAAATTCATAATATCCATCCTTGACACGTGGTTAAAATTTCACAGCAAAATTCCTTTGGGAAGTCACTTAACTAAAATATCGAAAAATCTTACTTTTACTAGATTTTCTCTATCTTTAAGAAAGTCTATATAAGGGGATAGGTTTTTGGATAAAAGGAGGACCTGATATGCTCAAGAACCCTAGAGAATCAGAAAACACAGCCTCCTCACTCTCTCTCACGTTTTCCAACACCCGTCACCCAAATCATACCGAAAATCCCCCGAAATCACCATCTAAACACGTTTTCCAATCCCCAAAGCACCAATAGTCATCAAAACCCCACAAAAACACCACCAAAACGTGAAGAACAGCAAGAACAACCAACAACCAGAAGCTTGGTTCGAAATCCTTTCGGGTCTGCCATCAACGAAGCACTCGACGAATCCCGGTGTGAAGAATCACCTTGAATTCGAAGGCAAAACAGGTTGCAACTCTACTTTTCTAATTCGCCACGACCTTATTAACTCTCTGTCAAATTTTGGGCTCAAACTAACCTTCGTACGCTTCTGTATTGCTGTTTGTTTAAGCTTCTGTCCAATAACTTGTTTACTAAGTTTCGTGCTTAATTGAGCTCAAATTGAAAACTTTAAATCACTAACGTCTTGTACATCTTTCAGGCTACACACCCATAAAATTTGAGTCGAAAACACCTTCGGGAACAGCCTTAACAACGCCGCCGTCCGAGGGCGGTCCGCACCCACGGACGTCATGTCCGGGGTCCCGGACTCCTTGTCCGTAAGCCCGGACGCCCACGGACGGCGGCGAGATTTTTAAATTTTAAAAATTTAGGTTTTTCTAATAATGTCCGGGCCCACGGACGGCCTGTCCGTGGCCCCGGACTTTACAACTTTCTGTTTTCTGTTTAATTCGACTTTTATTTTCATATAGGTTAACTAGGGTCCGTGGTCTCGGACATTAGGTCCGTGGCCACGGACGGAAACAAAATTTGACCTAATTCTGCCTCCGAAACCCTAGTTTAGGTAATTTAAATTTCCACTTTAGTTTTCCGTCAAAAAATGCTAAAAAACACAAAAAAACAGAAGCTCGCGCACTTAGGTTAAAACGACTCGTAATAAGCCGTAAATAAACCAAGTAGAGGAAAAACGACCTAGGAAGGGTAATGAAAGTATTTGAACCCTAATTAAGTCGAATATCAAGCCCCCGAACTCGAACTCTCCTTTCCTAAGTTGATCTAGGTAAAAATTAGGTGGCGACTCATAATAGGTTCCAGTGGGCTAGCTTAGGTTTTAATAATTATTGTTTTATGACATAGTTATTAATCTTAGGTTATAAGTGGACCTAAAACCCGACTAGATCCCAATCAATTTAATCAACATAGGATAGGGTTTAAAATCGAGGCTCACAATCTCATAGTTGGCTCAATGGATAGTCTCTTGGGCTCTAAGACATGAGAAGGATCGGCGATATACTTCTTGAGTTGTGACACATGAAAGACATCATGGACACGCCCCAAGTCCTCAGGTAATGCTAACCTATGGGCTACGGATCCAACTCTTTCGGTGATAGTGTACGGCCCTACAAATTTTTGGCTTAGCTTGCCCTTCTGACCAAAACGGAATACGCCCTTCATAGGTGAAACTCGCAAGAACACTTGGTCGCACACGGCGAACTCAAGGTCGCATCGTCTCACATCCGCATAGGATTTCTGTCTATCTTGGGCTGCCTTCATATTGGCTCGGATTTGTTGCACTTCCGCTTGGACTTGTTCTAAATACACCGGTCCTATGATGACCTCTTCGCTTGACTCATCCCAACACAAAGGTGTACGGCAAGGTCTACCGTATAGGGCTTGGAAAGGCGACATCTTAATCGAAGTATGATAGCTATTATTGTACGAGAACTCGATAAGATGAAGCTTATCTAACCAACTTCCCTGAAATCTAAGGCACATGCCCGAAGCATGTCCTCCAGTGTCTGGATGGTCCTTTCTGTCTGACCGTCGGTCTGAGGATGGAAGGCGGTACTCAGCTTCAATTTTGTACCCAGCGCTTCCCGTGTAGCTCTCCAGTATCTCAAAAGGAATCTGGTGTCGCGGTCAGATACTATAGTTTTTGGGACTCCGTGATGTCAGATAATCTCCTTGTCGAATAGCTCTGCGAGCTTCACTACCTTCCAGGTGTCCTTCATCGGTATGAATCTGGCAACCTTGGTAAGGCGATCGACTACAACCCAGATCATGTTGAGTCCTCCCCTGGCAGGTGGGAGTCCTACAACAAAATCCATGGAGATATCGTGAAATTTCCACTCCGGAACTGGCATCGATTGTACCATTCCGCCCGGTCTACGATGTTCGAATTTTACTTTCTGGCATGTCAAGCATCTCAATACATATTCCGTCACATCTGATTTCATTCCAGACCACCAGAAGTACCTCTTCATGTCTTTGTACATCTTGGAGGCTTCTGGATGGACTGCCAATGTGGAACTGTGTGACTCTCGCAGGATGCGATCCCTTAGCTCAGCATTGCTTCAGGGGACGCATAGCCTGCCATTCAGCCGAATCAGACCATCTTCATGCAACTTAAAATCATATTTTTTTTCTTTTCAAATGTACCATCTGTGATCTTCTGTCTAATTTCGGTCAGGTAAGGGTCGCTCAACTGAGCATCTCGCACCTCGTCAACCAAGCTAGAAGAAGCGAGTAGCGAATGGAGCGAGTGTGCTCGAAGGCTCAGGGCGTCGGCTACAACGTTTGCCTTCCCTTCCTTATATTGCAGGTTGATGTCGTAGTCTGAGAGAAACTCCATCCATCTCCTCTTTCTCAAATTCAATTCTTTCTGTGTATACACATACTGTAAGCTCTTGTGGTCGGAGTAGATGGTGATGCTTACCCCATAAAGATAGTGTCGCCATATCTTCAAGGCGAAGACAATGGCTCCTAGCTCTAAGTCGTGTGTCGGGTAATTCTCCTAATGCTTTTTCAGCTGGCGGGAGGCATAAGCTACAACCTTGCCATGCTGCATGAGTACGCATCCCATTCCTTTTCCTGATGCGTCACAATATACCTCAAATCCCTCTGTGCCCTCTGGAAGTGTGAGAATCGGTGCTGAGGTCAATGAGTCTTTCAAGCTCTGAAATGATACTTCGCACTCGTCTGTCCATACAAACGGTGCATCTTTCTTCATCAGCGTAGTCATGGGCTTAGCGACTTTCGAGAAGTCCTTTACAAATCTCCGGTAGTAACCGGCTAGACCAAGAAAGCTCCTAATGTCGGTAACAGTCTTGGGTCTAGGCCATGATCATACAGCTTCTATCTTTGAAGGGTCAACTGAGATACCTGCGCTCGAGATGACATGACCGAGGAATGATACTTGACCTAGCCAGAACTCGCATTTGGAGAACTTCGCATACAGCTGGTTCTCGCGCAGTGTCTGAAGTACTTTCCTCAAATGGATTTCATGCTCTTCCGCTGATTTTGAGTATACAAGGATGTCATCGGTGAAGACAACAACTGAAGTGTCCAACTGCTCACTGAAAAGTCGATTCATGAGGTCCATGAATTTTGCTGGTGCATTTGATAAACCGAATGGCATGACTGTGAATTCGTAGTGGCCATATCTAGTACGGAATGCCATTTTCTCAATGTCTTGCTCCCTGATAGCAATCTGATGATACCCAGAACGTAGGTCGATCTTGGAGAAGACTGAGGCTCCTTTCAGCTGGTCGAATAGGTCGTCGATGCATGGCAATGGGTATTTATTCTTGACTGTAACTGCATTCAACTCGCGGTAGTCAATTCAAAGTTGGAGGCTACCGTCCTTCTTCTTCACAAAGAGGACCGGTGCTCCCCAGGGTGATACGCTCGGGCATATAAACCCTTTGTCGAGAAGAACGCATAGTTGCTCTTTCAACTCTGTCATTTCAGCAGGTGCCATACGGTACGGTGCCCTAGCAATGGGACCAGTACCTGGCAAAAGGTCAATCTCAAACTCTACTGCTCATCGAGGTGGCATGCTGGGTAGCTCCTTAGGGAATACATCGGGAAATTCAGATACAACGGGTACTTCAGGATTGAACTCTGGATCCCTCTCCAGGTCTTGTATATAACACAGATACACTTCTTTGCCCTTTCTGAGCTCTCGGTACATAGCCATAGCGGAGATGACTGTGGTCGAAGGCTCTCTCGGTCTTTGGCCGTAAGATACAGTAACCCCAGAAGGATTCTTGAGCAGCAATCGATGCTCGGCGCAGAGGATTCTACACTTGTGCCGCTCCAACCAATTCATTCCGACTATTATGTCGAATCCCAGTCCATTAAACTTGATGAAGGAGATGGGAAACGATTCGCCTTTGATTTCAATGGTGGCTGACTTGTAGTATTTGGTACACCGTATTCACTCCTTCGATGGGAGAGTAACCAAGAAGTTCGGTAGCTCATCCGCATCTAGCTTCAACCTCTTCACAAAAGATGGTGATACGAAGGTGTGAGAGGCACCGGAGTCGAATAACACATTGGCTTCAATGTCGTTCACTGGGAAGGTCCCCGTTAAGATGGTGCCGCTTTTACTGGCTTGTGCTTCGGTGAGGATGCTCAGGTTACCTTCGGTACCGAGTCCACAACCTATTGAAGTCACAATTTCATAAGTAATGATGGTGGACACAAGTGGAATTAAATCAACACTACTCTTTATTGATAAACCAACCATCATACATACCGTGTCTCTAATACACGTTACTAATACATTACATGATACTATGAATTTAATACTTCCTAAAGGTAAGGTTCAGGCGTCCTGGTTTAATGTGTGTGGCATTGATTATTGCCGGTGGTGCCGTATTCAACTTGATCTTGTTGATCCCGTGATACAGCATCCTAGATTTTCCACCCATGATTAGGACATCTCCTGATCTCAATACCAATTTCTATGCGAGGTCCACACGCTTCTGCTCGCTATACATAAATACGGCGTCATCACCAATGGACCAAGACACTACGGGCACTCCTTGTTCAAGGGATTCCGCTGTCTCGTCCTTGTCTTGGTGTAACCCAAGTCGTCCTTCTTTCTCATAGAAGTTGATGATACAAATGTCCGCTTCAATTACGGGGATCGGATCGTGTTCGCATTGTCGTGCAAGTTCTACTGATTGTGTGACAAGTGTAAGAAATTATGGGGGTATTGTCGGTGGCGTCGCTCCATCTTGTATTCGTGTCTCTTGGTATGTCTTGGTATAAGGATTCCAATCCTTTCCCAAGCACATCATCTTCAGCTTCATCTTCGCTCCACCGGGGAATTCGGGTGTATAAAATCCTCCTGGACCCATTCCTAGTTCGTTGCATCATCGAATGATTGAAATTTGGGCTTCGGGTGTCCTTTAATAGAATCATACCTGGTCGGATGACCTGACACTGTTCGTTGGTGTAGTAGTGATTGGTAATGTCGGTCTCTTCTTGATTTGGTTTCGAAGGTATTGGATAGCAGATACTAAAGCTTCCTATGTTGGTAAATTTCATCTACAGTGAGTACTAGTTTCAGCTACTTCATTTCATGCTCAATACAAATTTCTATTTATTTACTCATGCATTCATTCAAACAGTTACTCCAATACTTAGTCATGCTTCTCAACGATTAAAGGTTTAGATTAATTACCCAGGCCGGACTTAGAACCGGTCCCATCTCTATCAATGATGTGCAAGGCAGGATGCCTCTGGGGTGCGCCCTTCTGAGGACCTCGGGATCCTTGTCCCTGCGGCGCCTGCTGGGCCGGTGCATCGCCAGATGCAACCTCCTTGCCTTCCCTCTGCTTGTAGCTTTGGAAGTTCCCTCTTGGCTTAGAATTTTCGGGGCAGAAGTTGGCTCGGTGTCTGGGCTTCTGACAGTTGTAGCACCAGATTTCTCTCCCTTGGCAATCTAGGCCGGGATGATCTTGGTTGCACTTCCTGCATACGTATGCGCAGTTGTCGGAGTAGTTCTTAGTGAAACCGGAGCCAGAACCTAAGGTTTAGAGTGTTAGCACATTTGTGCGGATATACTAGATATGATATTTATACAGACATGGATTAGGAATAGAAGTTTACCCTTAGGTGGGTGTGATCTCAGTGGCTTCGCAGCCACTGGTGCAGAAGAACCAAGTTGAAGAAGCTCAACTGGTTTACCCTTATCAGCGTGGGCGCTGCTCTCACTTGGGAAATTCTTTTGGGTTTGTTGGAAGAACTTTCCCTTCTTCTTTTTCCAACTCTTCCTTTGGTTCTGCTCCTCGGCACTAGTGTTTTTGTTGTTGGCCTTGCGCTTCAGCGCGGTTTCTTCATCCCTCAGTTGGCAAGTGATCTCAACGCGATATGCCGCGTGATAACACTCCTGAAGTTTCAGGTATTATCCAGGATTCTTATTTAGAAAGATAAAGATAAAGATTTAGACATTTACAATTGTGCTAAGGGTTAAACCGATATTTACCTGGAGGGAGGTAAATCTGGTGTAGCCCATACCGTACCGAAGGCGATGGCTCAGACCGCTATAGAAGCGATCGACCAACACTTGGCTGGTATACCCAAGGTCGGGTAGAAGTCGTAGAAGAGAGGTGAAGGTGCGGTAGTATTCGTCGACAGACATCTTCTCTGTCATTCTAAAAGCATCAAGCTCAAGTCGTTTTCTGGTCATGACATGTTCAGGGTAGTATTTGGATCGGAGGAGGGTTGTAAAGGATTCCCAGTCGAAGGTGGGATCAGCAGCATGATCGTTATTGATTAGTTTCCACCAATCCATGGCGGCATCCTTAAGGTAGTAGGCGGCTAATCTCACTCGAACTCTAGCAGGACATTCAAGAGTCTCAAATGCAGTCTCCATTTCGGAGATGTAAGCTTCGAGCTTAGCAGGATCGCTCTCGCCTCTAAAGCACGGAGGTTGGAGATCTGCGATAGCTTTTACCCAGTTTACTTCTCTGGGTGGAGGGGGCGGGATTGGTCCCATTTGGTTCTATTGGTTTTGTTGTGTTTGCTGCATAGCTGTGATTACTTGCGGTAGCATCTGCGCTACCGTGGCGGTGACGATCTCTGCTATCGTCTGCGCGCCAGGTCCATCTGAGGCTTCGCCTCTAGCTCGGCCTCGTCCTGACATCTGAACATTTAGCATTTACATTAGGCTTTGCAAGATATGACCTAAAGGTCTTGGAATTTAAGCAAGGTATCGTCCTAAGAACGTCAAGGGTATCCGTTGTTGACAACGTTAATTCCTAGTTAGGTTTCTAAGTATCCGTCTTAAGACGGTTGAAATCCTAACTCGGTAATCCCCTACGCTCAGTAATTATAGGTCATCAGAGCATAACTACGCTCTGATACCACTTTTTGTAACACCCTTACCGTTAATCCTATGCCTACCGTCTAATCATCCTGTTAATCATACTACGTCGCAGCGGAAATACTACTACTACGGCGGGTGATACAACGCCGCTAACCGCCCATATGGCTAGCAAGGCTATTACTACTTACAGTCACGGTTTGATGCCTAAATTTACCGAGTTACTACATTCCATACCAAATACAAAAGATGTCATACTTACATTGCTGGATTACCGAGTATTTAAAGTATTTAATTACATCCCTTTCAAGTCTACCAAAATGAATGAGTTTCTACAAGCTACTCATCTATACCCAATCACCATCTCAATATCCCTTTCATTATCCCAAAGGGGTGTACCCCGTGGTACACCGGCTAACAAAACCTACAGCCGTGTACTACTTAGTACACCTTTCACAATTCGTCAGTTACAGACAAAAAGAAATCAAAATAAATCTCTTCATCATCTTCACCCGTCTCGAGGACCTGCATGTAGTAAAAACATCGCCCCAAGGGGCTCAGCAAAAGCTACGCATAAACTCCGCATATACCGCGTGCTAACTAGGGTACGCCGACTATTTAAGGTCGACTGTACATGTGGTTCATTAATTTCATACATACAGGCTTTATATACATCATACAATCATTCTTAATTCAATACACAATACAAAACAACAATACAATTGCAGACACAATACTTACCTTAACAAGGGTTAGCCAAATTACGCATCCAGGTTAATCGGAATACAATTTACTCTTTTACTCATTACATATTACTTACTCTTACTTTACTTACTTACTTCACCATACTCGTCTACTCATTCTTACTTACTTTTACTCATGTTAGGTCGGTATGACCTCTGGCCCGGGGACTACACCGTCCCACCACCGGGATTTACTTGACTCATCAATCCAGGATGCTACCCATTTAAGAGGTTTGGGCCGTGGACCAGTTAAAGAGTCGGGAATTGGAGCCAACCTCTTGTGACTCCGCATCCTCACGCGTGGCCAAAACTATATCGGACTTCTACTCATTCCAATTTAATTACCAATTTGAGTTAGATTGGTTAGCTTGTTAGGAATCAGTTAGAAGTCCAATCACAATCACATTCGGTCACAATGCAATATATCATACATACACACACTCATATTCATCCACACATTTCAAGAATTATACAAACTATGATTTAAAGAGAATATCCAAACAAAGAACACTCTCATGATAATCACAAGTAAGCATAATATATCCGATTCGTGCGTTTATCTTATTTGGTGATTAATTAGCACACAACACACAAATCAGAGTAACCAAGGTAGCATACGGGGCATGAGGAGTTCATACCGTTCACCGTTGTACTTGTATCCCTACATTCCTCTGGTGTTCACAATCCAAGTCCTATGACATACATACAATTGAGTGATTAAACTAACTATCATTAACTTAACTCGGTTACTCGTACGGTTCCTAACTCATACTTACTGTACCTCTACAATTCTTATACTTACATATGGTTTACTTACTCTTTATCATTTTTAAAACTTGTTTATACTCTTAATGACCTTTAAACATCCTTAATTAAGTCTTACTTATCTTATACTATCATTACCATTCACTTCCTTACCTTAATACCCATTTAATGCACTTAATTTTACAATTTTTGGTTGGTCCGGGACCTTGTCCGGGTCTTAAGTCCCGGACCAACTCATGGTCTCAACTCTCGGCCCGATTTCAGTTATGGTCCGGGACCTTATACCTAAGGTAAGTCCCGGACCCAAAGTTTGAAAAACTCTCGGCGGAATTCCATTAATGGTCCGGGTCTTTATACTCCCCTTAAGTCCCGGACCCTGAAGTTGTAATACTCTCGGCATGTTTATTTAGGGTGGTCTGGGTCCTTGCACTGGACCTTAGTCCCGGACCACCACATGGGTTCTACTCTCGGGGTATTTTTGCACACTGGTCCGGGACTTAGTCCTGGACTAAGGTCCCGGACCCTGCTATTTTTTTTTTGCAGATTTCAAGTTTTCTTAATCTGTTACAAACCAAACTTTGCCTAATTAATCCCCCATTGTTCCTACACTTAATCCCACATATTTTAGCACCTATTTAGCCTCCTAAACATGTTTAAATCCACCACTAACCTATTAAACCTTTTTATACTAATTCACTCACATATTTTCTAAGTTCTCATTCAGCACTTACATTTTCTTCCTTTAGTTGCATTATGCTACAGATTTTAACTCTCACCTTCTTCATCTTTAGCTTCCTCATCTAGTGTCATTTCTAAAGTTTATAATGCATTTGACTATCTCTCCTAAACTACCCACTAACTAGCTCAAATCAAAATCTGTTACAAAGGTATATTTTTACCTAGTTTTCTAGTTGTTAAGTGTTCTAGTTCTAGGTAAATTTTGACATAACCTCCCCTAAAATCTCTACATTCTCACCACATCATTTACTCACATTTTGTTACCCAATTCACCTGTTTTCAATTACATCAATATACATAGCTCTCATACACAAATACCAAACACTAAACACTCCTAAAAATTCCTACACACTACATCAATTTCCCAACTAAGTTTTGACAGTTTTTTAAATGTCTTTCAAGCTTCAAAATTGTTTGGTTCTTCTTACACATTGCGCTACTACTCATTACCATTTTCAAATACACATTTTACCCTACTGAAATCTGTTACGTAAGTATTTACAAAACTACACAAAAGAGCATAATTTACCTTGTTCTTCTTCTAGTTGTTTTTTTTTTCTTGCTTCTTCCTTCTTTTTCTTTTCTCTTCCCACCGGTTTTGTAATTCAAATCCTCTCACACTACAACCCATTGATATACACACTTCAATACAACAACTAACCCTAACCGTCTTTAAGCTTTAAGGTAAGTTTTAGGGTTTAGAAATTTCATTACCTTGCAAGGGTGTAGGTGAAGCTTGGAATAGCTCAAGAACAATATTTCTACTCCTCCAACAAAGCCAAAATCGGCTAGAACAAGAAGGATAGGAGCTCACAACTTAGAAATTTCTATTTTGAGAATAAGAGCAAGAAAAGGTAATGTTTTTGAATTTCTTTTTACCTTGAACCAAAGAGGTGAAGAAGGGGCTTCTAATGGTGGTCTTGAAGCTCCAAATCAAGAACACCCATGGAGATGAAAGTGCTTGTTTTTGAATTTTGGAAAGAGAGGAATACTCTCCTTGATGAGAGGAAGACAATGGTATACTTTTTGTGATTTTTGGTGAAGGTTTGATGGGTTAACAAGAGGAGAGAAGTGGGTGGCTATTTTGGCTTCTCAAAATCGCCATTAGAGGCTCCAAGGAAGAAGAAGAAAAATCAGAGAGGAGAGGGGGAGTGCTGTACGAGAGTGGGGTGAGGAAATGAGAGGGAGTAGGAGAGAGAAGGTAGAAAAAGGTGGGTGGTTACTTTATTAATTTGTCCACTAGTGCATTAGGAAGATTAAAAGAGTGAGAGAGAGCATATAAAATCGGCCCCCTCATCTCTTTCTACAGATTTTTATTTTTATTTCTAATAGTGGACACACTAGTTTAGTTTATTTATGTTTCTACCCCACAACTTCCCGTTTTTGACAGTTTTTGCTATTTTCTCGTTTTATTGATTTTATTGGTTCTAGACCTTCACTAATATTTATTAATGACTGTTTAGTTGACCAAAATTTTTACGAGTCCATTTGACCCACTTAAAGTCACGTTTCCCGGTTTCCTCAAAAAACGCGCTTTAAGGTTTGTTAGCGTTTTTAATCCATTTTAAGGATCCGTTTTCTTCGGGATTTGTTCCCTTGTGATTATTTAGACTTAATTAAGCTTCTAAATTACTTATTAGCCTAATTAATCACTATTTTTAATTACGGGGTATTTCAAAACTCACTAACTTGGACGGTACGATCATAAGGAGCAACGGCCTCGGATGAATGGATCTCTGGCATTGGAGGTTGCTGCCTACCTAAAAGGCCACATGCGTACTTCAAGATTTCTGGGTTGTCTTCTGAGCCAGCCCTACTCCCCATGAAATACCCCGAACTTAAAGAAGGTGATTAAATTATTTGAATATGATATCTAAGGGCCTAATAGCGCCTAAAGATTATTGGTGAAGAAAATAAAACCAAAAGAAAGAGAAAACGCTTAAAAGCAAAAAATGTAAAAATGAGTGTTACATAAGCATGGGAGTTATGTGACCTTGAATAGGATTCTAGGTGGGCTCCTAAGGCTTAATTATGCCTAAATAATAGGTAGAAACAATTCCCGAAGAAAACGGATCCATTAAAATGGGTTAATAGCACAAATGAATTAAAATGCATTAATCGAGGAAATCAGAAAAACGTGACTTTAAGCGGGTTAAATAGACCCGTAATAATTTTAGTCAACCAAATGTCTATAATTAGACATTAGCGAAGGTCTAGAGCCATTAAAATTAATAATGAAATACCCCAAACTAATAAGACATGGATTAAACATCTAATCACATTAATTAAGGCCTAGACATGCCTTAAAAGTCAACTGAGAACAACAGTGGTCAACACAAAGCAAGATATTGCACCCTTTGACTGTTTAGGGTAAATAAATACCCAAATGAACTTCTTAGGACCTAAAACTTTGTCCTAAGCTTATTAACACATAACTAAACGTATTAGAATTGTTGGAAACACCCCAACACAAAGAACAAGCATTTACATGCTTCAAGGTCAAGTAGGGCATAAATGTGCTCTAAGAAAACCTTAAAGGTCTAATGACCTAAATGATATAAAATGGAGATTCCATGATCAAATATCATTTAAGGAACACAACAAAACTGTTCTCAAAGAAAACTGAGCTCAGAAACACCTTGTGACACAAAATGTGCACTAAAATACCTTAAAGCACGTTTTTGTGTATGAGCTCTAAGATAATGACTTTTTGTAACTGTAAAGACTAGATTATACTCTTTATAACATTAATGTGACATGATATACTATATTATAAAGTCTAAATCAAAGTTTAAAAATAAAATCAAAATGGGCAATTTAGTATGAATAGTACCCAAAAATAACATCTAATTACTTACCTTTAACTATGGTCAAATGTCATCCATTGACCAAGACCCCCATTGCCGACCTCATATAGCTGGCATGCCCACTCATTAATCAATCTCCAATCAATTATTCAGCCAATCTAATGACTCACCTATTACTATTCCATAAAGTAACCTTTAATGTCATAAAAGCAAATTAGCTCCATTATTCTTATTTTCCTTGCTTCCCAGCCGACACAAGGCCTCTTCATCCTCTTTTGCTTCTCCAAACCGTGGATAACATGCCAAGTTCATAAGAGACAACAATTGACATAGGTAAGCTTATTAAGCCATTTTATGTTCATTCTCTTCACAATTCTTTCCTCTTTCCATGGAGCAAAGCATCAACCATTTTGTAACACCCCAACCACCACCGTACACTTAACATCAAACTGCAGCGGAAACCTCAACTCATCACATTACTTAATTCAATGGTGTTACACGCCGTTAACCACCCACGTGGCTAACAAGGCTAATACATATACATTTGTATCGGTCTGATGGACTAGATTCCCGAGCAACTACACAATACAGTCCTCATTCCATTTTCAACATTTATTATATACATAGATTCCCACTGTACCGAGTATCCAAAAACTAATGCCGATAACAAATTCGGTCTTACTACGCTTACAATGCTTACGCCATTTAAATGGCTGCCCGTGTATAACATCTACCCCGTCCTACTCTCGAACGGCTTCCAGCTCCTTGTACCTGAAATAGAAAAGGAGAGAAAGGGTGGCCCCCAAGGGGCTCAGCACCTTTGCTGGTATGGTAATCCCGCAGCCCACATGCTACCGGGCCACGCACAACTAATTGTCGTCTTAGCATGCAGTTGATTATATTTAAATCATGCATACAAGCCATAAACATACAACACATAACATTTCGCCTCAATGGGCTCAACCTATAACCAACACATCCACACTTAACAAATCATCCAATGATTCCTTTAACCCTAGAGTGGCTCTCCTCTAAAACGGAGCTACTTCCTTAATGAACGACACGTACCCACTAATCGGGTTATCCTTAAACGCCTCTTGTCATAACTGGGATTCATTTCCATGATCCCCACACTCCATATCCTACAACACATCTCATTCCTCACATAACAAACATAACCAAACCTTTCTTGTTTCGGCGCACACCTGATAACATCGTATTCATTTTAGGCACCTAACGTATACATATCATAGCATAGGAAGGGAAATTGCCTAGCACAATATCAACACAAACACCATAAGATCGGTTCACACAAGGAACCTTCCACCATAGTTAGTATATATATAGTGAGCCTAGAGATTATTGTCAATCTCATGCTAAGCTCGTTACCAACCTCGTTACCGTCTAGTTATATTGAACGGTTAACTTATACCCAAGGTGTGTCGGATATAGTAATCCCAAGCACACCGAAATAACATTCGTATGCCCCTGTGGCCCGACGTGAGTCAGTAACTAGCTTTGGATAAGCTAAGGGAAGGTAGAAACCAAATTGGAATACCACCTATACATACACCAAGAGAGCCGAACCGGATATGATATCGACTCCCGTCCATCACACGCGTGGCCGGAACAACCGGACTCCTCACCCCCCGTTAGTACATATATACTTATAAATAAGTAGTTAGAGATCCATTATGGAGCCTACCACATCCACACACCATTCGGTATCATAACCGAGTTAAGCACACAAGGGAGGTTCACACACTTGCATACAACGACAATATCCAACTAACTCACACATAGCCGTGGTTAGAACGTTCCCAAGGTTTGGGTCGTTAACTCCGTATACCGATCACTCATGTGTCCCTAGTTTTGGTTAGCTAAGGTGTAACACATACTTGAGGTTAAATGGTATCGGAGGCCAAATTCGCCACATAAATGAATTACTATAAACTCATTACATGTTTTAATCTTACAAGGTGGCAAGCACTCAGAAAAACATATTGGCATACAAGCCGGTGTAATCCGGTAGGACACAGGTTGCAAGAAAACCATACCTGTCACCGGAGTCCACTTTACCACGTCCACTTATGTTCCTCGAGCAATTCTCGAACAACTGATAACATACATGTACTTTTATTAACATCGGGGTAGCATGATTATTTAATGTCTAATGCTTATAACTTTTTCCCCGTTAACTTAGTTACATAACTTCACTTTTTAATTTGTTTTACTTTTACATTTCAATACAACTTTTCACCCACTTAATTGTCGTTATAACTCACCTAACATGTCCTTAACAACTTTATAACTTCATTACTAATCAATCCCCATCATTACATATCATTTCATAACCTAACCCATGTTTTTGGTCGACCGGACTTACCGACCGGACTTGTCCAGGTCCGGTCGATTCCAGAACACATTTCCGTCAAAATTTTTCTACTCCGACCGGACTTGTAAGTCCGGTCCTATGTCCGGTCCATTCCAGAAACTAATTCCCACAGGGTAAACTGGGCCCGACCGAACTTGCAAGTCCGGTCGCAAGTCCGGTCTGCCCCAGATCTTTGTTTTCCATTTTACATTCAACTCCAAACTTCACCCATATATCCTAGATACCCTAACCTCATTTGGCACTTCAAACACCTTAAGATATCCTTAAACACTCACAAAACTCTTTTTCTAATTCCTTAAACCTTTACTTATATCTTCACAAAATTTCTAACACTTACAATGTTCTCTCCTAGTTTTTCAAGTGGTGTTTCATCCATAATAACCACTATACCAAAGTGTTTCCTCACCATCATAACATCATCCCAAGCATCTTCTCTTACTAACCAAATTCTTTTTCACAACTCCTTAAAGTTCCTTTCTCAAAACCTTATCTATACATTATTCCCACCTTGCACATCACATAACCTAAACCTTAAACAAACTTCTCCAAGACTTTAATACATTCTCAAAAACACATATTGAATTCCTAGGACTTCCAAGACAATGCCTAAATCCTTATAGCACCTTAGAACACCTTAATGCATGTGTTCTTCCTTAGTGAAGCATGTATCCATTCTTACAATTCCTAGTTCACCCAAGTTCATTTAAGCACCTAGAACTCCTTATACATTTTACAAATTTCGCCATGGGTTCTCTTAGCACATCATCATTCCAAAACTCATAGTTTTCACCATCAAACACTCAAGAACACCCAATTCCATCAAGAACACTATCACTCACAAAACTTCACCAAATTGACACTACATCACAATATAGTGCATAATTAAACTTGCTTGGCACTTAGGCCCTTAAATAACATGGCTCTTAGGCCCTTAAATAACATGGCTCTTAGGCCCTTAAATTGCATAATCCTTAAACACTGAATTTCCACAATACATAAGCCTTTGACCTGCAATTACACACACCAAGACATATGTTCCTTTAATAGTCTCCTTGAGAACACCTTACTAAGTCATTCACCATTTGCTCTTTAGGTAGTTTTAACAAGCATTATAAGCTCATTTCTCCTAAGGCATTAAACCACATTGAGATAGCATGTTTACCTCTTTTCCACACAAACTTTTTTTCTTGTTTCCTCTTAAAACCGGGAAGGCATTTCTTTCCTTGTCAACTACTAAACAATATGCCAACATTGAAATGAGTATATAAGCTTTATGCTTCATCTCATTGTAAACCCTAGGTTTACATTATTTCGGAACATTAATGTAGTTGTTTACCTTGATCTTTGAAGGGTGTTTGAATATCTATGAAGAGAGGACTCCACCTAGTCCTTGAAAGATTCAAATGGAGCTAGAACAAAGCAACACAAGGAGCTCCATCAATGAATATTTCGGTCAATGACAAAACATGGAGGAAACTTGATTTTTCTTTGAGATTCCTTACCTAGAAGCAAAGGAGATCAATAATATGTGGAAAGACAAGCTCAAGCTCCATCAATGGTGGAACTCCATGGCACCAAAATGGTGATCTTGAAATTTTGAGAAGATAGGAATGAAGAGCTTGATGAGAGGAAGAGAATGGTGGTGTTTGTTTTGATTTGGTTAAGTGAGCTATGTTTTACAAGGGTTCAAAGGTGGACTTCCATGGTGGTGGTGCTGTATGAACGTGAGAACAGAGAGAAGAGAGGTAGAAGAGAGCTTGGATACGTGGGGAAATGGAGAAGGAAATGAAAGAATGAGATAAGTTTTGCTTTTTGGAAGATATTTGTACTTAAAAAGCAAATAGTACTTAAGTTAGTCATTCTTTATTTCCTTAGCATGTTAACAGGGTGGTGAGTCACCACACCTTAAAACCGGCCCCCAATAGTACCTAGGGGTATTTTAGACTTTATTAATCAATTGTCTCACTTATAGTAACATATGTTACAAACTAGCTTATAAAAATCACTATTCCAAAAACAAGGCACATAGAAGTGAAATTTTTGATTTCCCATTGATATAGACTTCCAAATGTGATACTATATAGTACACATGTTAATTAAAGAGTAATGATGGACATTTAGCCATTCAAAACTCATTTACAAGACAATTTTTCAAAAACGTGCTTTAAGACTCCTTAAAGCACATTTTGCGTTTTAACTTGTTTTCAGCTTGGTTTTCTTTAGTAATTGATTTAATATGTTCATTAACATATAAATAAGGCATAGGTATGACCATTAGGTCTTATACACATTCCTCCAAGCTTAGAGCACATTTAGCCCATATTGACCTTAAGGTATTTATTTGTGTTTTGTTTGGTTTCATTGTCTACCAAAGTTTCCTAAGGACTTAATTAGCCTTAAAGTCATAATTAACATTATCAAGTCTTGGTAGGCTCTTTGGGTCCTAGCCAAGTTCACTCCAAGCTTAGAGCATGTTTTGCTCAAACCGTGTCTTAGTGTTTTATTGTGTTTTACCATGGTTTAAATGGTTCATTTATGTTTCTAAGGCACTTTTTAGCCTTAAATACCATAGTTTAACATTTACACAACTACCAAGGTTTGGGGTATTTCAATCTACCCCCCTTAAAGAACTTCGTCCTCGAAGTTCACATTTCCTCGCATCATTGGATTAGAATACGGGAATTACTTATAGCATAAAACTTCCATTACCAACCACCCTTTACATCCAACCTGGACTAATGGTCCGGTCACATATCCACATTACACATAAAATATCATCACATGGTAACCTCGACTTAATGGTCCGGGTACCTTCACCACACTTGCACTAACATAATATCCCTCAGACTCTTAGGTCTGGGTGACATAACCACATTTGGACTCGTAGGCCCGGGTAACACAACACATTTAGACTCATAGGTCTTGATAGCATACACTTTAGGAGATCAAAGTCAAAATAACCTTTATCACACATACCAACAACGTGTCATAGCATGTATATCAAACAGAAATACTTTTCCATCTCTCCATGGGTTCGAATCCCACGTTGAGTACATATACACTGTGATCCCGCAGAACCCGGTCGCGATGGACCTTCTGGTCCTCGTTCCTTTGGGAGGTCAAAACATTCACTTAATTTTTAACATATATACTTCTCATGTCACCGGTCCGAAGACAAAGGCTCATACGTCCTCAGCTCGTGAGCAAGTACTACAAAAATATTCTTTACTAGGTTAAGTATATAGAGAATCCTTTATTCAAAATATTACTCGTCTGTTTGGAAATACTCATTGAAAATCCTTTTGAAAACACCACACAACTCCAAGTCCAATTTATGCTCCTTGTATTTTTTCTTAACACGGTTGTTTGTGACCACTTACAGGGAGCTTCACGAGTCGTCCAACCCTGATGTGATCAGCATCAGTGTTGAACTATCCTTCCACCCCAATTTGTGTTCGGCTTCCCTTGATCTCATGATAATCAAGTTTCACCTCCCACTTCTTTTTCAACCAACAACTAATTCAAGCGTATCCCATTTTCTATCTTAAATCCTTCTAGTCATAATCATTACATCTCCAAGGGATAGAATCCGTCTATCAAATCACCCAAATCCAACTTAATTCAAGTTACCTAGGAAATTTAATTCTCACTAGGTTCTATGTCGGTCTTATACCCCTCATAAATCACAACACTGTATATATATACATATTTTTTATCAAAATACAATACATGGTTTACATTTATGCACCGTCGGGTTTAGTTCCCGGGAGTTTCTTTACTCCCTTCCATTTGTACTCACACCACTGTTAACAAGATAAAAACACACTTCCCACAATGGTATTCGCATTCTGTGCGCAATTACCACAATTTAACCACAAATAAATGCGTATGTTTATATAACACGCGCGCCAACCATCATAACAATCATTTTGTGCGCACAACCCCGTTCACGTACACTTGTACGGTAAAACACAAGTTTTTGCGCTCTACCCCCCTTAAAAGGGATTACGCCACGTAATCAATCACTGAGCATTAGCTTAAAATGTTCTGCCGTCGTGAAGTGTTTTAACTTCCACGCGGTCTATTACACAATGGATTTGATTAGAGGATCTTAACCATATTAGCGGTTAGTTCCTAAACCAAGAATTCGCATTGGAGTTGTAACTCATAACCGGTTTCGGTCCTGGCCTGTGAGTCTTTTAGGCATTGATAACTGCCATTTATTCATATTCACAATGTAATTCGGTATCTGATGCATGGGCTCACTGGCCTCTGCTGCGCCATTCTGATAATTATAGGGCTAGTTTGCCCCATTCGTTACTGTACTGTATTGTACATCTCCAATGTATTACCCTTATCTTGGGAAGGATGGTTTCTCACCGCATGGTATCTCTTACCCTGAGCGAATTCGGTGAGTTCCAAAACTTTCCATCCACTTCTCCAATAGCTTACAGCGTAAACTACTATGTAATTCACAATGATTGACTTGCTCTACCGACTTACTGTCGGTTGAGATTGAGACTACTACCTAGGTGTAGTGCTCTCTCAGCTATTTACAACATTTGGGGTATATTCCATACCGATATTGGCAGTTAGTGTACCGTAGTCACTTATGTTAATCATGTTCTCCACATTGGTTTTGTACAAGTACTCTTTATTGGTGCGGCCTTGCATTTCCTATGCATCGGCCATTATAACATTATTCCTCCATAATTACCATGCTTCTGATCCCTAGCTATCCCACTTGATCATTACTGCGCAAGTGCAATACCAAAAACACTCAGTCATACAGAGTGCAGAGGCGTAAACTCTTGACAGTAAATCTCTCATGCGATTGCGATAGGAAATTACACTGTGTTTACTGAAATTCTTATCACTAATACTTGTCACCGGCTTACTGCTCGGTTCGTTTGCTATCGCTTACTGTTGTGCCTCCACTGGGTTTAACTCATAACTGCTCACTCCATTTATCATTTAACAATACTCACACAACGGTCGCTTATTGCGCACCGTATCCTTACTTATTATATAACATCAACTTATACTGCATCCGCTATTATATTAGCTTCGCTTACACTGGGTTTATCTGGCCACTTATTTGGCTGACTTTTGAATATCTATATTTTTCGAGCCTTTAGGTTCCTTGGGCGTTGTTCGCTACTTTAGCATCACACACTATGGTGGTTGTTATCGAACTTATCACTCTTCCTTCTACACAACTAGTACAAACATTTCCTTTCGTATTATTGTTACTCAATCATTCTAGGGTAATAACCTCATGGTTTAGTCCCTGACATACTTTTGAACTTGGTCCATATAGCTACCGCTTCTGCGGTCTCAATATCGAGAGGTATCCCCACTCTTAATGCAGTGGTTCGTTCTCCGCTATTTCCCTGTACCTCATAAATTTCTACAATTAACTCAAATTTACATACACATCTTATTTGGGCTTATAAGCCTTGCTGCCTTGAGCTCCCCTCATGGTAGGGTGTCCACACACATGTACTTCTCTATACCATATTACCTGGTAGAGGTTGTATTGGCATCCATGACAAGGTTGTTGCATCACATTTCCTTTCATGGGATGTCCCTTAGGTGTCAGTCCGTCTCCTGACAACTTATGTCTAAACTGGGTGTTAATTTCAACCCTTGTGCTTCTGTCACGCATTTCGTTCAACAATTGTTGATGCGAACACCCTTCAAGGAATCCTCCTGGGTGTTGTTAAGTTATGCCTTTACATTGGTCACAGTTATTGGTACATTCAGTTAGCCACGCCTTTTTGCGTTCTTCACTGGTTATTATCTTCTTCTGTGAAGGTCATCATTTCCTAATAATGTAGGTACTCATTCTGGGAATTTCATCCCGTTCATTGCACATTAATGTGTCTACATTAGGCTGGGTCACCATTCCAGCTATCACGTTTATCTCTGGGGATCCTTAAGTCATATAAGCTGTCTTTACATTCAGTTAGTGGCACTTCGCACCTCCTGATCTAAACATTTCCTTGAAAGGAATTCAATATTTAGTTCTCGTTAACTTAACTGAGTTCCTTAACTTCAACCATTCCTTGTAATCTTTAGTTCTCGTTTGGTTTCTATTGCGACCGTAGACGGAGTCGACTACTTCCCGTGTTCGGACTCTACTCGTATACATATATGGGGTATCATATTGATACATTACTATTACCCAACTAACCTATAAGTAGGTCTGTCAGGCCCACATGCTCTATCGGAGTGCGGTCGTCCCACAACACAGTTGGTAACTTGCAGTGTCCGTCACACGCCTAGGTGAAGTATTCTGTTGTCAACTCCCTTATATTGTCCCGTGACAATATTCATTCCTGCTTCCGAACTTAATCGAGGAGGTTATCCACTGTTGTATCCTTGTCAATTGCCCCTAGTTCACTGGTTTGGTTTTAAACGAAGGTTGGAAAGAAGTGTGGTTTGAAGAAAATCTGGTTTTGAAAAGAAAGGTTTGACTAAATTAGGGTTTGAAAGAAAATTTTCATGGTTTCACAACATCTTCTTACCTTAGTCAAGTCTAGCTTCTTGCTGACTGGTGTCCTTACATTACAGAGGTTAGGCTAGCAGGCCCTCCATGTTATGACAATCACATTTAACTTTATGGTACTTTTCCAAGTACCTTGTAGTGGTTAGAATTCCCGAAACACGGTTATAGCACACTTGCTATGGCAAGTGCGCCATGCTAACTGGCTATCGGTTTGACACATACCGATTGTGGTATTGTTTGACCATATTGTCATCAGTGGCCTTGTTGGCCCCACTGATCTTACGCTTGATAAATATCTCTAGGTGACTTTTCACTGTTTCCACATGATAATCATTAACTAGGGTTCGGGAGGCCCCTTTTTCTTAGTATTGTATTCTCTTTGTAGCCCGTTTCACGTATTTGGGCACTACGTTGTAGTTCCCTTGTCGGTTGATATACCGCTGGTGTATTATTTATCAACTGTGGTCCCGTAGACACTCGTCTCGGGTTTTATTAATCCATTTCTTGCCTGTTGCACGGTTGGTGCGTTGCAAGCTGGTTGTTCTCGACTGCTCAGCATGTCGACCCAGGTTGCCGGAAATTCTATTCTTCTGTACACTGATTCTTCGCTCTTCGCTATGAAATGCGGTTAACACTGTTTAGATGGGAACCGTCTCCGGGATTCCCAGTTTTCGGGATCTACCGTATGACAGGTTCTCCGTACCCTAAAGGTATTTAATAACAGCCAGATCGGGTATTCCCGAGTATGAGAGTGGACTTCCATCTCTCTGGCGTTGTTTCCCAAGTTATATAACAGGGATTGTGGAGGGTGGGATGGATATAGTAGGTTTCCAGTATTCACTGGTAGTTCCTTACTAGCGTATCTCACGCTATCACTCAACCCTTAACCCAAAGTACCTAAATCCTAACTCGGTACTTCCTAAGCTCGGTAATTCAGTCATCAGAGCGATACTTCGCTCTGATACCACTTTTTGTAACACCCCAACCACCACCGTACACTTAACATCAAACTGCAGCGGAAACCTCAACTCATCACATTACTTAATTCAATGGTGTTACACGCCGTTAACCACCCACGTGGCTAACAAGGCTAATACATATACATTTGTATCGGTCTGATGGACTAGATTCCCGAGCAACTACACAATACAGTCCTCATTCCATTTTCAACATTTATTATATACATAGATTCCCACTGTACCGAGTATCCAAAAACTAATGCCGATAACAAATTCGGTCTTACTACGCTTACAATGCTTACGCCATTTAAATGGCTGCCCGTGTATAACATCTACCCCGTCCTACTCTCGGACGGCTTCCAGCTCCTTGTACCTGAAATAGAAAAGGAGAGAAAGGGTGGCCCCCAAGGGGCTCAGCACCTTTGCTGGTATGGTAATCCCGCAGCCCACATGCTACCGGGCCACGCACAACTAATTGTCGTCTTAGCATGCAGTTGATTATATTTAAATCATGCATACAAGCCATAAACATACAACACATAACATTTCGCCTCAATGGGCTCAACCTATAACCAACACATCCACACTTAACAAATCATCCAATGATTCCTTTAACCCTAGAGTGGCTCTCCTCTAAAACGGAGCTACTTCCTTAATGAACGACACGTACCCACTAATCGGGTTATCCTTAAACGCCTCTTGTCATAACTGGGATTCATTTCCATGATCCACACACATATCCTACAACATCTCATTCCTCACATAACAAACATAACCAAACCTTTCTTGTTTCGGCGCACACCTGATAACATCGTATTCATTTTAGGCACCTAACGTATACATATCATAGCATAGGAAGGGAAATTGCCTAGCACAATATCAACACAAACACCATAAGATCGGTTCACACAAGGAACCTTCCACCATAGTTAGTATATATATAGTGAGCCTAGAGATTATTGTCAATCTCATGCTAAGCTCGTTACCAACCTCGTTACCGTCTAGTTATTGAACGGTTAACTTATACCCAAGGTGTGTCGGATATAGTAATCCCAAGCACACCGAAATAACATTCGTATGCCCCTGTGGCCCGACGTGAGTCAGTAACTAGCTTTGGATAGCTAAGGGAAGGTAGAAACCAAATTGGAATACCACCTATACATACACCAAGAGAGCCGAACTGGATATGATATCGACTCCCGTCCATCACACGCGTGGCCGGAACAACCGGACTCCTCACCCCCCGTTAGTACATATACTTATAATAAGTAGTTAGAGATCCATTATGGAGCCTACCACATCCACACACCATCGGTATCATAACCGAGTTAAGCACACAAGGGAGGTTCACACACTTGCATACAACGACAATATCCAACTAACTCACACATAGCCGTGGTTAGACGTTCCCAAGGTTTGGGTCGTTAACTCCGTATACCGATCACTCATGTGTCCTAGTTTTGGTTAGCTAAGGTGTAACACATACTTGAGGTTAAATGGTATCGGAGGCCAAATTCGCACATAAATGAATTACTATAAACTCATTACATGTTTTAATCTTACAAGGTGGCAAGCACTCAGAAAAACATATTGGCATACAAGCCGGGTAATCCGGTAGGACACAGGTTGCAAGAAAACCATACCTGTCACCGGAGTCCACTTACCACGTCCACTTATGTTCCTCGAGCAATTCTCGAACAACTGATAACATTACATGTACTTTTATTAACATCGGGGTAGCATGATTATTTAATGTCTAATGCTTATAACTTTTTCCCCGTTAACTTAGTTACATAACTCACTTTTAATTGTTTACTTTTACATTTCAATACAACTTTTCACCCACTTAATTGTCGTATAACTCACCTAACATGTCCTTAAAACTTTATAACTTCATACTAATCAATCCCATACATTATATCATTTCATAACCTTAACCATGTTTTGGTCCGACCGGACTTACCGACCGGACTTGTCCAGGTCCGGTCGATTCCAGAACACATTTCCGTCAAAATTTTTCACTCCGACCGGACTTGTAAGTCCGGTCCTATGTCCGGTCCATTCCAGAAACTAATTCCCACAGGGTAAACTGGGCCCGACCGAACTTGCAAGTCCGGTCGCAAGTCCGGTCTGCCAGATTTTGTTCCATTTTACATTCAACTCCAAACTTCACCCCATATATCCTAGTATACCCTAACCTCATTTGGGCACTTCAAACACACCTTAAGATATCCTTAAACACTCACAAAACCTTTTCTAATTCCTTAAACCTTTACTTATATCTTCACAAAATTTCTAACACTTACAATGTTCTCTCTAGTTTTCAAGTGGTGTTTCATCCATAATAACCACTTACCAAAGTGTTTCCTCACCATCATAACATCATCTCCAAGCATCTTCTCTACTAACCAAATCTTCTTTTCACAACTCCTTAAAGTTTCTTCTCAAAACCTTATCTATACATTATTCCCACCTTGCACATCACATAACCTAAACCTTAAACAAACTTCTCCAAGACTTTAATACATTCTCAAAAACACATATTGAATTCCTAGGACTTCCAAGACAATGCCTAAATCCTTATAGCACCTTAGAACACCTTAATGCATGTGTTCTTCCTTAGTGAAGCATGTATCCATTCTTACAATTCCTAGTTCACCCAAGTTCATTTAAGCACCTAGAACTCCTTATACATTTTACAAATTTCGCCATGGGTTCTCTTAGCACATCATCATTCCAAAACTCATAGTTTTCACCATCAAACACTCAAGAACACCCAATTCCATCAAGAAACATCACTCACAAAACTTCACCAAATTGACACTACATCACAATATAGTGCATAATTAAACTTGCTTGGCACTTAGGCCCTTAAATAACATGGCTCTTAGGCCCTTAAATAACATGGCTCTTAGGCCCTTAAATTGCATAATCCTTAAACACTGAATTTCCACAATACATAAGCCTTTGACCTGCAATTACACACACCAAGACATATTCCTTTAATAGTCTCCTTGAGAACACCTTACTAAGTCATTCACCATTTGCTCTTTAGGTAGTTTTAACAAGCATTATAAGCTCATTTCTCCTAAGGCATTAAACCACATTGAGATAGCATGTTTACCTCTTTTCCACACAAACTTTTTTCTTGTTTCCTCTTAAAACCGGTAAGGCATTTCTTTCCTTGTCAACTACTAAACAATATGCCAACATTGAAATGAGTATATAAGCTTTATGCTTCATCTCATTGTAAACCCTAGGTTTACATTATTTCGGAACATTAATGTAGTTGTTTTACCTTGATCTTTGAAGGGTGTTTGAATATCTATGAAGAGAGGACTCCACCTAGTCCTTGAAAGATTCAAATGGAGCTAGAACAAAGCAACACAAGGAGCTCCATCAATGAATATTTTCGGTCAATGACAAAACATGGAGAAAACTTGATTTTTCTTTGAGATTCCTTACCTAGAAGCAAAGGAGATCAATAATATGTGGAAAGACAAGCTCAAGCTCCATCAATGGTGGAACTCCATGGCACGCAAAATGGTGATCTTGAAATTTTGAGAAGATAGGAATGAAGAGCTTGATGAGAGGAGAGAATGGTGGTGTTTGTTTTTGATTTGGTTAAGTGAGCTATGTTTTACAAGGGTTCAAAGGTGGACTTCCATGGTGGTGGTGCTGTATGAACGTGAGAACAGAGAGAAGAGAGGTAGAAGAGAGCTTGGATACGTGGGGAAATGGAGAAGGAAATGAAAGAATGAGATAAGTTTTGCTTTTTGGAAGATATTTGTACTTAAAAAGCAAATAGTACTTAAGTTAGTCATTCTTTATTTCCTTAGCATGTTAACAAGGGTGGTGAGTCACCACACCTTAAAACCGGCCCCCAATAGTACCTAGGGGTATTTTAGACTTATTAATCAATTGTCTCACTTATAGTAACATATGTTACAAACTAGCTTATAAAAATCACTATTCACAAAAACAAGGCACATAGAAGTGAAATTTTTGATTTCCCATTGATATAGACTTCCAAATGTGATACTATATAGTACACATGTTAATTAAAGAGTAATGATGGACATTTAGCCATTCAAAACTCATTTACAAGACAATTTTTCAAAAACGTGCTTTAAGACTCCTTAAAGCACATTTTGCGTTTTAACTTGTTTTCAAGCTTGGTTTTCTTTAGTAATGATTTAATAGTTCATTAACATATAAATAAGGCATAGGTATGACCATTAGGTCTTATACACATTCCTCCCAAGCTTAGAGCACATTTTAGCCCATATTGACCTTAAGGTATTTATTTGTGTTTTGTTTGGTTTCATTGTCTACCAAAGTTTCCTAAGGACTTAATTAGCCTTAAAAGTCATAATTAAACATTATCAAGTCTTGGTAGGCTCTTTGGGTCCTAGCCAAGTTCACTCCAAGCTTAGAGCATGTTTTTGCTCAAACCGTGTCTTAGTGTTTTATTGTGTTTTACCATGGTTTAAATGGTTCATTTATGTTTCTAAGGCACTTTTTAGCCTTTAAATACCATAGTTTAACATTTACACAACATACCAAGGTTTGGGGTATTTCACATTTCCATCAATGTTTCTAGGTTGATTTGGAGGTTAAAATAAGGGTGAATCTCGGCTGTAACAAGGGAAGGAGGTGGAGAAATCTAATCTTGTCCTTAAGGTATAAAAATGTGCTTTAAGCACTTATCCTTTGATTTTCTTCAATTCCGGTTTGAAAGCCTTGTTTCCTAGGCTTATAATCTTATTAACATACTTATTCAGTTGGTATATCAAGAGCTTCAAGGTATAGCCAGATCCAAGCCAAAAACACCATTTTAGGCATTTTAATCAAGGTAAAAATTAGCCATCTTCTAATCTGAGTTATACCAGTTTAAAGCTTGGTTTTGGTAGCTATTTTGATGCTCTTTTCCTACTGTAAAAGCAGGCCGAAGACAACCTTGTTTGCCTGGTATTCTAAGGTAAAATTTACCTTGAAAATTACATTAAACACTTCTTATGGTTAGATCTTGCTTGGAGACTAATCATGCCTTAATTGCTGTTGAAAAACATGTAAATAATGCTGTGGAAAACTTATCTCCAAACAGCCGTGGCCAAACAAGGCCTAATCTTGGCAAAATAAGGTATAAATCACTTAAACCTTCACTTGGTATATTAATATGTAATTATACATATGTGTTTAATTGTGCCGTGAGTGAATGGGGTTAATTAAGTCTTATTTTGACCTTAGGTGATTAAGGAAGGTTTAGTAAATTTTATAACTAATTAATTAACATAATTGTCAAATTAAGACATTATGTGGAAAATTGGTAAATAAGGAGGAAAAGATATGTGTAAGGCCGAGAGTTAATGCATTTTTGGGCATTTATGTGTAATCATTTTATAAGCTAATGTTTGTAATAAGGCCATGTACTTTAGGCCATTTTATTTATGCAATTATAAGGTTTTATTTAAGTTTAGGTAATATATATATATATATATATATATTACCGCATAGTATAAGGGGTTATAGTGTAATTAAATTAAATTTGGGGGGTATATAATGATATAGCCGAAAATTGGAGGTTTAATGAGTTTATATAAAATTATAAGATTATATAAAGTTCTGGGGTTAAATTGTAATTTCTGAAAAAATATGGGTAAAACCGTAATACGGGGGATTGATGGTCAAGGAAATATTAGGTGGTCAACCTTGACTATATGGTAGGTTTTGACCAAATTAAATAAGTTAGATAAACTTATTTAAGGTTTTATAATAAGATAAGTATTTAATTGTAACAATTTTATAACATATGTGGTAAATATGTTATTACCGAAAGTTAAGGGTGTATAATGGTATTATAAAAACCCATGGGCTATTATGAATTTTTAGGAATTTATTGGGTTGATTTTGGAATTAAAATAAACTATATATGTATAATATATAGTTATTATGTCATTATGACACTTTGGATGAAATACCCCAAACCTAGTTATGTTGTTTAAACACTAAAATAAGGTGTGGTAAGACTAAAAAGAGTCTTAGAAACATTAGTAAACAATTTAAACCATAGGAAACACAAATAATGCTTTCAGGTCAATAAAGGCCAAAATGTGCTCTAAGCTTGGGATAAGCTTGGTTAAGACATAATGAACTTACAAGACCTCATTGTATACTAATGAACATAATTAAACCAATAGCAAAGAAAACCAAGCTTGAAAACAAGTAAAACACAAAATGCTTTAAGGAGTCTTAAAGCACATTTTTGAAAAATTGTCGTGTAAAGGAGTTTTGAATGGCTGAATGTCCATCATTTATCTTTAATTAAACATGTGTATATATAGGATCACATTTGGAAGTCATATCAATGGGAAATCAAAAATTCACATCTATGGCCTTGTTTTAGTGAATAGTATTAAAATAAGCTAGTTTGTAACATATGTTTGTTAAAGTAATTAAATTGGCAAACAAAGACTTAAAACACCCCTAGAGACTAAGGGGGCTGGTTTTATGGTGGTCACTCACCATACTTAAAAAAAAATAAGCTAACTAAGTAGTAAAGTAGAAGTACTATTGCTTTACTACTTAAATACTAAAACTTACAACTTATCTCATTCTCGCATTTCCCTCCTCATTTCACACGGTTTCCAAGCTCTCTTCTACCTCCTTCTTGTCTTCATTCACGGTTTTGCAATAGTACCACCACCATTCTTCATCTTCAATCTCTTGTGAACTCCTAGACACTTTGTCAAATCAAAAACAAAGGACACCATTCTCTTAGTCTCATCAAGCTCTTCATTCCTATTGCTCAAAATCCACAAGAGCTCCATTTCGTGCCAAGAGGAATCACCATGGGAGGAGTTTGAGCTATCTTTTCACATATTGTGTTCTCCTTTGCTTCTAGGTAAGGAAACTCAAAGAAAATAACATTTCCTTCATGTTTGTGTGTTGTCCGAAAATCACCATTGATGGTGTCCTTACCTTGCTTGTTTTAGCTTCATTTGAATCTTCCAAGGGCTTGGTGGATCCTCTCTTGCTACATATCCAAACTCTCTTTTCATTCCAAGGTAAAACAATCATCTTAACGCTTTAAAATAATATATGTAACTAGGGTTTACAATGAGATGAAGCATAAAGCTTGTATACTCATTATATCATTTGTATAATGTTTAGAAGTTGACAAGCAACTAAAAGCCTTGCCAATTTAGTCAAGGAAACAAGAAAGAAGTTTGTGAGGAAAAGAGGTAAATATGCTAACCTAATGTGGTTTAAAGTCTTAGGAGAAATGAGCTTATATTGCTTGTTAAAAATGATTTAAGGAGACAATGGAAAATGACTTAGAAGAATGCTCTCAAGGGCTTAGTAAAAGGCATATGTATTGTTGGGTGGATTTGCAGGTCAAAGGCAAATGTATTGTGGAAATTCAGTGTTTATGATTTATGCATCTTAAGGGCCTAAGAGCCATGTTATTTAAGGGCCTAAGTGCCAAGCAATTTAATTATGCACTATATTGTGATGTGGTGCTAAATGAGTGAAGTTTTGTGTATAAGAATGTGTTTGATGGATTTTAGTGTTCTTAGTTGTTTAATGGTGAAAACATTGTGTTTTGGTTTAGTAATGTTCTAGGAGAGTTCATGTCAAAATTTAGGTAATAAACAAGAAGTTCTAAGGGTTTAAAATGAGTTTGGTAAGTTAGGAAATGTTTAGAATGGTTAAGTGCTTTACTAGTGGAAGGAACATGCATTAAAGTATCCTAAGATGTAAAAAGGGCTTAGGCAATGTTCTAGAGGATTTAGAATGCAAAAGAATGTTTTGGGACATTTTAAGACCATGGTGAGATTGTATTTAGGACTTGTGTATTGTTGGTGAAAAAGTGATGAAGTGATTTGTTGCATGGGAAGCTATAAACTTGTAAAGATGTTCAAGGAGTTGTTTAGGAAGAAAAGATGCTTTGGAGATGATGTAGTAGTGGTGAGGAAACATTATTGGCATAGTGGTTATCATAAGTATGAAACACCACTCAGAAAACCAAGGAGAAAATAACATAAGTGTTAGGAATTTTGGTATGAAATGAGTAAGTGTTTAAGGAGATAGAAAAGGAGTTTCATGGATGTTGTATGAGGGTGTAAGTGTATCAAATGATGTTAGAACACAATTGGAGGTTTTAGGAGAAGTTTGGAGAGGATTTGACAATGTTTGGGCATATTCTGGTGGCGTCCGACCCAGGGGTCCGAACCAAGTTTGGGTCGGACTCTGGTGGCGTCCGACCCAGGGGTCCGAACCAAGTTTGGGTCGGACAGCCTCTGTTAGACGCCAGTAAAGAGTTCTGGAACGGTCTGACCCAGAGGGCTTGGGTCGGACATGGGTCGGACGTGTGTGTTAAAGGACGGTAAATCTCTGGAATGGTCCGACCTAGATGGTTGGGTCGGACATGGGTCGGACAAGTATATTTTTCAAACCCAAGAATCACTGGAAGGGTCCGACCCAGTTGGTGGGTCGGACGGTGGGTCGGACAGACCAAAACTTAAAAAAAAAGAATAGTAAAGGATGTGGCAAATGTAGTTAACCCTAGGGGGTATAATGGAGGTAACCATGGTTAAGTTGGGGCATTAAAACATGTCATATAATCATGTTAAACATTTAGTAAATTTGAAGTTAAGTAAATTAATTAACCGACGTTATTAATCATGTATAGGAGTGACCTACGGTGGAAACAAATTGAAGCAAGGACCAATGTATGGTTTTCTTGCAGTCTGTTGCCTACCGGTTTACACCAGCTTGTGTGTTGTTTGTTTTTCTGTGTGTTTATGACCTTGTAAGACTTAAGTCATGTAATGAGTTTACAGTTGTTAAATATTATTGTATTGTTGAGTATGACTCTCTCTTCCCTTGTGTGTATCTAACAAGACTTGACCAATTGTTTGTGAATTGTTTATTGAGTTCAATGTTGAACTCCTAACAAGTGCTAACGGGGGAAGTGAGGAGTTCGGTCTATTCCGGCCACGCGTGTGAGTATGGGAGTCGATGTCATAACCGGTTCGATTCTCTTTGTATGTTATGGTTGTTTTCCAATTTGGTTTTCAACCTTCCCTTTAGCTTAACCAAGGCTATTTTACTAACTCACGTCGGGCCACAGGGGCATACTATGTGTTGTTTCGGTGTGCTTGGATCACTATATCCGAGGCACCTTGAGTTAAGTTATCTGTTCAATCTAATAGGACGGTAATGAGTTATGTAACGAGCTTAGCATGAGCATGGCAACATCCTCTAGGCTCTCCATGGGAACTAATTGTATTGGTTCACTTCCTAAAAGGAATTGTTATTGTATGTTATGTGTGATGTTGTGTACAATACTCATGTTGTGATATATGTATATGTTGTGTGTTTTAAAAAGAATGCCATGTCATCATGACAATTAGTTGCGCGTATCCCGGTAGCCGATGGGCTGCGCGTTAACCATACCAGCCAAGGGTTGCTGACCCCCTCGGGGGCTCCATATTTCTTTTACTGCAGGATGAGGATCGAAGAAGCGGAATGGCTTTAGATTCTAGGATGCAGGATCACTTTTGATTATTTTTGGATGTTTGGCCCGGGATGCGCCTGTGCTCCCGTGGCGATATATATATTTGGGTTGTGAACAGTTTACAGTGATGGTTTACAGTGAAGGATGTAAGTAAATACTCGGTATTGTGTTTATGTATATATGGTTATTAGTTCTATGCTCGGGAGTCTGATCATCAGACCGATACACTTGTATTTATTCAGCCTTCTTAACCACGTGGGTGGTTGACGGCGTTGTAGCACAAATCGTTTAGTTGTTTATTTCCGCTGCGACTCCAGTTAATTATAAGTGTGTAGTAGGGGTGTTACATTGGAATAAAAGATGGGGTGGAATAGTAATAAGCGAGAATATATGGGTTAGTAATATTATTTATAACCCTTTGGTGAAATTTGGTGATTTTTAGAATAATATAAGAGTATTTATTAAGATATATGTATAATATATAGTTTTAATGATATTATAAAACTATATGTTATAAATTGGGCCAAATGGCAATTATAGAAATTTGGTGGGTTTGTTTGGAATTTTACAAAAATATAACCATAGGTTATACCATTTTATAATTTAAAAATGTTATATTATATGATATATATAACATGGTATAAATAATGGGGTGATTTTGTAAATAAAGGAAACTATGGTATATGAAAAAGAATATGGTTTTTATATGGTGCCCACGCGGCAATAACAAATAGTTTTGTATAAAAACTATAGGTTATAAATTAAAGGAAATAAAAATATCATATTATTTGATATTAGTATATGGAACAACATTACATAATGTTATGTGGTCAAAATGGGATTTAAATAAAATAAGGTGCTGTACCGAATTATTAACTTTGGAATATGAATTTTAGACTATGGTCTATAATGTTATAACAATTATATGGTTTAAATGGAATTAATATAAGTAAGGATATTCACATTAAATAATGTGACAAACTGTAAATAAATAAGATTTATAAACTAAGGTATTTATTGATTAAACCTTAGGAGTTGTAATTATACAACATAAATTGTTACATAATATTAGGATAATAATCTTAATATAAGTTGTATAATATAATACAACTAATGGGAATAATCATCTAGTATAAGATGATAGAATGTAATATATAATATAAGAGTTTTATAACTCATGGAATTTACCTATATGGTATATATATACATATACAAGAAAAATATATATAAGGATGGATATATATTATGGTTGGAAACCATATAATGTAATGGTGGTGGTTATTTAAAAAAATATATAGTTACAAACTATAAACTATGAGTTTTTGAATGCAAATATAATTTGCTAAGATAATGGATAATATAATACAATGTATTATAATGGATGGTGGGAAAATGATACATTATAAAAAATATATAATACAATATAATATAATCATGCATGCATACATGCAACTATAGGTTATATACCTAAATTTAATGGTGGATAAGATTAAAGAAATATAATGAATTAAACTTAACAGTCGAAATATTTGACAAACGAGTTTTAGTAACAAAGCCGACCGGTTTAGAGAAACCTGTAACAAATAACTGTAGGAATTCGGGGATGAACTATCGGGGTTACAAGTTATTCGGAAATACCGGATTTAGTTAGTCATGGAGACTGACTTATTGAAATACCCCAAACCTAAGTACGCTAAGTAAGCATCAATTTATGATGTAGTAAGGCTAAAATATGCCTTAGAAAGATTGGTAGATAATTTAAACCAAGGAAAACACAAGAGAACACCTTAAGGGCAATTTAGGCAAAAATGTGCTCTAAGCTTGGAGTGACTTTGATTAGCACCCAAATACCATTATAAGACTTTATTAACATGCTAATGGACATGTTAAATCAATTACCAAAGAAAACTAAGCTCAAAAACAAGCTTAAACACAAAATGTGCTTTAAGACTCCTTAAAGCACCTTTTTGAGAAATTATCTTAGAAATGGGTTTTGAGTGGCTAAATGCCTATGATTACATCTTAATAAACATGTGTGCTAATTAGCATCACATTAGGAAGTCTAAATCAATGGGAAACCAAAAATTTCACAAATATGTGCACTAATTTGTGAATAGTGCCAAATAGTGCCTAGTTTAAGCTTTAGTCAACATAAGTCAATGAGTTGGTCAACAAAGACCAAAATATCCTTGTTTGGCAAGGGGGTCGGTTTTTAAAGAGTGGTGACTCACCACAATAGCCAGCCAACTTAAGAAAATAAGGGGGAAAAGTAGTAAGTTACTATTTGCTTTTTAAAAGAAAATATCTCACCTTATACTTACCTCTCTCCTCCTTTTCTTCATTTATCTTCTTCCTCCCTTCATTCACGTATGAGCAGCCTCCATTGTTGCCTCACCTTGCTTTGTCCATAACTTGCTCATTTTAGCTCCAAATCAAAAACTAAACACATATTATTCTTAGTTAGCTCAAGCTCTAGCTTTCTATCTTTTCAAAATTGGGAAAGCTTCATTTTGGAGCCATGGAAAAACTCCATTGATGGAGGAAAATCAAGTTTGAAGAGCTCTTTTGGTTCTCCATTCATCCAAGGTAATGAAAATGTAAGAAAAACCATGTTTCCACCACTTCTTCTATATGGCCGAAAATTACCACTCATGGGGCCTTGTTTTTATGCCTTGTTCTAGCTTGTTTTATTCACCAAGGACTAGAGGAGGTCCTCTTTCATTCAATGCCTAAGTCTATTTTGAGACTTCAAAGGTAATCATCCACTTTTATACCTTAAACACATTTTTAACCTAGGTTTTCATTCCTTAAGGTTGGTATATTGTTTAGCACTCATGAGAGTCATTGAATATTGATTAGAACATTGGCAAAGGAAATTTAATGGGTGGCCGAGATTCATTCAAGAAGAAGGTCTAAGGAGGAAGTTAAGATAAGCTTGAGAAAACAAGGTAAATTGCTTACCTAATGGTGGTTTAAGGTTTTAAGGGATGAGATTTAGATAGGTACTAATGTGGCTTAGAGCTTACATTGTGTAATGGGTTATATAACCTAGGAAAAATAATTTAAACAAGCTTATGATCTTGTGATTAAGGAGCCAATGGGAATGAGTTAGTAATATAAGTTTAAGATGGATTTTAAGAGCATTATAACTACTATGAGATTGTTGGGTGTATTTGCAGGTAGAAAGCTATTACATGTGGGAAATTCAGTGTTTAAAATTCATGTCATTTAAGGGCCTAAGAGCCATGTTATTTAAGAGCCTTAGTGCTATGCAATTTAAGATTATTGCATTATATTGAGTTTGTTATGAATGAGTTGAATTGGGTGAGAAAATAAGATGAGAAAGAACTTGATGTGTGTGAGATGGTTGAGTGAGGAAAACAATGCATTTGGGCATGATAATATACTAGAGAAGCTATGGCGAAATTTGAGTAGAAAACAAAGTGTTTAAGTGGTGGTGGTGAGTTAATATGCCCTAGGATTCACTAGGGATCATTATGAGGAATCTGAGTGGAAATGAGTTAACTAAGGAGTTCTTGAGGTTTAGAATGACCTAGAATTGTCTATGAGGAAATTAGAGTTTAGATGGGTGTATTGAGCACACCAAAGTCATGGTAAGAGGGATGGTGAGACTTGTGCATAAATTTGAAGGAGAAGGTGTATAATGCTTTAAGATGATTTAGGTATGAACTAGGGAATATAACAATGAGAATTTTGGGAAGCTTGTGTAAGTGAAGAGGATACTAGTGGTGGAACAATAAGGTTTTAGTTAGATGGTAATGAGTGGACTTAGGTGATGGGAGTGAAGATTGAAGGAGAATGTTGTCGATTGTCGAGGAAATTGACTAGGAATGTATAAGAGTGTAAGATCATGAGAATGGTGAGTAAATTGAGTAAAAGAGGATGGAAAGAAATGTTTAGGTATGTCCAAGAGTTTAGGAATGATGAGTAACAAATGGAAAAGAGGGGAATTTGTGCATGGATATGCAAAATGACTTGAGGAAGTTTTGGTAAACGAAATGAGGATGGGGAATGATGATTATGAAGTGCTCAAACTGTTAAGGAGGGAACACTTGGGTTGGTTGAAGTTTTGGTAAGGTTACTAGTTGGAAATGAAAGGAAATAAGTGCTAAGTGTTAGGAGTTTTAAAGGGATTGAGTGAATGTTTAAGAAGATCTTTGGAAGTTGTTTTGGAGAGTTTGGTGGAAGTTATAAGGGGAGTTTAAGTGCCTAAATGGTATTAGGACACATGGGCGAACTTGTGGAGAAGTTTGGAGTCAAATGGGAATTTAAAAACAAAGGTCTGGAGCCGACCGACCTTTGGGACCGGACCTGCAAGGTCGGTCGAGCCCAGTTTACACCACCGGAAAAGTTTCTGGAATGGACCGACCTTGGGGACCGGACTTGCAAGGTCGGTCGGGCTTGTATTTTGTGTACGAATTGAGTCTCTGGAATCGACCGAGCTTGGGACCGACCTTGACAAGGTCGGTCGGGATTAAAATTTTCAACGGGGAAGAACTCTCGGGAATGGACCGACCTTGGGGACTGGACTTGCAAGGTTGGTCAGGGTAAAATTTTCAAACGGTAATAAGTTCTGGAATGGACCGACCTTGGGTAAGGTCGGTCGGTAGGGTCGGTCGACCCTTAAGATTAAAAAAAAGAGAGAGAAAGAAACCCTAAGAAAGTTTAGTGGTATTAATGGTACCCCATTAAGAGGGCATTGATGATTAGAGGTATAAAGACCTAAGGGATTAAGTTAAGTATGAACTTAAAAGTTTAAGGTTAAGTTGTAAGAATAAGTTGTAAAACTTTAGAGGTGTTAGGTGGGGAATCATTATGGGTTAAGTAAGTTAATTAGGTTGAATTAAGTTAAGTGATTAACAACCTAAAACTGAATCAATATTTTAGGACTTGAGAGTTTGGACTCCGGAGGAGAGTAAGCAACCGAACGACCAACGGTGAACGGTACAGTTCTTCTTGTGACCTGCTTGCTAGCGAGGTGTCCCTCGGCTTGTGTGCTATTTGTTTTTGTGTGCTCACTAAACAAGATAAAGCATGCAACCGGAACATTATGTTTATTGTATTGTTGTGTGATGTTTGAAAACTAACACAACTTACCGTGAGAACCTACTAACTAACGTTTAGTAAGGAATCGTGTGAGACTAAGGAACACTCCCTAATATTAGTTTGTTAAAAACCGAAAGAGGTTTTGTAACGACCCCAAAACCACCCTGGTTGAGAGACCGTTACACGCCGCGTGCTTATTACCTAAGACACGCAAGGCTACACTATCGAAACCCCAAAATAGAACTAATGCTCATATATTACCAGATAAACTATTACAAAATGTCTTTACAATACACAGGCGGAAGCCAAACTGAATTACAAAGCATAATCTAAATACAACTGGGCCCTAAGGCCAAACAAACTAAATACAAAACTCAAATGCCAAAACGAAAAGTAAGAGCTGAATCTCCAAGCACGAACTAAAACCTGCAAATCAGACGGAGATAGGGGTGAGCAAAACTATTGCTCAGCAGGTGATAAACTTCATCAGCTGAGCATGCTCAAAACATAATCTGAACATACATACTTATACATATACAGAAGCGCTTAGCCAGAGCGAAACCAGAGACAAAGCAGAAGTCTTTCAAATAGACAGAAGTCTAAAACACAAGGAGCTAAGCGGTGGTCAAAACATACGCTTAATAGCATAAGGTAAACTGAAGCTGAAAGCTTGACGAAATCAGAAGCTTAACAAACTAAAAAAGCTTAAACACAATCAGAAGCTTAGCAAAATCCAGAAGTTAGCAGAAGACAGTAAGCACACAGCAGACCGTCTCAAATCAAATACAGATAGAGAGCAGACGAAGTAGAGCACTTTACAAATCAGAAACCCTCAACAGACAGGAAGCACACAGCAGCCTATCTGAGTTTGTAAACAGACAAAGAGGGCGGAAGCAGTACAAAACCAACAGAGGCGTTCAAAGGACAAAAAGCACACAGCAGTCTGTCAAATACCAGAGCAGAGAAAACAGAAAGAAGATGAACAGAACACAAACAGAAGTGGGACACTAGCATTCAAAGCATACAGACAGAACAAGCTACTAGCTCGTGAACAGAACGAGGAAACCTCACTCGTAAATAGAACAGGTGTAAACACCTGTGGACAGAACGGGGAACATCACCCGTGAAACAGAAGGATCCTACATAGCGCGCTACGAGACAGCGAGACCAGCCATCCAAAGGTTCAGATACAGAGAAGACTAGGTCCCAAAACAGAAGCTCTCAGAACAGACCAAAGCTGTATACAGAACAGGACAGAAGTCCTGTCAAATCATAACAGAAAGCATAAGCTTAACGAAATCAGAGCGGAAGCTTACCAACGGAAAGCCTTAGCAAGACAGAAGTCGTAACCCGACTAGTAAATACAAAAGCAAAACTGAAGTCAGAGGTTGAAGCACATTTTCAGAGCATAACAGAGATCAAAGGCTTATCAGAGACCTTAAAATCAGGAAACACTAAAACACATGCTAAAACACCTGAAAACAGATAGTACTTGGAAAGAGGAAACCAACGCCACAAACGGCACTCAAAACGGAGCTCAGACGAAGAAGTTATGGTGAATACAGAGGGGTGTCCGAACTTGTGTCCGGACGTCGAAGTTCGGACACAGATCGAGACTCAGAAACCAGAGATTGTCAAATGTCCGAACTTGTGTCCGGACATCAATGTTCGGACACAAGTCGAGTTGAAAACAGATAGGGAATTTCTGAGTGTCCGAACATCGAAGCTCGGACCGATGTTCGGACGGGTTCCACGGGAAAAAGTTACGCGGAGTGTCCGAACATCAATGTTCGGACTGATGTTCGGACATACCCCGAGTTTGAAAATACAGAAGCTCAAAACATGCTGTCCGAACTTAGAAGTTAGGACAGATGTTCGGACAGCACGAAATCAGAAGAACAGAGGCTACGAACAGATCAGAAAAATTATCCAAACTTCACCAAACCTTGCCAAAGAATTACCCACTCCAAATCAGACATAAATACAGGAAAACCACGAGGTTTTAGCCACTCAAAAACGCAAACACACTGCATTAAATCTCACACACAAATCAATGAGCAATCCTTATAAATCCCAAATCAGCGGCACTCAGCAATCACAAAACAGAGGGAGATTTACAGATGTAGATTCACCATCGTTAAAGCAATACTTACATAACCAAAATACGCGAATCAAAACACTACCCACGGGGTTTTAACGCATTAGAAACGCAAATCAGAATCACCCAAATCACCACAAATCAGAGTCAAACAAACATATGCGGAAACATTGACCGAAACCCCCGTGGGTGAACACACACAACTGAATCCATCTACCACCTACCTCACATCCGAAGCAAAGCTATCTCTGCGGACTCTACGAACTGCCTTCTCGAATCTCCATTCAAACGACCATCCCTCGAATCAAACCATTCCCAAAATACAAAATCGAAATTAGAAAAGAGAGAAGGGAGACTCAACGAAGAAGAGAATCAATCTACAACCCAAACCTGACTGACGACTGACAGACGAACAGAATTCCACTGGCGGATCTCCAGCGATTACAATTGAAAGAAATTGAAGAAGGGGATGAGCAAAGGGATGAGGGTTTTGAGAGTGATGAAACTGTCGTGAATAGACATCAGGGAAGTGGAAGGAGAAAAATAACGTGAATAGAAGTTTTAGAAAGGAAGAGAATAAATTAAAGAAAGAAGTTCCTTCCCTAACAAATAAATAAATAAATAATAGAAGCATGTTATTTCTAATTCTCCTTCCTCAAGCTATGACAATAATATTTAAGGAATGTCATAAACACTCTAGTATAAGGTACAAATTAATCCGAACTCCCTTTGCGAATCAGAAGGAATATGATAAAATAAAAAAAAATTTGGGGCATAACAACTTACCCCCCTTAAAAAGAATTTCGTCCTCAAAATTCGACGAAACCCAAAATACTAGCAGATGCACTTCCAGTGCAGGAACACTACGAACACGAACAAGGAGTTAACACTCAGAACAGAATGCACTGTTGATTGACTGACAGAAGGACCAGAAGAAGACCACTAATACATAGCTCCAAGGCACAGAAGGGAACACTCACAAGGCTAACACTCAGAATGCACTAGCTGATTGACTGACAGAAGGACAGACAGAAGAGTACTAACTCCTAGCTTTGTGGCACAGAAGGGAATGGTCACGAAGCTAACACTCAGAATACACACGCTGACTCACTGACAGAGGAAGCAAAGCAGATGATCACCAAAGCTTAGCGCAAGGCACAGATAGAACACTCACTCATTTCAGAAGCTCCAACCTCGAAGAGCTAACACTCCAGTTTACTGGTCGACTCACTGACAGAAGAGGCGGAACAAAAGATCGATAGCTCTCAGCCCAAAAGCACAGGAACTCTCAGAAGTCGTCCTAACCCAAGGACCAAGCACACTCACAAGCTCACACCTGAACACAACATAGAACATACAATCCAAGCACATAACCCAAGCCCACAACTGAAGCACACATCACTGGCAAACCAGAACTCACATTCGGTCATCCTTTCCCAAAGGACCCGACTCCCTCAGACCCAGACTTAGACTCGAACACAGCAAATACACTGACAGACACTACGCTTCCGCTGTGCTACTCTGATAGTGGACAGCCACAGAGCAGACACACTCAACAGACTCCAGGCAGCAATCAAGTCACGTAACAGATAGCAGACAATTCACGCAGCAGGTAACACATAGCAGTTAGCAGGCAAGACACGGAAGCGTAGTCATGCAGACGACCACAAATCCCAACGAAAACCAAACCTGGCTCTGATACCACTAAATGTAACGACCCCAAAACCACCCTGGTTGAGAGACCGTTACACGCCGCGCGCTTATTACCTAAGACACGCAAGGCTACACTATCGAAACCCCAAAATAGAACTAATGCTCATATATTACCAGATAAACGATTACAAAATGTCTTTACAATACACAGGCGGAAGCCAAACTGAATTACAAAGCATAATCTAAATACAACTGGGCCCTAAGGCCAAACAAACTAAATACAAAACTCAAATGCCAAAACGAAAAGTAAGAGCTGAATCTCCAAGCACGAACTAAAACCTGCAAATCAGACGGAGATAGGGGTGAGCAAAACTATTGCTCAGCAGGTGATAAACTTCATCAGCTGAGCATGCTCAAAACATAATCTGAACATACATACTTATACATATACAGAAGCGCTTAGCCAGAGCGAAACTAGAGACAAAGCAGAAGTCTTTCAAATAGATAGAAGTCTAAAACACAAGGAGCTAAGCGGTGGTCAAAACATACGCTTAATAGCATAAGGTAAACTGAAGCTGAAAGCTTGACGAAATCAGAAGCTTAACAAACTCAAAAAGCTTAAACACAATCAGAAGCTTAGCAAAATCCAGAAGTTAGCAGAAGACAGTAAGTACACAGCAGACCGTCTCAAATCAAATACAGATAGAGAGCAGACGAAGTAGAGCACTTTACAAATCAGAAACCCTCAACAGACAGGAAGCACACAGCAGCCTATCTGAGTTTGTAAACAGACAGAGCAGGCGGAAGCAGTACAAAACGAACAGAGGCGTTCAAAGGACAGAAAGCACACAGCAGTCTGTCAAATACCAGAGCAGAGAAAACAGACAGAAGATGAACAGAACACAAACAGAAGTGGGACACTAGCATTCAAAGCATACAGACAGAACAAGCTACTAGCTCGTGAACAGAACGAGGAAACCTCACTCGTAAACAGAACAGGTATAAACACCCGTGGACAGAACGGGGAACATCACCCGTGAAACAGAAGGATCCTACATAGCGCGCTACGAGACAGCGAGACCAGCCATCCAAAGGTTCAGATACAGAGAAGACTAGGTCCCAAAACAGAAGCTCTCAGAACAGATTAAAGCTGTATACAGAACAAGACAGAATTCCTGTCAAATCATAACAGAAAGCAGAAGCTTAACGAAATCAGAGGCGGAAGCTTACCAACGGAAAGCCTTAGCAAGACAGAAGTCGTAACCCGACTAGTAAATACAAAAGCAAAACTGAAGTCAGAGGTTGAAGCACATTTTCAGAGCATAACAGAGATCAAAGGCTTATCAGAGACCTTAAAATCAGGAAACACTTAAACACATGCTAAAACACCTGAAAACAGATAGTACTCGGAAAGAGGAAACCAACGCCACAAACGGCACTCAAAACGAGCTCAGACGAAGAAGTTATGGTGAAAACAGAGGGGTGTCCGAACTTATGTCCGGACGTCGAAGTTCGGACACAGATCGAGACTCAGAAACCAGAGATTGTCAAATGTCCGAACTTGTGTCCGGACATCAATGTTCGGACACAAGTCGAGTTGAAAACAGACAGGGAATTTCTGAGTGTCCGAACATCGAAGCTCGGACCGATGTTCGGACGGGTTCCACGGGAAAAAGTTACGCGGAGTGTCCGAACATCAATGTTCGGACTGATGTTCGGACATACCCCGAGTTTGAAAATACAGAAGCTCAAAACATGCTGTCCGAACTTAGAAGTTAGGACAGATGTTCAGACAGCACGAAATCAGAAGAACAGAGGCTACGAACAGATCAGAAAAATTATCCAAACTTCACCAAACCTTGCCAAAGAATTACCCACACCAAATCAGACATAAATACAGGAAAACCACGAGGTTTTAGCCACTCAAAAATGCAAACACACTGCATTAAATCTCACACACAAATCAATGAGCAATCCTTATAAATCCCAAATCAGCGGCACTCAGAAATCATAAAACAGAGGGAGATTTACAGATGTAGATTCACCATCGTTAAAGCAATACTTACATAACCAAAATACGCGAATCAAAACACTACCCACGGGGTTTTAACGCATTAGAAACGCAAATCAGAATCACCCAAATCACCAAAAATCAGAGTCAAACAAACATATGCGGAAACATTGACCGAAACCCCCGTGGGTGAACACACACAACTGAATCCATCTACCACCTACCTCACATCCGAAGCAAAGCTATCTCTGCGGACTCTACGAACTGCCTTCTCGAATCTCCATTCGAACGACCATCCCTCGAATCAAACCATTCCCAAAATACAAAATCAAAATTAGAAAAGAGAGAAGGGAGACTCAACGAAGAAGAGAATCAGATCTACAACCCAAACCTGACTAACGACTGACAGACGAATAGAATTCCACTGGCGGATCTCCAGCGATTACAATTAAAAGAAATTGAAGAAGGGGATGAGCAAAGGGATGAGGGTTTTAAGAGTGATGAAACTGTCGTGAATAGACATCAGGGAAGTGGAAGGAGAAAAATAACGTGAATAGAAGTTTTAGAAAGGAAGAGAATAAATTAAAGAAAGAAGTCCCTTCCCTAACAAATAAATAAATAAATAATAGAAGCATGTTATTTCTAATTCTCCTTCCTCAAGCTATGACAATAATATTTAAGGAATGTCATAAACACTCTAGTATAAGGTACAAATTAATCCGAACTCCCTTTGCGAATCAGAAGGAATATGATAAAATAAAAAAAAATTGGGGCATAACAAGTTTAACCAACAAACATTGTCTTAAGACTTCTACTAACTGGTACTTGGGGGGAGTGAGGAACCCGGGAATGACTCCGGTCATGCATGCTAAGGAAAAGGGGGTCGGTATCCAAAGCAGATCCGACTTCCGCTTAAGGACTTGTCTTCGGACTTGTTGCCTAGGGTCGGTTGCCGGCTCAGCTACATTGGACATCCAGTCCAAGGTAGGAGGAATTAAGATGGCGTGGGGGGATCTAGCCTACATCCCCAACAATTTAAGAATGTTGTTTATTGCCGGTAAGTGTCCTGCTGCTGGCTAGGGTTAACCAAGCCCTACGAAAATAAACAAGGAACTAAGGGTAACCAGCTCTAATGAGAGAACGGTTGGCATATATGAGATAAGGTTTGAGATAAGTTTCAACCATTCCTATTTAAAAGATGGTTTGTATTATAAGACTGAGATAAGCTACATCCATTCCTTTTAAAAGGATGGTTGTTTTCTAAGACTAAGATTGAGGTAAGATAAGGTTGGACTGAGATTAAGAGGAAACATAACCTAAGGAGTTAAATAATCAACTCTCTAATTTAGGGAACGCATTTAAGTCGTTCATTGTGTTTGAACTTGATTGATCATATTTGGATTGTTGTTTATTGCATTTTCTATTATGTTGTGCATCTAATCAACCTCCATGCTATCGAAAATTAGTCGTCGTAGCCACGTTAGCTTGGGGGCCATGAGAGGATCGTACCAGCATTCGTGCTGACCCCCTTTGGGGGCTGTTTTTACTACACAGGTGGACGTCAGGAGGCGGCCGTCACGAGAGTAAGATGGGGTACACGTGTTACGGATTAAGTGCGGCCTACAAGTTGTGCATGTGCACTCGTATGGCATTTTGAGTTAGTAAGATGTATAGGATGTGAGGGGATGTAAGAAGGATATGTAATTGGTTAAGATTGGTATGTACTAATGTTCGGTATATTCTGTTAGTCAGACCGCGGAAAGGTCCTGGAATGTATATGAATCCGCTGCAATGTTGTATTTATGGTGATAAGTTTGAGATAACCACGTTTGGGTTTAGATGGGGTGTTACAAAAGTGGTATCAGAGTGTAGTTACGCTCTGAAGACAAGAATTACCGAACTTAGGAGAATACCGAGGTTGAGATTGAGTTATGGGTTAAGGGTTGATAGATAGAGTGAGAGGTGCGTTAGTTAGGACTCCCCGGCGTTTACCGGATTCCATAGTACCTAGACCCGCCCTCCACATCCCTAACCTTGAATACATGGAGCAAACGCTAGAGAGAAGAAAGCCTTCTCCTACTCGGGAAAAACCCAATCTGGCAGTTAGTTAGCAGTAAGCAATATGAGAAACATCTTGTTGGACAACAGTTTATGAGAACTTGAACGTTTTAACTGTGGCGCAGGGGTGAAACAGGCGCTACCAAGGGAATTCTACCAATAATAGAATGGTAATTACCGGCAACATGGGTCGACATGCTACGCAGTCGAAATAAACCGCCATACCAATGGTAAGAAAAGCACTACTAGTGCAATGGATAAGAAAAAAATAAGTGACATGAGTACCGGACAGTGGTCCGAGTGAGCATAACAGTGGGATGATACAAAGCATGAGGGTTAAGATTATTGGAAGGTCCAGTTAGAAATGGGAACTCCAAACGCCATACAATGAGAAAGGTTACAACCTGGCTGACATAGCGCAGGCGACAATGAGACGGGTACAAAACTGTATACCGGAATAGGACTACGATGAAGTGCCTAAGGGAGGACCATTACTTAGTAACCACGACAAAATACGTGAAGACGGGAGCGAGGATTAAAATATAAGTAAGTAACGAGGGGTTCCCTCAGAAAGAGGAACGCCCTGACAAATGACAGTACTGTCAAAACAACCAGAAAACTGCCGGATGGCTAGTTATCCAAAATAAGAGAACATCGAAGGAGTTCCGAGGACTACCAATTACATGGAGATTAGGTGGAAGTACCACTACAGATGCACACAGTACCGGAAGCTCATCTTGCATGGCGCACTTGCCATAGCAAGTGCTACCACGATTAAGCTACACGGAAAGCCACCATGGCGAGATAACAGAACACTACAGTTGTAGTACGCACTAATACTGAATTGTAAATCTATAAGAATGGGAGAATGAGACCTTGGAAGGGCCTGACGGCCTGACCATGATGAGATGAGTGGATACACCAGTCAGCAGGGAGCTGAACTTGGACAGAATACTAAACGATATAAATATTAGCAACGGTACAACCTACTACAACAACAACCGACAGTGCGGTAAGAACATCAATCCCAAACCCCGTGAGGAAAACATAAGAGATCGCTCAGGAATGCGAGCAAAACACTACGTAAGTGATAACGTACAAGGAATGCATTACAGAATACAATGGAGACCGTCGACATAAAAACATTCAACAAGAATGGGATAAGACTCCCAGATTGATCACTAAGAATACCAGTAATAAGCATTCTTCAATGAAGATGTTGGAAAACCCAGAAAACAAGGATAAAAGAAATGAACGTAAGCTATAACCTACTAAGGATTTAAGACGTACAACCCTGGAAAAGGAAATCTCAGAGGACTACCCCCACAGAGTGGGCAAAGTCGAGCCGAACAAACTGATGAATGACAGTTAATACTGTTTGTCTAACTCATTAACACCCAAGTATGATTGATCATCAACGGGTGGCGTAGTCAACGGAAGTTGAACGAAGCGTTGAGATGGAAGTATAAGATGACAGGATGATATCCAACTTGGACACCATAAGGCAAACGCCTAATACGAACCTAACCTTGATTGCTAAAAGACATAAGTCTAGTAAAATGACAGTATTTTCGAGGACATCAAGTAACCTCAGATCACCTGAATAAACTTCCATAGCAGGAAGCAGGATGAAGCCACTTACCATGAAACCCAATACTACATTTAATATGTAACCTAACGGTGGATAGTGTTCAAAGAAACAAAAACCTATAAGGATGACCTACAGATGAGTAAGAGTACAAGTAATGAACTGAGGAAGTAAGCACTAAGAGCCTACGAACCAAGGATGTTAACCACATCAAAGCCCGAGGCGCAGTAAGTTGTAAGAGAGCTTATTTAAGCCACAAAGGAACTACAATTCGTAGATATGAACGGTTACCAAACCTATAACTTAGATTGTGGAAAATATTGCCAAGAAAAGGGCACTAATGAGAATATTGAGATAATGCTATTGGCAGGGGCGGAGAACGAACCATTCCTTTTAGGGTGGGGATACCTCTCCTTGTTGTGAGGCCATGAGTGGGAATAAACCCCTCAAAAAGGGCTTTCACTTATTAGTGATATAATACGCTTTTATTAGACAATGAACACCGTAAACCTTGAGATACCAGATACACTTGAGTAATAAGGAAAGCTGCAGAGATAGACCTCATATCCAACACCCAGGATTTAAGAATCAGTAATCGTCAGAGATAGAAATTTTGAGTGCACATTGTGGCACGACAAGTGACCAACGCTCAGAACGGCTTGTAATTAAACGGATGACTTCTTCAGTAACTGGTTGAATTACATGGTGAATAACATCATAAAGGATGAAAGAATGTGAGAAAAATTAGCCTACTTATGAACCTGAGATTGAAGCTGAACACCTTCGTATTAAGAGATAACCATTTTACAACACGGTACGGCAACCGCCATACACCGGAATGAGAGAACCCCAGTGTGTTTACACCAAGAAGGGATCGAATATAAGATAAGATGTTAGAGTAAATGAGTAAGTAGTTGCGCCATCAATGGGCAACATGGTAAAGGCCAACTACCACGGTAGTAGTGGTCGTGAGTACAATACCTTTATAAGTGGATTAAGCCATGGAGCGCATTAAAGCGACCATTATGTATGAGCCGTCAAATATTGACACTGAGGCAATTAGATTTATGAGCTAAGACCAGTATAAGTAGGGAATAAGATGGAAGACGAACTGCGCATTGATGCCAGTAGTCTGGACCTGGTTAGGTAAGATTTTACAGGAAGCACACTACCCATTCCTTAAGGAACTGGAAGTGCATTCCTAGTAGACCAAATATGAAAAACAAGATAAGAGGCTCTATGGAAAGAGACCTCAGTGTAGACACCAAAAATTCTCACCCGTTTATATTGAAACAAAAAAATACGAAAATAAACATGCTTCTAGAAACAAGGCGGTCGTCCCCGTTTTCAACTGAAGGAATTTCTTTTTCCCGACACTTAAACCTCACATTCCCTTGGAAAAGGGAGCACGAGCCTTTTATTTGTAATCCGTTTTAACTTGGTCATTTTCGTTGCTATTGTTTTAAAATGCTTGAAATACCCCAAACCTTGATATGTGGTTTAAATAGCAAACTATGTTATATAAAGGCTAAAAAGTGCCTTAGTAACATCAGTGAACAATTTAGACCATAGTAAATGCAATAAAGCATTAAGACACAGTTTGAGCAAAAACATGCTCTAAGCTATGAGTGAACTTGGTTAGGACCCAAAGAGCCTACCAAGACTTAATAATATTTAATTATGATTTAATAAGGCTAAATAAGTCCTTAGGAAACCTTGGTGGGCAGTTAAACCAAATAAAACACAAGAAAATACCTTAAAGTCAATATGAGCAAAAATGTGCTCTAAGCTTGGGATGAATTTGTATAAGACCTAATGGTCATACCTATACCTTACTTATATGTTAATGAACATATTAAATCAATTACTAAAGAAAACCAAGCTTGAAAACAAGTTAAAACACAAAATGTGCTTTAAGGAGTCTTAAAGCACGTTTTTGAAAAATTGTCTTGTAAATGAGTTTTGAATGGCTAAATGTCCATCATTACTCTTTAATATACATGTGTACTATATAGTATCACATTTGGAAGTCTATATCAATGGGAAATCAAAAATTTCACTTCTATGTGCCTTGTTTTGTGAATAGTGATTTTTATAAGCTAGTTTGTAACATATAATGTTACAAGTAATTAAATGGACCAACAAAGACTATAATACCCTTATGTAATAAAGGGGGCCGGTTTTTAAGGTGTGGTGACTCACCACTCACTTGTTAACTTGTTAAAGAAATAAAGATGACTAATATAGTTACTATTTGCTTTTTAAGTACAAATATCTTCTAAAAAGCAAACTTATCTCATTTCTCTCATTCCTTTCTTCATTTCACACGGCTCCACTCTCTTCAACCTCTCTTCTTGCTGTTCTCTCACGTTCATACAGCACCACCACCATGGAAGTCCACCTTTGAACCCTTGTAAAACCTAGCTCACTTAACCAAATCAAAAACAAACACCACCATTCTCTTCCTCTCATCAAGCTCTTCATTCCTATCTTCTCAAAATTTCAAGATCACCATTTCAGTGCCATGGAGTTCCACCATTGATGGAGCTTGAGCTTGTCTTTCCACATATTATTGATCTCCTTGCTCCTAGGTAAGGAATCTCAAAGAAAAATCAAGTTTCCTCCATGTTTTGTGTGTGGCCGAAAATATTCATTGATGGAGCTCCTTGTGTTGCTTTGTTCTAGCTCCATTTGAATCTTTCAAGGACTAGGTGGAGTCCTCTCTTCATAGATATTCCAATACCCTTCAAAGATTAAGGTAAAACAACTACATTAATGTTTTGAAATAATGTAAACCTAGGGTTTACAATGAGATGGAGCTTAAAGCTTGAATACTCATGTTGTTTGTATAATGTTTAGTAGTTGGCAAGGAACCAAATGCCTTACCGGTTTTGTAAGGAAACAAGAAAGAAATTTGGGAGGAAAAGAGGTAAATATGCTATCTTAATGTGGTTTAATGCCTTAGGAGAAATAAGCTTATAATGCTTGTTAAAACTACCTAAAGAGCAAATGGTGAATGACCTAGTAAAGTGTTCTCAAGGAGACTAGTAAAAGAACATATGTATTGGTGTATGTATTTGCAGGTCAAAGGCATTATTTATGTGGGAAATTCAGTGTTTAAGGTTATGCAATTTAAGGGCCTAAGAGCCATGTTATTTAAGGGCCTAAGTGCCAAGCAATTTAAGTTATGCACTATATTGTGATGTAGTGCTTAATGTGTGAAGTTTGTGTGTAAAAATGTTCTTGATGGATTTTAGGTGTTCTTGAATGAAATAAGGTAAAAACCTAAGTGTTTGGATGTGAGTATATACAAGAGAAGCTATGGCCAAATTTGGGAAATGTGTAAGAAGTTCTAAGTGTTTTAAGTGAGTTTTGGTGAACTAGGAAGTGTTAAAGGTGAATAAATGTTTACTTGAGAAGAAAACATGTATTAAGGTGATTTAGGGTGATGCAAGGATTTAGGTGTTATCTTGGAAGTTCTAGGAATTCAATGTGTGTTTTGAGGATGTATTTAAGTCTTGGAGGAGTTTGTTTAAGGTTTAGGTAATGTTGATATCCAAGGAATAAGTGATGATTAGGTAAGATGTGAAAAAGGAGATTTAGTTAGTAAGAAAAGAAGTTTGTGAGATGATGTTAAGGTGTAGAGGAAACACCTTGGTATAGTGGTCATTATAGGTGAAATACCACCTAGAAATCTTAAGGAGAAAACATTCCAAGTGCTAGGAAATTTGTAAGAAGTTTGTGAATGATAAAATGGTTTTGGTGAGTGATTTAAAGAGTTTAGCACGTGGATAAAGGTGTGTTTGAAGTGCCCAAATGAGGTTAGGGTATACTAGGATATGTGGGGTGAAGTTTGGAGTTGAATGTAAAAAGGAAAACAAAGATCTGGGGCAGACCGGACTTGCAAGTTCGGTCGGGCCCAGTTTACCCTGCGGGAATTAGTTTCTGGAATGGACCGGACATAGGACCGGACTTACAAGGTCGGTCGGAGTAGAAAATTTGTGACGGAAATGTGTTCTGGAATCGACCGGACTTGGGTAAGTCCGGTCGGCAAGTCCGGTCGGACCAAAAATGTTGTTTAAGGTTATGAAATGATATGTAATGATGGGGATTGATAGGTAATGATGTCATAAGGTTGTTAAGGACATGTTAGGTGAGTTTTAATGACAATAAAGTGGGTTAAAAGTTGTATTAAAATGTGAGAGTAAAACAAGTTAAAAATGTTAAGTTATGTAACTAAGTTAACGGGGAGAAGTTATAAGCATTAGACATTAAATAACTATGCTACCCCGATATTAATAAAAGTACATGTAATGTTATCAGTTGTTCGAGAATTGCTCGAGGTACGTAAATGGACATGATTAAGTGGACTCCGGTGACAGGTATGGTTTTCTTGCAACCTGTGTCCTACCGGATTACACCGGCTTGTATGCCAATGTGTTTTTTGTATGTTTGCCACGTTATGAGATAAATCATGAAACGAGTTTACAGTCGTTATTGTTATTGTATGTTTACGTGCCGATACCGGTAACCTCGAATGCGCTTGAAGGGCTAGTTGACCACTATTAGGTAAACGTAGGAGAACGGTATCCGGTGATAACGTTTCCGACCTAAGGAACGTGCTAACCACGGCTATGCGTGAGTTGGTTATGTGATGTTTGTGTGTGATGTTTGTGTGTGAATGTATGACTCTCCCTTCCCTTGTATGTGTCTAACAAGACTTAACCCAATGTTGTGATTGTTTAACTAAGTTCAAAGTTGAAATTCTAATAAGTGCTAACGGGGGGAGTGAGGAGTCCGGTCTGTTCCGGCCACGCGTGTGAGATGGGGGTCGTTTGTCATAGCAGGTTCGATCCTCTCTGTATGTTATGGTTGTTTTCCAATTTGGTTCCCAACCTTCCCTTTAGCTTAACCAAGGCTATTACTGACTCACGTCGGGCCACAGGGGCATACTATTGTTATGTTTGTTTCGGTGTGCTTGGGTCACTATATCCGAGACACCTTGTGTTAAGTTAACCGTTCATTTAACGAGACGGTAACGAGTTATGTAACGAGCTTATCATGAGACTGGCAACATTCTCTAGGCTCACCAGTGTATTAGCAATGTTGGGTCGGTTCCTAAGAGGACCATTCCCGTTATGTTATGTATCTTTGTTGTGATGCAATATCTATTGCGGTGTTATGTTGTGCACGTGGAAACGTGCAAAGTGTTGTTAAGTGTTGTTATGTAGTGTATGTTATATGTTGTAAAATGTGGAGTATGTGGATCATGGATATGAGTCCCAGTTTGAGAAAAGAGGCGTTTAAGGATAACCCGATTTAAGGGTAAGTGTCGTCTGTTAAGGAAGTAGCTCCATTAGAGGAGGAACACTCTAGGGATATTGAATACCTTGAGTGACTTATTAAGTAAGGATATATTATCCACTTGTTGAGCCCGTTGAGGCGAAATGATTATGTGTTATGTGGTTACGGTTGCATGCATGATTTAAAAATAATCAACCGCATGCTAAGACGACAATTAGTTGTGCGTGGCCCGGTAGCATGTGGGCTGCGGGATTACCATACCAGCAAAGGTGCTGAGCCCCTTGGGGGCCACCCTTTCTCTTCTTTTCCTATTTCAGGTACGAAGTGCTGGAAGCCGTTCGAGAGTAGGATGGGTAGTCGTTGTACATGGGTAATCATTTAAGTGTATGCATACAGTAGGTGTAGTAAGACCGAAATTGTTGTCGGCATCAGTTTATAAATACTCGGTATAGTTGGAAGGTGTATGTTGTTGTTGTGTTAATGAAGAGGGATAGTAATGTGTAGACGCTCGGGAATTTAGCCCATCAGACCGGTACAATGTGTATGTATTAGCCTTGTTAGCCACGTGGGTGGCTAACGGCGTGTAACACCAACGAGATAAGTAATGTGATGAGGTTGTTTTCCGCTGCAGTTTATTGTAAGTGTGTTATTGTTGGATGGGGTGTTACAAAAAGTGGTATCAAAGCGAAGTATCGCTCTGATGACTGAATTACCGAGCTTAGGAAGTACCGAGTTAGGATTTAAGTACTTTGGGTTAAGGGTTGAGTGATAGCGTGAGAGATACGCTAGATAGGAATTACCAGTGTGTACTGGAAACCTACAATATCCTACCCGCCCTCCACAACCCCTGTTTTATAACTTGGGAAACAACGCCAGAGAGATGGAAGTCCACTCTTACTCGGGAATACCCGATCTGGCTGTTATTAAGTACCTCTAAAGGTACGGAGAACCTGTCACACGGTAGATCCCGAAAACTGGGAATCCCGGAGACGGTTTCCATCTGAACAATGTTAACCGCATTTAATAGCGAAGAATGAAGAATCTTGTGTATAAAAGAATAGAATTTCCAGCAACCTGGGTCGACATGCAAAGCAGTCAAGAGTAACCAGCTTGCAACGCACTGACCGTGCAACAGGCATGAAGTGGATTAGTGAAACCGAGACGAGTGTCTACGGGACCACAGTTGATAAATGATACACCAACGGTATACCAACCGACAAAGGAACTACAACGTAGTGCCCAAACAAGAGACAAGTCTCAGTAACCACGACAAATACGTGGAACGGGCTACAAAGAGAATACAATACAAAGAAAAAGAGGGGTCTCCCAGAATGGGAAACACCCTAGTTGATGATCGTCATGTGAAGACAGTGAGAAATCACCTAGAATAGTATTTGTCAAGACAGTAAGATTAGTGAGAGCCAACAAGGCCACTGATGACAATATGGGTAAAAACAATACCACAACCGGTATGTGTTGAACCGATAGCCAGTTAGCATGGCGCACTTGCCATAGCAAGTGCAGCTATAACAGGGCTGTTCGGGAAATTTATAACCACTACAGAGTACTTGGTGAAGTACCATGAAGTTAAGTGAGGTCATTGTAACCGTGGAAGGGCTTAATAGCCTAACCTCTGTGATTGTAAGTACACCAGTCAGCAAGAAGCTAGACTTGGCCAAGGTAAGAAGATGTTGTGAAACAATGAAAATTTTTCTTTCAACCCAGATTTATTCAAACCCTTTTCTTTTCAAAACCAGATTTTCTTTCAAACCAACACTTTTTTTTCCAACCTTCTTTTAAACCAAGCCAGTAAAACCAAGGACAGTTGACTAGAATACAACAATGGATAAACTTTCCCTCGATTAAGTTCGGGAAGTAAGGAATGAATATTGTCATGGGACAATATAAGGGAGTTGACAACAGAATGCTTCACCTAGGCGTGTGACGGACACTACGAGTGTACCAACTGAATTGTGGGACGACCGCACTCCGATAGGAGCTTGTGGGCCTGACAGACCTACTTATGGGTTAGTTGGGTAAGTAGTAATGTATCAGTATGGTACCCCACATGTACGAGTGGAGTCCGAAACACGGGAAGTAGTCGACTCCGTCTACGGTCAGCAGTATAAATCAAACAAGAGCTAAGGATTACAAGGAATAGTTGAAGCTAAGGAACTCAGTTAAGTTCACGAGACTAAAAGGATTAGTGAATTCCTCTCAAGGAAATGTTTAAGAGTTAGGAAGTGCGAAGGGCACAAACTATTATGTAGAGACATCACATATGTCTTAAGGATCCTTAGGGATAAACATGTTAGCTGGAACGGTGACCTAGCCTGTACATGGCAAGTAGATGACCAATGTGGACACATTAATGTGCAATGAACGGGATGAAATTCCCAGAGATACCTACACTACCAGGAAGTGGTTGATCTTCACAGAAGAGGATAATAAGTCAGTTAAGAACGCAAACGGCGTGGCTAACTGAATGTACCAATAAGTGTGAACCAGATGTAAAGCATACTTAACAACACCCAGGAGCAATCCTTGAGGGGTTTGCATCAACAATTGTTGCACGAAATGACATGACAAAAACACAAGGGTTGAAACTTACACCCAGTTTAGACATAAGTTGTCAGGAGACGGACTGACAACCTAAGGGGCATTCCATGAAAGGAATGGAATGCAACGACCTTGCCATGGAGCCCAATACGACCAAACCATATAATGTTGTACAGAGAATATATATGTGTGGACAGCCTACAAGAGCCCAGCTCAAGGCAAACAAGGCTCATAAGCCATAAGCAAGATATGTTATATAAATTCAATTGATTGTAGAAGTTTATGTTGTATAAGTGAATAGAGTGGTAAACGAACCACTGCATTAAGAGTGGGGACACCTCTCGATATTCTGAAACCGCAGGAGCGGTAGTTATGTATATCAAGCCCAAGAAATATGTTAAGGATTGACCATATTGTTATTGAAAGAGAGCAATTAGCTTAGTAGTATGTGTATAAAGTGAAGCACCTGGCTGAATAATGCCGGCTTGTGACTCGAATGATCGATGCTCAAGGAGCATTCAGTAGTCATCCAAATGAGTGATGAACCATAACACGAATGATGTAAGTATATGTGTGAAAGTTAATGTGACAGTAAATACCATGAAAGTTAGTGTTATACAATAAGCACGGTGCGCAGTAAGCGACCGTTGTATAAGTGTTGTTAAATAGTGATGTGGCAGATAAGACCAGTTATGAGTTAAACTCAATGGACATGCAAGCAAGTGATGATACACAGATTGGGCAATAAGCCAATGGTCGGTACTATATGATAAGGAAACTCAGTGTGAATTCCATGGCGAATCGCATAAGGGATTTACTGCGAAGAGTTTACGCCTCTGCACTCTGTATGACTGAGTGTTTTGGTATTGCACTTTCGCAGTAATGATCGAGTGGGATAGCTAGGAATTGGAAACATGTTAATGGTGGAGGAATAATTTGTAATGGCCGATGCATAGGAATGCAAGGCCGCACCAATAAAGAGTACTTGTACAAAACCAATGTGGAGACATGATTAACAGTAAGTGACTACAGTAGCACTAACTGCCAAATATCGGTATGGAATATACCCCAAATGTTGTAAATAGCTGAGAGAGCACTACACACTAGGTAGTAGCTCAATCTCAACCGACAGTAAGTCGGAAGGGAACAAGTCAATCATTGTGAAATACATAGTGGTATACACAGTAAATTGTTATGGAAGTGGATACAAAGTGTATAACTCACCGAATTCTCTAACGGTAAGAGATACCACGCGTCGGTTGAGAAACCATTATTACCAAGATGAAGGTGACAATTGGGGACGTACAATACAGTAAAAAAAAAGGGAGCAATTAAGCTCTACAGTTATTAGAGTTTCGTAGCAGAAACTAGTGAGCCAGTGATTCAAGTGTCGAATGTGCCTGGTGAACATGAGTGAATGGCTAATTATTAACGCCTAGAAGCCTAACAGGCCAGAATCGAAACCAACTAAGAGTTTAAACAAACTCCAATGAGAATTCTTGGTTTAGGAACTAAACCGCCAATTGGTTAAGATCCTCTAATCAGAATCCATTGTGTAATAGACCGCGTGGAAGTTAAAACACTTCACGACGCAGAACATTTAAGCAATGTTTAGTGATTGATTACGTGGGCGTAATCCCTTTTAAGGGGGGGTAGAGCGCAAAACCACTTAGTGTATATTATCCGTACAAGTGTACGTAGTGTACGTGATTTATGTTGTGCATAGTTATTGTTTGGATGATTGGTGTGTGTGTTACGTAAACATACGCATTCATTCATGGTTTAATGGTGGTAATTGCGCACAGAAGATGCGAATACCATTGTGATAAGTGTGTGTGTTTGTTAACAGTTGTGTGTGATAGTACAAGTGTGGGGAGTAGAGAAACTCCCGGGGGAACAAAAGCCCCGACAGTGTATAAATGTAAAACCAGGTGTTGTATTTTGATAAAATATATGTGTATATATATATATACTTTATAGTGATGCATGAAAGGGTATGAAACCGACATAGAACCTAGTGAGAATAAGATTCCCTAGGCAACACGATTAAAGCGAATGGAGGTAACTGATGGACGGAGTTCTATCCTTGGAGATGTATGATCATGATTAGAATGATTTAAAAGATAGAAAATTGGAAATGAGTGATTTACTTGATGCTTGAAAATGAAGTGGGAGGTGGAACTTGATTTGCATGCGATCAAGGGAAGCCGAACACAAATTGGGGTGGAAGGATAGTTCAACACTGATGCTGATCACATCAGGGTTGGATGACTCTTGAAACTCCCTATAAGCGGTCACAAATAACCACGCTAAGAAAAGAAGCAAAGAGCTTAAGTTGGACTTGGAGTTGTGTGTGTTTTCAAAAGGATTTTCAATTGGTATTTATAAAACGTTGATGGATACTTTACGTAATTAAGGTCTTCTTACTTAACCTCACAAGGAAATTTTAAACTTAAGTGATTGTTTTAATCTCCCAAAGGCACGGGGACGGAAGGGTCCATCGCGACCGGGTTCTGCGGGATCACAGTGTGTATGTAAAAGATATTTTTGATTGTTATACATGCTATGACATGTTGTGTGGTATGCGTAATAAATGTTATTTTGACTTTGATCTCCTAAAAGTGTATGCTATTGAGACCTATGAGTCTAAATGTGTTGTGTTACATAGACCTAATGTCTGAAGACTGTTATGTTATGGGGACCTATGTGTCCAAATGTTGTGATGTTACCCGAGACCAGTGAGTCCAAGGGGTTGTTATGTATGTGTAAGTGTTGTTAAGATACCCGGACCATAGAGTCCGAGGTTATCATGTGGATATGTTATGTTATGTATGGATGTGAATGTGTTGCCCGGACCATTAAGTCCGAGGTTGTGATGTAAAGTGTGATTGGTTATGGAAGTTTATTTCCAAGTGATTCCTGTGTTCTAATCTAATGATGTGTGGGAAATGTGAACTTCGAGGACGAAGTTCTTTTAAGGGGGGTAGATTGAAATACCCCAAACCTTGATATGTGGTTTAAATAGCAAACTATGTTATATAAAGGCTAAAAAGTGCCTTAGTAACATCAGTGAACAATTTAGACCATAGTAAATGCAATAAAGCATTAAGACACAGTTTGAGCAAAAACATGCTCTAAGCTATGAGTGAACTTGGTTAGGACCCAAAGAGCCTACCAAGACTTAATAATATTCAATTATGATTTAGTAAGGCTAAATAAGTCCTTAGGAAACCTTGGTGGGCAGTTAAACCAAATAAAACACAAGAAAATACCTTAAAGTCAATATGAGCAAAAATGTGCTCTAAGCTTGGGATGAATTTGTATAAGACCTAATGGTCATACCTATACCTTACTTATATGTTAATGAACATATTAAATCAATTACTAAAGAAAACCAAGCTTGAAAACAAGTTAAAAAACAAAATGTGCTTTAAGGAGTCTTAAAGCACGTTTTTGAAAAATTGTCTTGTAAATGAGTTTTGAATGGCTAAATGTCCATCATTACTCTTTAATATACATGTGTACTATATAGTATCACATTTGGAAGTCTATATCAATGGGAAATCAAAAATTTCACTTCTATGTGCCTTGTTTTGTGAATAGTGATTTTTATAAGCTAGTTTGTAACATATAATGTTACAAGTAATTAAATGGACCAACAAAGACTATAATACCCTTATGTAATAAAGGGGGGCCGGTTTTTAAGGTGTGGTGACTCACCACTCACTTGTTAACTTGTTAAAGAAATAAAGATGACTAATATAGTTACTATTGCTTTTTAAGTACAAATATCTTCTAAAAAGCAAACTTATCTCATTTCTCTCATTCCTTTCTTCATTTCACACGGCTCCACTCTCTTCAACCTCTCTTCTTGCTGTTCTCTCACGTTCATACAGCACCACCACCATGGAAGTCCACCTTTGAACCCTTGTAAAACCTAGCTCACTTAACCAAATCAAAAACAACACACCATTCTCTCCTCTCATCAAGCTCTTCATTCCTATCTTCTCAAAATTTCAAGATCACCATTTCGGTGCCATGGAGTTCCACCATTGATGGAGCTTGAGCTTGTCTTTCCACATATTATTGATCTCCCTTGCTCCTAGGTAAGGAATCTCAAAGAAAAATCAAGTTTCCTCCATGTTTTGTGTGTGACCGAAAATATTCATTGATGGAGCTCCTTGTGTTGCTTTGTTCTAGCTCCATTTGAATCTTTCAAGGACTAGGTGGAGTCCTCTCTTCATAGATATTCAAACACCCTTCAAAGATTAAGGTAAAACAACTACATTAATGTTTTGAAATAATGTAAACCTAGGGTTTACAGAGATGGAGCTTAAAGCTTGAATACTCATTATGTTGTTTGTATAATGTTTAGTAGTTGGCAAGGAACCAAATGCCTTACCGGTTTTGTAAGGAAACAAGAAAGAAATTTGGGAGGAAAAGAGGTAAATATGCTATCTTAATGTGGTTTAATGCCTTAGGAGAAATAAGCTTATAATGCTTGTTAAAACTACCTAAGAGCAAATGGTGATGACCTAGTAAAGTGTTCTCAAGGAGACTAGTAAAAGAACAATATGTATTGGTGTATGTATTTGCAGGTCAAAGGCATTATTTATGTGGGAAATTCAGTGTTTAAGGTTATGCAATTTAAGGGCCTAAGAGCCATGTTATTAAGGGCCTAAGTGCCAAGCAATTTAAGTTATGCACTATATTGTGATGTAGTGCTTAATGTGTGAAGTTTGTGTGTAAAAAGTTCTTGATGGATTTTAGGTGTTCTTGAATGAAATAAGGTAAAAACCTAAGTGTTTGGATGTGAGTATATACAAGAGAAGCTATGGCCAAATTTGGGAATGTGTAAGAAGTTCTAAGTGTTTTAAGTGAGTTTTGGTGAACTAGGAAGTGTTAAAGGTGAATAAATGTTTACTTGAGAAGAAAACATGTATTAAGGTGATTAGGGTGATGCAAGGATTTAGGTGTTATCTTGAAGTTCTAGGAATTCAATGTGTGTTTTGAGGATGTATTTAAGTCTTGGAGGAGTTTGTTTAAGGTTTAGGTAATGTTGATATCCAAGGAATAAGTGATGATTAGGTAAGATGTGAAAAAGGAGATTTAGTTAGTAAGAAAAGAAGTTTGTGAGATGATGTTAAGGTGTAGAGGAAACACCTTGGTATAGTGGTCATTATAGGTGAAATACCACCTAGAAATCTTAAGGAGAAAACATTCCAAGTGCTAGGAAATTTGTAAGAAGTTTGTGAATGATAAAATGGTTTTGGTGAGTGATTTAAAGAGTTTAGCACGTGGATAAAGGTGTGTTTGAAGTGCCCAAATGAGGTTAGGGTATACTAGGATATGTGGGGTGAAGTTTGGAGTTGAATGTAAAAAGGAAAACAAAGATCTGGGGCAGACCGGACTTGCAAGTTCGGTCGGGCCCAGTTTACCCTGCGGGAATTAGTTTCAGGAATGGACCGGACATAGGACCGGACTTACAAGGTCGGTCGGAGTAGAAAATTTGTGACGGAAATGTGTTCTGGAATCGACCGGACTTGGGTAAGTCCGGTCGGCAAGTCGTCGGACCAAAAATGTTGTTTAAGGTTATGAAATGATATGTAATGATGGGGATTGATAGGTAATGAGTCATAAGGTTGTTAAGGACATGTTAGGTGAGTTTTTAATGACAATAAAGTGGGTTAAAAGTTGTATTAAAATGTGAGAGTAAAACAAGTTAAAAATGTTAAGTTATGTAACTAAGTTAACGGGAGAAGTTATAAGCATTAGACATTAAATAACTATGCTTCCCCGATATTAATAAAGTACATGTAATGTTATCAGTTGTTCGAGAATTGGCTCGAGGTACGTAAAGGACATGATTAAGTGGACTCCGGTGACAGGTATGGTTTTCTTGCAAACCTGTGTCTACCGGATTACACGGCTTGTATGCCAATGTTTTTCTGTATGTTTGCCACGTTATGAGATAATCATGAAACGAGTTTACAGTTGTTGTTGTTGTATGTTACGTGCCGATACCGGTAACCTCGAATGCGCTTGAAGGGCTAGTTGACCACTATTAGGTAAACGTAGGAGAACGGTATCCGGTGATAACGTTTCCGACCTAAGGAACGTGCTAACCACGGCTATGCGTGAGTTGGTTATGTGATGTTTGTGTGATGTTTGTGTGTGAATGTATGACTCTCCCTTCCCTTGTATGTGTCTAACAAGACTTAACCCAATGTTGTGATTGTTAACTAAGTTCAAAGTTGAAATTCTAATAAGTGCTAAGGGGGGAGTGAGGAGTCCGGTCTGTTCCGGCCAGCGTGTGAGTATGGGGGTCGTTGTCATAGCAGGTTCGATCCTCTCTGTATGTTATGGTTGTTTCCAATTTGGTTCCCAACCTTCCCTTTAGCTTAACCAAGGCTATTACTGACTCACGTCGGGCCACAGGGGCATACTATTGTTATGTTTGTTTCGGTGTGCTTGGGTCACTATATCCGAGACACCTTGTGTTAAGTTAACCGTTCATTTAACGAGACGGTAACGAGTTATGTAACGAGCTTATCATGAGACTGGCACATTCTCTAGGCTCACCAGTGTATTAGCAATGTTGGGTCGGTTCCTAAGAGGACCATTCCCGTTATGTTATGTATCTTTGTTGTGATGCAATATCTATTGCGGTGTTATGTTGTGCACGTGGAACGTGCAAAGTGTTGTTAAGTGTTGTTATGTAGTGTATGTTATATGTTGTAAAATGTGGAGTATGTGGATCATGGATATGAGTCCCAGTTTGAGAAAAGAGGCGTTTAAGGATAACCCGATTAAGGGTAAGTGTCGTCTGTTAAGGAAGTAGCTCCATTAGAGGAGGAACACTCTAGGGATATTGAATACCTTGAGTGACTTATTAAGTAAGGATATTATCCACTTGTTGAGCCCGTTGAGGCGAAATGATTATGTGTTATGTGGTTACGGTTGCATGCATGATTTAAAAATAATCAACCGCATGCTAAGACGACAATTAGTTGTGCGTGGCCCGGTAGCATGTGGGCTGCGGGATTACCATACCAGCAAAGGTGCTGAGCCCCTTGGGGGCCACCCTTTCTCTTCTTTTCCTATTTCAGGTACGAAGTGCTGGAAGCCGTTCGAGAGTAGGATGGGTAGTCGTTGTACATGGGTAATCATTTAAGTGTATGCATACAGTAGGTGTAGTAAGACCGAAATTGTTGTCGGCATCAGTTTATAAATACTCGGTATAGTTGGAAGGTGTATGTTGTTGTTGTGTTAATGGAGAGGGATAGTAATGTGTAGACGCTCGGGAATTTAGCCCATCAGACCGGTACAATGTGTATGTATTAGCCTTGTTAGCCACGTGGTGGCTAACGGCGTGTAACACCAACGAGATAAGTAATGTGATGAGGTTGTTTTCCGCTGCAGTTTATTGTAAGTGTGTTATTGTTGGATGGGGTGTTACAATGCTTCACGGTTTTGTCATTACCTAGCATTATTTCATGTACTCGATCGATTTACACTCTTACTATTATTTATTATTTTCTTTTTGATTTTCTCCGTTTTATCGCCACTATTTTTATTCTTTCTCGTGTGTCCTCTGCACTAACTATCATTTTCCATTTATTTCAATTGTTTTATCTTCATCACGAGCATTAATTTTCATTATTTCATGTACATGTGCTATTCTTTTTTTTATCTCATTACGTTTTTGAATCTTATTTTCAGCTATATTCCATACTTTCATGTCATTAGATTGATCGTCTCATTTTATTGTATATACTTTCTTTGGATTCATCGCGTTTTAGAGGGGTTATCCAGTCAAATTTAGAACTCTCGTATTATTTCTCCCATGAATATACTGAAATTCAATCCAGTGTAACCGGTTAAGATGCTCGCCTCGCAACTCGTAGGTTGTGGGTTCGATCCTTGGCAAGGGACGATGGTCTTTTTATTTCCGTTTTTAGCTAACGTAAGAGCTTTTACTCTTGTTAGTCCTATTATGTATCGAATCGCATCGCAGCTTAGCTGGACAAGGTACGGGAGGGACTATCCAGAGATCCCGAGTTCGAGTCTGGGCAAATGCCAACTCGCCTGTCTTTTGTTGTTCTTTTTTTAAGCCCTCGTTGGGCCTGTCCTTTGGTTAGCCCGAATTGAAGACAACAGGTAAGCCCATGTCTCAAAATGAACCCTAGCAAGACATCTGTTCTATACCCCATATTATAAAAAGACATCAAACCCTACTATGCATATTATTCTATTACAATCCGACAACCTCTGTTTTAGAACATTCTCTTCCTGGCAGTTTTCAAAATCAAAAACAAAAAACTGAGCCTTCTTTCTCTCGACCTGGTTTGCGCCAAGAAGTTCGCCGGAAATTCACCATCACCACTCAGCCCAAAAAATCCCCCGACACCGACCTTCGATCACCACCTCCATCGTAATCCACCTGAAAACCCGCAGCCCCTATCTTCTTGCCAACCTGAAACTCCCGCTGATCTCCCTCGACCTCCAGAAGAGTAAGTAGTACCGATTTCGCCATGTCGTTCGTTCTCGCTTTGCTTCGTCTCCTCTTCTGTATATTATCGTCTTCTTCATTAGTTTTGTTCTTCAAATTTTCTCCCCTATCTTTCCCTTCCTGTTGTTTATTTCGATTCATGTGCATGTTTGCGCTATCTTTCGGTTTTGCTAAATCCTAGAACTAGAACTGCAAACGCGGTTTTGCATGTTTCTGGTTCCAAAGGATGTCATACAACCTTTTAATTTCATTTACCGTCGTGTTCTTGCCTTTCGACTAATGTGAACTGACACAGTTTCTTCCGGTGCCGATTCTGAATGCTGGTCCTTACGTTTCCCCTCGCACTTACATTTTGAACCAAAGACCTGGTACGGACCTTGAAGTCCGCGGACAGGACAAAATTTTGGGATATTAGAGTTTCTCTCTGATTTTTGCGTTCATACTATATTTCTCGTCTGCTTGGGATATTCATCATGCTCATATCCGGTCAAAAATAGACTGGGATACCTGTTGAGTTTACACTTCCCATCGTGCTCTATAACTTGGTGAAACTGGTCATCTCCAGTCCAAATACCCTACTCCCTGTCGGTTACCCGAGTTCTTAGTGGTTAAACTGTTGTTTGCTTCTGGGGCTTATTTAAACAGGAACTACTATCTGATTTTGTTTACCCATTAACCCATCTATCGCCAACTTCATGAAGCTGCTCGTATTCAGTGCATATCGTGCCCCTGGTTTGTAAAACTGACTCAGCAGGGTTCTTCTTCGTCCATCAGACGTTTTGGTGGGATCCGTAGCAGACATGAGATAAACCGGTCTCTGTCTAATTATATCACTTACCAGGCCCTGCCTACTTGCTCCATACTTTTGGAATTAATAAACTGTTGTATATCTGATCTTCTTCGTTGTTTGCTGTGAGTTTATTGTGTTGTTTGCAGGAGATTTCTATGCTCCTTCCCGGTACTAAACTCTACCCTTGTTATCGGATTGAGCTCACCAGTACAACATTGCATGCCTCATGCCCATTTCTTGATGCTTATGCCTAGTTTGAAATGTTTGTCGGGCCTCTGAAAATGCTTGGTATGTTTCGTTTAAACTGTTGATACTTGTTCCATCGGTATGTAATGGCAATTTTGAATCTGTTACACCTTTTGTTTCCTTTAGAAAATTGGTTAGCAGACCAGTGTATCAAAGGCGAAAAAAAATGTTCCGGAGTTCATTTCGGTTGTTTCATTAAAAGCTAGGGTTCTGTCGTGTCTGTATGCAGTTGGTTTGAGATATTTTCTCTGCACTGTTTGGAAGCATGTTTGTTAACCTTACTGGAAGTCTGACTTAAATTCGAACTGCTCAGCTCGTTTTTTTCACATAATTTACTAGGCTCACAGGCAACTCAATATTGCTTTAAGGAACTTTAGACAGGAAGGAATTAAAAACTGATCTAATTGTTCTAAGTCTCTGTCTGCTTTGTTTAAATGACCAACGACTTTCTCTGTATTCAAGTTTCAAATCATTTTGCTTACCGGCTATTCATGTACATGTTTTGTTCACAGCTTTCTGCTCACTTATAATTTTCTGTTTTGATCCATGTTCCTGGCCTGCGCTTTATTTGTACATGTTCTACCCCTTTATTTGTACATGTTTATAGTTTTCTGTTTAAATCCTTGTATATTAATCTACTTACTAAGCCTTAGTTATTAGACCTTTAGGACCTAACCTTAGGATAGAGGGTGAACCCTTGCCAATGGTGAGCCATGGTCCCACCTAGCAAAGGGTGACCCCTAAACCCAAACCACACTTTATTAATAATCTTGTAATAATAAAGGCATTCGCAGATTTCATCCTAGTTGATCCATCATTCCTTCCGAAAACTCCAAAGCTTAAACCAAGCCCCTAATTGTCTCTCTTATTTTTCACCACTCATTTTTATTCTTTGATTAAACTTTTCAAAACCTTTTCTGATTTCTTCAAATTAGCCTAATTGCTTTGCTCCGGCCCACACCCAAGAAACTCACGACCCAAGTCCAAAAATGCTCACGACCCAAAGCCCAAAGCCCCAAAGCCGATGCCCAAGCCCGAAACCCGAAAGTCCACCCAACTCATGGCCCAACTCCACTATATCCGGCCCAATTGCCTTGACCCGGCCCAATTTCCACCTTGGCCTAAGTTGAGTATCCAAAACCCCCTTCTGCCCACTTGCCAAACTTACTCAAATTCGGCCCGAATGCTTAGCCTGGCCCAAAAGCCCACAAAACAGCTCAACCCCACAAACCAAACCTCGGCCCCAGCCCCCCCATCTCGGTCCAAGTTCAAACTTCGGCCCAAAACCATCTCAGCCCAACGACCCCTCTCGGCCCACATCCACATCCCGGTCCAAGGCCATGTCTAACCTCGGCCCATGTCTGATCTTGGCCCAAGTCCGATCTCGGTCCAATACCCGGTCAAACCCAATACCTCCAAACCCGGGCCCATCTCGTAACCCGACCCATCTCAAACCCAGCCCATCTCGAACCTGGCCCGATCTCTCATAACCCGACTCAATCTCACCAAACTCGGCCCAACTCCACCAAATCCGGCCTAAGACCTCAAAAGACTCAAAAGTCCACAAGAAAGCCCAAAACCATAAACGACCCATGTCTCAAACAAGGCCCAAGTCCACAAAGCCTAAGTCCACAAAAATCAAGTTAAACCCATAAGAGTCAAACCTTGACCCGAAGGTTGACCCTTGACCTGAAAACTGACCTTTGACCCGAAGGTTGACCTTTGACCTGAAAACTGACCTTTGACCCAAACTTTGACCTGATCGAACCTTGACCAACCTCACTTTGACCGGTCTAACTTTGACCCGAATGTTGACCTTGACCAGAAAACCATGACCTTGACCAAAAAACCTTGACCCAATCATTGACCAAACCCGAACGTTGACCCGTCTCTTCTTCCAATACAAGTCAAACCAAAACAAATCCATTCCTACACATTTTCCAAACCCGATTCCTTTCAACTCACTTTCAACTTGTAAAATCCTTTCAGAATCCCCAAAAACCAAAAAAAAGAATTTCAAACCATCATTTTACTCAAGTCTCATCAAGATTTTCAAAGAAAACATTTTGTGGAATTTAAAAAGGAAAAACTCTTCTCACATCACAGAAAACTCTTCTCTATACAAAAAGTTCTTCTCACATATATAGAAAGTTTTCTCCTAAAAACATTTCCCAAAATCAGTGTTTCTTTGTCGAGAATTCCGAACAACTTCAAAAATTTTCCAATTCAGTTTTTTTTTAATTCAAATTAGTTGTTTTCGGGGAGCATGGAATGTCTAACCCCTGCAAAACATTCCTCCATGGTTAGAACATCGCTTGTCTCCCTTCCCAAAAATAAAAGTCCGAGGCGGGGCACTGGGGTCATAACCTCCCTTGTCGCAGTCTGGATCTCTTTAGGCGGGGCATTAGGGTGACAAACCTCCCCTAATTGCAGCCTAGATTTTTACAAGGCAGGGTGCTAGGGAAGTAACGACCTTCCTAGTTGCAGCCGGGATTTTAGAATCGTCTAACTCCCTTCCGCTCGATTTCAATGTTTTCGGTTTTTAATATTTTAAAACCCGGGAGTTAGAGACGTTATTAGGGTTTGACCGAGAGTATCCCACTCATGATACTTCTCTCTAAATCCTATTTTTCGACATAAATTCATTGCCCCATCTTTCGAGCCTTGGCACTTACCATCAATTAAGTGTCATGTTCGAGGGGGTACATAGGGTAATCCCTCGGGATTATCCGCCCTTTTTACAACAAAAAATGATTTTTTGGTTTTAAAAACTTTTAGAGAGACAATTCTGAATAAACCAATCCAACATTTCCATTAGAGCTCTAGGACCCATAAACACTTCTCAATCCTCCTCTAAACCAACTCTAAGTCACATAGGACCTCCAATTCCTGAAGGCTCCCAGAAACCTGAAACATCTTCAAAACCCGAATACCTTCAAACCAAATATCCTCTTCCACACCCAACCATCCTTAAAACCTGAATTGCACCTCAACACATTCAACTTCCCAAAACACCTCAAGAACCCCCCATTTCAAAATCTGAACTTCCAAACACAAAAAAAACCTCAAATCAGCCCAATGGTCCAAATACCCCTTTGACTCCACCAAAAATGACCAAAATGCCCTTTTACTACTCAAAACTCCCATCATCCTCTTAATCCCGTGAAGGCCTGAAACGACCTCAAATCTCTCAGAAAAATTAAAACCTCTCAAAGCACTTCAACCAGACCAACTCCAAGACCAGCCTATTCTTCAACTCTTCGGAATCTTCCTCACTCCTCATCCGATCTTATCCTTTGGCTTTAACTGAATCTCTCTAGTAAGGTTTTGAAAGAAGGCAATCCCGACAATTGGAGACCGAGGTTTCCTCGGGCACCAATCCGAAGTCGTGGTCGTTGCCACTTCTAAGGGGTGTAACCCAGTGCGAACCCACACAGAATCTTTGGTATGACCAGATAAGTCCAATCCATATGCAAATCACAGAGTCAATTAACGGTTCTTAGAACCCTTCGTCTCCCTTCCAAGTTCCTTAGGTCAAACTAGGTGGCGACTCTAGTCAACTCCGCCTTATAGAGGCATAAGTCCGCGTGGAGCCCATCGAGAGCGGGTGTAGTGCACACTTGTACTCCCCTTATGCTTTCTGGGAAAGACGGACGATTTAGTAGGTATTTGAGGGATGCCAGAATAACGGGTTTTCACCCTCCACAGAATGGCAAATTTCTAGGATCTAGACTTCTTAGTTAGACCATATTAGATAGATCATATTAGATAGACCCCCCCTCACACCGAAAAATCACCCTCCACAGAATGGCGACTCTGCTGGGGAAAACTTGAGTAAGTTTTTCTCAAACTCAAGGAAGACTGAACTCCATTCAAAATTGTCGGGATTTCCCCACTTCTTTCAAAACCTTCAAGAGATTCTCTTCAAAGCCTCTAGGATTACTCTATTCCACACTTAGAGTGTGTATCTGATGAGGACAGATAGGACTTGATAGATCCTCAACAAACATTGCAACAATTGGGTTAATGGTTAGCTCACATATAGAAAGAGGACACTTAGTATTGAATGAAGCTAACTTCCCTCTAGGTTAATAAGCAACCAATTTGGAATCACTTTCAAGAAAAAATTCTTAGCAAACAGGTTGGTACTGACTTCATCGCTTTTATATTTATGTTGTGATTGTGGGGTGCATGGGAGGGTAGCTTAGGACATGCATTCCTCTATGTCACCTGATTTATCCACGAGTCATGGAATCCCGACAGGTCCACGGTTGATTTCCCATGAGCTTGGTCATTCATCCGAATGACTTAAACCCACGGGGCAAGATGGTCATCGACCTACGCCCTGCAGGCTCATGATCCAAAATTATCCTCCTTATCCGAGTCCAAACCAGCATGTAGCAAACCGTGAGCCTTCAGTGTCCAGCTGCCTAACCCGGTGTCTAGGACGGGTTTTATGGGTAGTCACCTTCTTGTATGCCGCCTGTCTGACCACCCTTCTGCCTTACCCTGAAGATTGCATGGGCTCAGTTCTCCATTGTTCCTCTGCACCACGGGTGTCTCTAAAGCCCAATGTCACGCTACACGTCCATAGAGGATCCCGTATTTACCGGATACCCATACATGGCACAACGTAGTCAGTGAATAATTTGGACTTTAGACACACCTGACCGTGCAGATGACGAGAGACCTCCTCCCATACAGTACTTCCCCGAGTTTCCCAAAAAGTGGGGTGTTGTCGGATCATCACTGGCCATGGCGTATGTTTCCTTATCACTTCGGGTGTCCTGACCTTTCGAACTTACTCACTCAATGAGGGGCCTTCTTTATAACGTGCCCCGCAAAGTGCATAGCAGAGAAAAACCCCGAGAGATGATAGTGAAGGGACGATGGTTCCCCCGGTGAGACAGAATCATTAATGACCTGGAAAGTGATTATCCCAACATTAACACTTATAACTCCACATCAAAAACAGCCACGATTTGGTTTCTGTACGCAAAACGTTTACACAAAATCATCTTGTCGAAAGTTGTTCGGAATTTTCCTTTACAAACGTAAGACTTTCAAAACATTTGGAATTCCTCAAAGAACTTATCATTTAATATTTCTTTTATCATGATGTTTTTCCAAACCTCTTTTCAAAAATAGTAACACCTCTTTCAAAAAACGTATTTCAAAATCGATTCTCAAAAAATTTCCTCCATCTCTCAGAGTAACGGTAATGCTATTCATCGCTAAATTGCCTCCCCTATTCTAACCTTTCACTTCCCCTCCCTTTATTTTCTCTTTCGCTACCCTTTTTTGCAGGGGTAACCATGTTCAGCAGATTGGTACCAGTACCCGGAGAGGAAAAGAAGTGCCGAAGGGTCCAAAGGGAACCAGGAGGAGGATCCACATCCAGAATGCCAGCACGACCATCCCTTCACCAGCAAGAGATGAATGAGGAGAAAGATTTTGCCACATAGCTTCTCAATTTGTGCATAGAGATGAAGGACACGTGTAAACCTCTCTTGATCGGGTTAGCTCACTTATGCAAAGTCGACATGATCTATGAAGCACTGTTTGAGTCAGTCAGCTACTGGGATTCGACTGACCATCTGTACCGCTTTAACCTAGAGGAGTTGGTCATACTACCCGCCGAGATGGATACATTCCTTAAAATAAAGCCCCATCAGGAGATGCTGGCCATCCCCATTGATCAAAGCTTAACCCCCAAATTTGCAGCCAGATTCCTGGAAGTGAGCTCGGAGGATGTCGAGAATTTCGGTAACATGGGTTTGAGCCTACAGGAGCTCTTGAGCAAGTTCTACAGACCCTATGTTCCTGGGGAGACTCGAAGACGTGTGCTAGATCTTTGTCTCATGGGCCTCTATCTTTTCAGACAGAGAGGTCTAAGGATGAATCCTCGAGTAATTTACTTATTGGAGGCTTTCGAGAGAGGTTGTGGTATTGGAGTAGTGGTGGTAGCTGAAATAGCACGATCTTTAGACCGATGGAAAGAAAGTGGGGTCGCAGAGACCTTCTTCATGGGAAGCCCTCTACTTTTGCAGATATGGTTGCTCGACCACTTATGGGCATTGCCTCTATCTTCTACATATGTAAGAGTCAATATGGATTCATACATGATGGCGAGGAAACGGGAAAAGAAACCAGAGGAGGGGTGGAAAGCCTTCTTTCGTGACATTGTTAGTTACAGACAGATCAGATGGGTCATCAAAGATTGGGATGTTCGTGGAGGGGCCATCCAATCAGCAGGCAATAATGGTTTAATCCTCATAGGCCTTGAAAGATTTGTCACTATTTATCCACAGAGAGGAATGCGTCAGTTCGGTCGTGAACAGACTATCCCAGGAGCAAATGAGATAGGTTTCAGAAACCATCGATACAATGATGCTACGGCCAACTACCTCGTTCAGGCATACGCCTCTGGGATGAAATGGGCCATTGTGGATATAAATCCTTACTACATGAGCTTGAGCCCTAGATACTCCACATGGTTGGGGCGTAGAATCGATAGATTGGTGCCTCATGCCTACTCTTTAGAGCATACGATGATTGAGCAAGACCCTCGCCTCCCGATTGTTGAAAGCCTACAACCCCCAGATTACGATCCCGCGCAGAAGAAGAAAGAAAAGAAGAAGCTGCAGAAGAAAGAAAAAAAGAAGTTGAAGCGTCAGCAAGCCGCGAAGTGATCCGGGCCTATCACACTTTCCATTTCTATTCTGATCATGGTGTACTCCTTTTTCCGAACCATGTAATTACGATTAGTAGTTTACTTTATCTGTAGTTATTGACCCCTTAACTTCTTCCCTTTTTCATTTTGATGTAATCCTGGAAGTGCGCCTATGTAATGATATTTTGTCTTATCTAGTAGACATCATGTCTCCCCTTTTGATTCAGATGTAATTCCCCTTTCCCGTTATGAAGGATCTACTATGTAATGTTTCTCTTTAAACTAATATCATGTTTCCCCTGTGGATCTGAATGTAACTCCCCATTCCCCACAACATTGCAATCGCGGTTAAGTGATGATAGCATAACCGTTGTTCTGGAGATGGAACCGGCTCGTGCGCTTTTCCCCTTTATCGTTTTCACAAAAAAATTCAACCGTTTTCACATGTCTTTACACAACACCGGGGATGACCCCTCCCTCCTCGTTCCCTCTCCCATCCTTTTTAACTTGCTTTCATACTGACATCTTCCACGTATTCCATATTCCCTGGTATCGCAGAAAACCAACCAGAGCAGAACAGAGAGTCAGGAGTTCTCTTCCAGTTTCACCAACATTACTCAACTGTGGAAAAGAGATTCCCGGGGCAAGCTGGCCAGTGACACCGCGACCGAAACCTCGTCAGAAACCATGGACCAAAACCTGATCAATCCCACTGGACCCGTGCCCAGCAACCACAGCTATTGATGCGAGTACGAGTGCAGCTATAGGAGCTAGCGGTAGTGGTTTATGTCTTCCTGATCCAAGCGTTCTCTACTGTATGCTAGAACAGTCAACAAGGAATGAGAATATGCTGAAACAGGTCGTTGAAAGGCTAGAAAAGCAACTGCGCCAAGAAAGGGAAGCCAAAGGAAAGGACCCATACCTTACGGATGACCCCGACGAGGATTATATTGAGGACTCCCCACACCCTAACCGATGCTTTAGCAATCAAAACCCTATGTTCAACACCACCACACCACAACCGATCACAGGAAAGGACGTACTGTCATCCACCCAGTAACCGCCACATTCCAAACAGCTGACCTACTTTCTGGAGCACCTATGCCACCTCCACTCCACCACGGTTCCTACAGTACCAACCACCTTTCCCAGACTACCACCGCTCCCTCCTGCTGGAGTCGTTGCCCCGACGGCCAATCTATATCATATCAAACAGTCTGAACCCATTCATCTCAATTCACCACACCCTGACCCCATCCAACTCAATCCATACTGGTACACCACCCCCGGACATGCTGTCCGTTTTGAGGAAGCAATTCCCCAGACCCAATTGTTACCACAACCGTCTAACCATTTGATTAATGGTTACAACCAAGCCCCACCTGCCGAGCACCTTCCACTTGACCTCAGTCAAATGAAGAAATCCCTGAAAGAAGAGCTACTAGCAGAGATGCAGCTTGGGGAGAGAGCCAAGATGTTGGGTTTTCGACATTTCCAACTAAAGCCAAACTCCAAGTTGCCCGAGAATTTAAAACTGCCTGAAATCTCTAAATACTCCAGGAAAGGGGACCCTAGGCACCATCTCGCCCAGTTTGACCGGGTCATGACTATGTATGGGTTAGATGATGAAATGAAGATAATCTGCTTCCCCAGTTATCTCGAAGGGTCTGCCCAAACTTGGGTGTTAAGAACGGACTTCTCGGGGAAAAAGTTGGAAGAGGTCTACCAAGCTTTTGTGGAGAAGTACAGTTATAATACTCACCTAGGGGTCACCCGGAGAGACCTGGAGACTATGAGACCAAGAAACCACGAGACAGTGACGAAATTCATCACTAGGTGGAGAGAGAAGGCGGGTCAGATGTTAGACCGCCCCAGTGAAGATGAGCAAATCAGAATCATCATTGACTGTCTAGAAAATCCTTACTCGGATCACCTCAAATCCCTGGGGATTTGTGATTTCAAACACCTGAAAGCAGCTGCCACAGCCGCAGAAGAGCTAACTCTAGCTGGAAAGTTGAAAGGCCTAAATTTCCAGGGATCATTTCCCCGACAGTCGAACTACCAAAACAAGCAGCCCAAGACGGACGCGGGCAGTAAGTTTGTTCCTACTCTACCAACCAATCAATCCCAACCACCAGTGTTTCAAGCCCAAGTTAGTGGGTCAACCTCAAACTACTCTGCAACTCCACCGCCAAGCAGCTACCAAACTCAACCCAGAAGGAACTACACCAGCTTAGGAATGCCAATGGACAAAGCCTATGAAAAGCTGAAGAAAAGTGGGTTTTTGCTGGGACACCCGAAACCCAAACCAGGAGTTACCCAGATGGGAACCAATCTTGCCAGTTTCTGCGAATACCACATGATCAAGGGACATGGTACTGATAATTGCCGGGCCTTGCGGCATGCCATCCAGGACTTGATCGATGCAGGGGAGGTGGAATTCCCGAAAACTAATCCGAACACTCAAAACAATTCTATCCCCAGGCATGTGAATATGATGAGTCTGATGGGAGAAGGAGAAGAAGAGTCAGATGTTAGCAAAATCATAAGGATCCATGCCATCGAGAATTCCTCTGGGCCAGGCAATCAGAGCACACCCCCTCCGATCGTACTATCTCCGGAGCTAGACGCCTTCTGAGTTCGTCGTCCAGAAATCCAGCATGATATTCAACCGCAAATGCATGAGTATCTAGCTATACGCAGATCGTCTCTTGGTAGGACAAGGAAGGGTGTCTATCATCACTCTACTGATAGTAGGACGGCAAATGGAAAAGAACCTTGAGTTACTCGTGGGACTGAATTTTGAGGCACGAGAGCTCTACAACACTATGAAAGCATTGGAGGTGGTAGAAGCTTGGTGCCGACAGAAGGTTGCCGAAAGGCGAGGAAGAGAATCTCTGAGTGCAGTGTCATCCTGATCACCAACGAAGATGATGGTCCGCCTGCGGTAACCCCGATCAGGGCACCTCTTTTGATCAAAGATGAAGATCTAAGTCAGACTCACCATCTTACCCGTTCAGGAAAACACTACAAGCCGGTCGAGCTTGCTGAAGAGGCCGCGTCATTACCCCAGAAAGTGCATGATCTCACTTTGAGTGAATCGGAAAGTAAATTGGCTGGAGAAGAAGAATTGCTCAAGAAGTTGAAGAGCACGAGCATCCCAATCACAATCTGGTCCCTGTTGACCATGTCAGAGGAACACAAGAATGCAGTGGCCCGACATCTTAAAATGGATAAGAAACAAACGGTCAGTGTAGACGCCATCGTAGCCCACTTGACCCAAACCCCTGCTATGGCAATCACCTTCACAGATGAGGAAATCTCCCGCCAATCTGGACGAGCCCTCTACATATCTGTAAAAGCTGGGGGTTTCAATGTCCCCAAGACACTCATCGATGACGGTGCTGAAGTAAATGTCTGTCCGCTGCGTGTTGCTCGACACATGGGGTATAACGATCTCAAACCTGTGGAGATGACTTTAAGCGCATACGATAACAGCCACAGAAAAGTGTTGGGGATGATCACCCTGCCAATCCTAATCGAGGATGCCTCCTTCTCTATCGAAGTGATGGTCATTGATATTTCTTCCACCTTCAACTTACTGCTGGGCCGGAATTTCATTGACCAAATCAAGGGTGTGCCCTCAGTAGTCCACCAAAAGCTCAAGTTTAAGCATGGAGGGCGGATCGTGGAGGTGCTAGGAGAGGCAAGGAATGAATCCCAACTGTTCGAGATCAAAGCGCCAGGTCAACAGGAGCTAACCCTTGGGGGGTTCACAGTGGCGAAACCGGCGCAGCAGGTAAGTCAAACTTCTTTCATCACTCCTCTCTACTTCGACCCTAGTGTCTATAGCCCCACATCACAGCACATGATGTCTCGGATGGGCTACAAACAGGGGAATGGATTAGGAAAGGAGCTACAGGGCATGGTAGAGCCGTTAGCACCATATGTTGGAGGCCGAGGAGCCGGGTTAGGATTCACAGAAATGCCAGGTATGATGTTGACAGATTCACATGTAAGAATCCCCATAGATTTTTTCTTACCAGTTAACCTTGAACCATGTGTATCTGTGAGTTGTGATAAGCAGAAAGCAGTTCAAGCTCAGGGAAGTCAGGAGACAATGGAGTGGGAGAGCTGGTCGACCACTTTACTTCTCCTCTACTCATGCCTTGAAGACCATGGCGACAAGGGATGCAACCAAGGAATGCCCGAGGATGCAGCGGAGAGCAGTGTCACGATCAAACCAGTCATCAAGGACCCCGCACCCTCGGTAGATGGCCATGGAGCGTGTCTTGTCGTCTATCATAAGAAAGAAGAGCTGATTCCCCGGGAGCCTTACTTAGTTAGCCTAGTTAGCAGTAGCGATGATAACGATAGTGATAGCGACGGTGATAGTTTTAGTGATGATGGTAGTTACAGTTGTATCAGGAGCGTCGACAATGCAAGTAGATTCGGATTAAGGGATGGATCGCCACCACTTATTTTCACTTGTAAAAGTGGTGGCAATTTTCTTGCAATCTCTGAGCTTCCAAGCTCATCGGATATTAATGAAAATTCAGTTCGTTCGGATTTCTCGTCTATTCTGTCTTCTCAACTGCTTGATTCATCGCAAAATCTTGAGGCCGAAGAGGAGTACGATGAGGAGAGTATGCCTCCCATCGAACAATATTCCACCCACACTCAGATTGTAGAGGACACTGTAGCAATAAACATCGGAACACCTGATAACCCCAAAACTTTACAAGTCGGTTTGGGTCTGAGTGAAACGGAAAAACGTGACTTGACTTCCCTGCTAATTGAGTATGTCGATGTTTTTGCTTGGAGCTATGCAGACATGCCGGGATTGACCCCGACATTGTCCAACACCGAATACCGTTGTATCCTAATGCCAAACCTAAGAAACAACGTTTAAGAAGGATGAAACCCGAGCATCAACTGAAAGTGAAAGAGAAGTTGAAAAGTTGTTACGTGTTGGCTTTATCCGGGTCGTCAACTACCCCGATTGGCTAGCAAACATCGTAGCAGTCCCTAAGAAAAATGGGAAAGTGCGTGTGTGCATCGATTTTCGACTTAAATGAGGCCAGTCCCAAGACAGCTTTCCCTTACCCCACATCGATATCCTTGTTGACAACACTGCCCAACATGCACTACTGTCATTCATGGATGGATTTTCGGTTACAACCAGATCCGAATGGCTGTAGAGGATCAGGAAAAAACATCTTTTATTACACAGTGGGGAACCTTTTTACGTGAACATGCCCTTTGGTTGAAAAATGCCGGAGCCACGTATCAAAGCTGCCACTACCTTGTTGCATGATATGATTCATAAGAAGTAGAGGTATACGTAGACGACATGATCGTCAAAGCTGCCCAACGGGAAGACCACTTGATAAACCTGAGAAAGTTCTTTGATCGGATGCGGAAGTACCAAATGAAGCTAAACCCCGAGAAATGTACATTCGGAGTGACCGGAGGAAAGCTTTTGGGCTTCATGATCACTACCCGAGGAATCGAGGTAGACCCAGATAAGATAAAGGCCATTCAAGAAATGCCTCCTCCGAAGACCGAAAAAGAAATCAGAGGTTTCTTAGGCAGAATTCAGTACATCAGAAGATTCATCATGCAGCTAACGAGACCTGTGAGCCTATCTTCGTCTGTTGAAGAAAGACGCATCTAAAGTTGGAATGAACAGTGTCAGGAAGCCTTTGAGAAGATCAAAACCTATTTGCAGAACCCGCCCGTCTGGTACCCCCCAGGAGGGCAAACCAATGATCCTTTACCTCACTCCCGAGAAACGTCAATGGGCGCCATGCTGGCCCAGGAACAAGGATCCCCACCGCGTGAAAAGTCGATCTACCATATCAGCAAGAAATGGGTCGATGCAGAAACACGATACTCTGACATCCACAAATTCTGTGCTGCTTTGGTCTGGGCTACAAGAAGCTAAGGCACTACTTGTTAGGGCAAGAGGTTCATCTGATTGCGCGCATGAACCCTATAAAGTACCTCTGGAAAAGCCAATTCTAGACGGTCGCTTATCCAGATGGTCCCTATTGTTGTCTGAATTTGATATCACTTTCAAAATTCAGAAATCAATCAAAGGGAGTGCCATAGCCGAACATCTAGCAGAATGCCCTGTAGCATCCGAGTTCTTCGGAAATGACGATTTCCCGGACGAACAAATCATGACATTACGGAAAACCTGCTGGAGGTTGTACTTTGATGGCCGTCAACCACAAGGTAAAGGGGCCGGGATCTTGTTAATCCATCCTGAGGAGATCTGCTTCCAGCTGCGGTAAAAATCAATTACCCGGTCACTAATAACATGGCAGAATACGAAGCCTGCATCCTGGGACTTGAAATGGCGTTAGAGTTGCAAGTGGAGGAGTTGAGGTCTTTGGTGATTCTACTCTCGTTATTTCACAAGTCAACCAAACTTGGGAGATCAGAGAAGAGCGATTGATCCCCTACCATGACTACCTTTCATACTTGATCACCTGCTTTCGAAATGTGACTTTCAAGCATGTGAACCGGAGCCAGAACATCTTTGCGGACTCTTTAGCCTCCTGGCTTCAGTAATCCAAGTGCCAAGCGGCTCATTACTTCCCTTGGATAACGATGACCAATGTACCCTCGTTTGAAATTGGAGCCATCGAAGCAGAAGAAACCGAAGATGAGTGGTTTACGGACATCGAGAATTTCCTTAGAAAGGAGAGTATCCGCCAGAAGCCACTAAGCAGGACCGCATCGCGCTAAGAAGAATGTCAAATCAGTATGTGATATGCGGAACTAGGGTCTACAAGAGAATGCCGAATGGAGTCCAACACTTGTGTGTGACCCGAAAAGAGGCATAAGATCATCGAGGATGTCCACGAGGGAGTATGTGGGACCCATGCTGGAGGACATTCCCTATCCCGGAAATCCTCAGACTAGGGTACTACTGGACAACAATGGAAGCGACTGTCACGCATTTGTGAAAAAGTGCGCCAAATGTCAGACACATGCTAATTGCAACACTGCCTCCCTACCCCTAACAGCCATGGCGCTCCTTGGCCGTTCTCTATATGGGGATCGACATCATTGGGGAAATTCACCCTAAAGCTTCAATGGACATCGCTACATCCTAGTGGCGATAGACTATTTCAGCAAATGGGTAGAGGCACGGTCGTTCGCAACATCGGATCAAGCAAGTTGCCCAGTTCATCGAGCGAGATATCATATGCCGATACGGAGTTCCCTCAGAGTTTATCAATACGGTCCCCAGTTCGACGGAGACACAATCCGGGTCATGGAAAAATACAACATCCGTTACCACAGGTCATCTCCATACAGACCTCAGACTAACGGAGCAGTCGAAGCCGCCAACAAAGCCGTAAAGAGTGCACTGGCGAAAATGGTTGAAACATACAGAGATTGGCCAGAAAAGCTGCACTACGCTCTCTGGGGTTACCGAACCACTGTCAAAACTGCAACCGGAGCCACCCCGTATTCCTTGGTGTATGGGTCAGAATGTGTTTTGCCAATCGAGCTTGAAATTTCAACTCTTCGGGTCACTAACGAATTGAAAATTGCTGAAAGTGACTGGTTGCAACAGCGTTATGACAGTCTTGCCCTTCTTGATGAGAAACGCCTTCAGGCATTATATCACATCCAGGGTTACCAGAAGAGAATGGCTAGAGCGTTCAACAAAAGGGTCAAAGAACGAAACATCCAAGTGGGTGATCTCGTCCTAAAAGAGCTAGAAAGATTTACCAGACCCACGAGGGAAGTTCAGGCCAACTGGGTGGGCCCTTATCTGGTCAAAGAATAACCCCTCATGGTGCTGTATCTGACAGATTTGGACGGAGAGAATTTCAAAGCCTTGTCAATCTTGACCGGCTGAAACGATATTATGTCTGAATCGCCACAAAAATAAAAAAAATGCATTCATTCAAAAATCCAAAAATGCATCCACAAAAAATGCATCCATACAAAAGTTATCATTATTATCTGCATTAGGTTTAGCTTAATTGCATTTGCATTTGCATATCCCAGTGTCGAGGTGCATCTCGATCTTTAATTCTAGGAAAGTCACATAAGTCATCAAAGGCCGCCGAACCTTGTATCATTTTCCCCGAAGAGGTCTTGAAAATTCTAACCTCCCGTGAGAGTTGAGTGCATGAGAGAAACAGAGCGTGCAAAACCCAGAGCGTTTGATGCGTTTAAATTTCAAAGCACCTTGTGAGGATCTCCCTCCATGAAACTAAATATTGATGAGAAAAGCGCGTTACCATTCATGTCAAAATTTGGGAATAGTAGAGGAAACATTATCTGTCAATAGGAATGACGAGGCACCTAGGATCGAAGAAAACCTCCACAAGGCCAAAAGCCTTATTGACCCTGAAAACGATCCCTTAGTGAACCCCGCTGAGCCTTTCATTGAGAACCTTTTCGAAAACAGCTCCACGATATACCACCCCACATCACGCAACCATTCACCCCTGCAAAAGAGGATAAAAGAGCTGGAGCCATGGTTCCTTCCCCACCATTTAAAGCATGGAGGAAAGCTTGAAAGAGACACCCAAAGAGGATAAAAACGAGAGAAGCGGAGCACAAAACGCTCAAAATAGCAAAGGGAGGAAATGAAAGTCTCACACCACTCAATGCCTCACACTTGATAAATAGATGAGACCACAAACGCAACACAAGAAATGCAAATAGACTACTCAAAGAAAGTAGCAAATCAAAATGAGAGCACATAATAATCCGCACAATGCGAAAAGAGTCCAAAATCACTCCATCCATGGCAAGGTGAAGCATATCCTCCGTTGCACCAAACTCCACAATCCTCAAACGAATCCTCCAGTCCCATCTCACATGCCCTGCAGCCCCGTTATAACCCATCGAAAGACCTCCGACTTAGAGATGGTATTTGCTTGATTTGAAAGTACCAAATTCGAAACATGAATGGCTACGACGCGTCCGATCTTGTCAATACAATCATGCACAAACGAGCGTCAAGGAAATCAGGAAGGAAGGGAAAAAACGAGTGTTCATCACCCCGATTAAAGAAAGCCTAACTGACCTTAAGAAAGGAAACGGAAAGGTATAAGAGATCCCGAGAGACCTCTTTCGGGAAGATTTTTCAAGAAAGAAGTGGCTCAGAAATGACTAATCTGACTTAACTAGAATTATTGGTTGAGCTCACCTTGACATGACATCCTCTTTGCATACAATCATATCCAATTCCAAAAAATGCATGTAGAATAGATTTGCATCCATCGGTTCGGACATAATATCCTACACCACGGAAAGAGAAAATGAGTATGCTCTGTTAGAAGGGGAAGCCACAGCACAGAGCCTGTCTCCTTCACCAACCGGCACGAGAGCAATTCTCGGAGACCGCACAACCATCAAAACAAAGGATCAAAAGTCTTCGGGCGCTGTTCAAAGAAAATGCCCCGCAAGACATCCCCCCTCACCACCGAACTCCTCGCTCGTCAAGAATTATGAACTACGTAAGGTCTGATCTCAACAGGGAGTTGAGTACGTAGGCAACCCTCTCAGGGTGCGACCCCGTCCCAAATAAAAACCCTCCTCCCCTCGAACCACGAGGTCATCGCCATCACTCTATGGAGGAATTCGCCTCAATCAAGAAAATCATCCGGGGCCACACCGAGTCATCTCAGGGCCGTATAGGGAGCCACCCAATCGCACTGGAGCCATCCGATCATACCGGAGCCCTCAGATCATATCGAACCAAACCCATCAACCATCCCAGAGTCGTTGCTCACAAGGGAGTCACAGATCAAACTGGAGCCATCCGATCATACCGGAGCCCTCAGATCATATCGAACCCGAACCCATCAACCATCCCAGAGTCGTTGCTCACAAGGGAATCACATATCAAATCGGAGCCATCTCGAACTCTGGAGCCAAGAGTCCTACTGGATCCCGAAACTAAAGTGCACATCGGGTGAAACTGTCAGAGCAAAATCGAAACATGAGTCCCACATTGGCAAAGCCCAGGGCAACATCTATCACATCCCTCACAGGAGCAACCGAAAAGCATCCAATCCCAAATCAATCCACAATCAAAGTCATCTTCAGATCAACCACTCAAAGCAGTGAGTTTCGTACAACTCCATTAAGTATTATAGGCTCATCATAAGTCCTATAGCTAGATATCAAGAGGTCTAGTTGAGGCACTCCTAAGTCCTCGTACTTTCAATCGCATTCTAGGCCCGTCATAAGCCCTAGGACTGGATGTCAAGAGGTCCAGTTGAGGCACTCCTAAGCCCTCGTGCACCTTAAATCAAATCGGGTTGTTGGTATTATAGGCTCGTCATAAGTCCTATAGCTAGATATCAAGAGGTCTAGTTGAGGCACTCCTAAGTCCTCGTACTTCAATCGCATTCTAGGCCCGTCATAAGCCCTAGGACTGGATGTCAAGAGGTCCAGTTGAGGCACTCCTAAGCCCTCGTGCACCTTAAATCAAATCGGGTTGTTGGTATTATAGGCTCGTCATAAGTCCTATAGCTAGATATCAAGAGGTCTAGTTGAGGCACTCCTAAGTCCTCGTACTCTCAATCGCATCTAGGCCCGTCATAAGCCCTAGGACTGGATGTCAAGAGGTCCAGTTGAGGCACTCTAAGCCCTCGTGCACCTTAAATCAAATCGGGTTGTTGATATTATAGGCTCGTCATAAGTCCTATAGCTAGATATCAAGAGGTCTAGTTGAGGCACTCCTAAGTCCTCGTACTCTCAATCGCATTCTAGGCCCGTCATAATCCCTAGGACTGGATGTCAAGAGGTCCAGTTGAGGCACTCCTAAGCCCTCGTGCACGTTAAATCAAATCGGGTTGTTGGTATTATAGGCTCGTCATAAGTCCTATAGCTAGATATCAAGAGGTCTAGTTGAGGCACTCCTAAGTCCTCGTACTCTCAATCGCATTCTAGGCCCGTCATAAGCCCTAGGACTGGATGTCAAGAGGTCCAGTTGAGGCACTCCTAAGCCCTCGTGCACCTTAAATCAAATCGGGTTGTTGGTATTATAGGCTCATCATAAGTCCTATAGCTAGATATCAAGAGGTCTAGTTGAGGCACTCCTAAGTCCTCGTACTCTCAATCGCATTCTAGGCCCGTCATAAGCCCTAGGACTGGATGTCAAGAGGTCCAGTTGAGGCACTCCTAAGCCCTCGTGCACCTTAAATCAAATTAGGTTGTTGGTATTATAGGCTCATCATAAGTCCTATAGCTAGATATCAAGAGGTCTAGTTGAGGCACTCCTAAGTCCTCGTACTCTCAATCGCATTCTAGGCCCGTCATAAGCCCTAGGACTGGATGTCAAGAGGTCCAGTTGAGGCACTCCTAAGCCCTCGTGCACCTTAAATCAAATCTGGTTGTTGATATTATAGGCTCGTCATAAGTCCTATAGCTAGATATCAAGAGGTCTAGTTGAGGCACTCCTAAGTCCTCGTACTCTCAATCGCATTCTAGGCCCATCATAAGCCCTAGGACTGGATGTCAAGAGGTCCAGTTGAGGCACTCCTAAGCCCTCGTGCACCTTAAATCAAATCGGGTTGTTGGTATTATAGGCTCGTCATAAGTCCTATAGCTAGATATCAAGAGGTCTAGTTGAGGCACTCCTAAGTCCTTGTACTCTCAATCGCATTCTAGGCCCGTCATAAGCCCGAGGACTGGATGTCAAGAGGTCCAGTTGAGGCACTCCTAAGCCCTCGTTGAAATACCCCAAACCTTGATATGTGGTTTAAATATCAAATTATGGTATGTAAAGGCTAAAAGTGCCTTAGTAACATCAGTGAACAATCTAAACCATAATAAATGCAATAAAGCATTAAGACACAGTTTGAGCAAAAACATGCTCTAAGCTATGAGTGAACTTGGTTAGGACCCAAAGAGCCTACCAAGACTTGATAACATTTAATTATGATAAATAAGGCTAAATAAGTCCTTAGGAAACTTTGGTAGACAATGAAACCAAACAAAACACAAGGTAATACCTTAAAGTCAATATGAGCAAAAATGTGCTCTAAGCTTGGGATAAATGTGTATAAGGCCTAATGGTCATACCTATACCTTACTTATATGTTAATGAACATATTAAATCAATTACTAAAGAAAACCAAGCTTGAAAACAAGTTAAAACACAAAATGTGCTTTAAGGAGTCTTAAAGCACGTTTTTGAAAAATTGTCTTGTAAATGAGTTTTGAATGGCTAAATGTCCATCATTACTCTTTAATTAACATGTGTACTATATAGTATCACATTTGGGTGGCCATATTAGTGGGAAATCAAAAATTTCACTTCTATGTGCCTTAGTTTGTGAATAGTAACTTTTATAAGCTAGTTTGTAACATATAATGTTATAAGTAATTAAATTGGTCAACAAAGACCAAAACACCCTCCTAGGCATAATGGTGGCCGGTTTTTGTAGTGAGGAGTCACCAAGTATGTTAACTTGTTAAGTAAATAAATGTGACTCATAGTTACTATTTGCTTTAAGACTTAAATATCTTCAAAAGTAAGTTCTATCTTCATTCTCCCTTCCTTTCCTCCATTTCACACGGTTCCAACTCCTTCTTCCTCTCTTCTTCTTGTTCTCTCTCGGTAATATATCACTACAACCATGGAAGTCCATCTTTGACCACATGTAAAACCTAGCTCACTTAACCAAATCAAAAACAAACACCACCATTCTCTTAGTTAAGCCAAGCTCTACAATCTTGTCCTTTCAAAACTTCAAAACCTCCATTTCGGTGCCAAGAGAAACCACCATGGGAGGAGCTTGAGCTCATCTTTTCACATATTCTTGTTCTCCTTTGCTTCAAGGTAAGGAAACTCAAAGAAAATCCATGTTTCCTCCATGTTTTGTTGTTGTCCGAAAATTCACCATTAATGGAGCTCTTATATTGCCTTGTTCTAGCTTCATTTGAATCTCCCAAGGGCTAGGAGGAGTCCTCTCTTGATACTTATTCAAGTTCTCTTCCAATTCCAAGGTAAAACAATTACCTTAATGTGTTAAAACAATATATGTAACTAGGGTTTACAATGAGATGAAGCTTAAAGCTTGAATACTCATTATGTTGTTTGTACAATGTATAGAACTTGACAAGGAATCAAGTACCCCACCGGTTTGTAAGGAAACAAGGAAGAAGTTTGTGAGGAAAAAGAGGTAAACAAACTATCTTAATGTAGTTTAAATGCCTTAGGAAAATGAGGCTTGATTTGCTTGATAAAATACCTAAGGAGCCAATGGTGAGTGACCTAGTAAAATGTTCTCAAGGAGACTAGTAAAAGAACATATGTTTTGGTGTATGTATTTGCAGGTCAAAGGCATTATTTATGTGGGAAATTCAGTGTTTAAGGTTATGCAATTTAAGGGCCTAAGAGCCAAGCAATTTAAGTTATGCACTATATTGTGATGTAGTGCTTAATGTGTGAAGTTTGTGTATAAAAATGTGTTTGATGGATTTTAGGTGTTTTGAATGAAATAAGGTAAAAACCTAAGTGTTTGGATGTGAGTAAATGCAAGAGAAGCTATGGCCAAATTTGGGAAAATGTGTAAGAAGTTCTAAGTGTTTTAAGTGAGTTTTGGTGAACTAGGAAGTGTTAAAGGTGAATGAATGTTTACTTGAGAAGAAAACATGTGTTAAGGTGGTTTGGAGTGATGCAAGGAATTAGGTGTTGTCTTGGAAGTTCTAGGAATTCAATGTGTGTTTTGTGAATGTATTAAAGTCTTGGAGAAGTTGTTTAAGGTTTAGGTAATGTTGATATTCAAGGAATAAGAGATGTTTAGGTATAATGTGAAAAAGGAGATTTAGTTAGTAAGAAAAGAAGTTGAGAGATGATGATAAGGTGTAGAGGATACACCTTGGTATTTTGGTCATTATAGGTGAAATGCCACCTAGAAATCATAAGGAGAAAACATTGTAAGTGTTAGGAATTTTGTGGAGATATAAGTAAAGGTTTAAGGAATTAGGAAAAATAGTTTTGTGAGTGTTTAAGAATATCTTAAGGGTGTGTTTGAAGTGCCAAATGATGTTAGAACACATTAAGAGGCCTTAGGAGAAGTTTGGTGAAGATTTGACAAAGTTTGGGTAAGTTTAGGAGGCGACCGACCCAGGGGCCGACCCAGTTTGTGGGTCGGTCGAGCCTCTGTAAAATGTTTGGAATGTGTTCGGTAATGGTCCGACCCAAAAGGGTGGGTCGGACATGGGTCGGTCGGTCAAGTTACAAAGGTGGAAAAATGTTCGCACATGGACCGACCCAGAATGGTGGGTCGGACGTGGGTCGGACGGGCATGTTAATAAGGAAGTAAAAGGGGTCTGTAATGGACCGACCCAGATGTGGGTCGGTCGGTGGGTCGGTCGGACCAAAAATGTTGTTTAAGGTTATGAAATGATGTGTAATGATGGGGATTGATAGGTAATGATGTTATAAGGATGTTGAGGACATGTAAGGTGAGTTTTAATGACACCTAAGTGGGTTAAAAGTTGTATTAAAATGTGAGAGTAAAACAAGTTAAAAATGTTAAGTTATGTAACTAAGTTAACGGGGAAAGTTAAGCATTAGACGCTAAATAAACAAACTTGCTACCCCAATGTTAATAAAGACACATGTGATGTTAACAGTTGTTCGAGAATTGCTCGAGGAACATAAATGGGCAGGATAGGTGGACTCCGGTGACAGGTATGGTTTTCTTGCAACCTGTGTCCTATCGGATTACACCGGCTTGTGTGCCAATGTGTTTTTCTGTATGTTTGCCACGTTATGATATAAACCATGAAACGAGTTTACAGTCATTATTGTTATTGTATGTTTACGTGCCGATACCGGTAACCTCTAATGCGCTTGAAGGGCTAGTTAACCACTATTAGGTAAACGTAAGAGAACGGTATCCGGTAACAACGTTTCCGACTTAAGGAACGTTCTAACCACGGCTATGCGTGAGTTGGATATGTAATGTTTGTGCGTGGTGTTTGTATGTGAATGTATGACTCTCTTTTCCCTTGTGTATGTCTGACAAGACTTAACTCAATGTTTGTGAATGTTTAATAAAGTTCAAAGATGAACTTCTAATAAGTGCTAACGGGGGGAATGAGGAGTCCGGTCTGTTCCGGCCACGCGTGTGAGTATGGGGGTCGTTGTCATAGCAGGTTCGATCCTCTCTGTATGTATTGGTTGTTTTCCAATTTGGTTCCCAACCTACCCTTTAGCTTAACCAAGGCTATTACTGACTCACGTCGGGCCACAGGGGCATACTATTGTTATGTTTGTTTCGGTGTGCTTGGATCACTATATCCGGGGCACCTTGTGTTAAGTTAACCGTTCATTTAACGAAACGGTAACGAGTTATGTAACGAGCTTATCATGAGACTGGCAACAATCTCTAGGCTCAACAGTGTATTGGTGATGTTTGGGTCGGTTCCTATGAGAACCATTCCCGTTGTGTTGTGTGTTTTGTTGTGATGCAATATTTATTGCGGTGTTATGTTGTGCACATGGAAACGTGCAAAGTGTTGTTAAGTTTTGTTATGTAGTGTATGTTATATGTTGTAAAATGTGAAGTGTGTGGATCATGGATATGGTTCCCAGTTGGTGATAAAAGGCGTTTAAGGATAACCCGATTTAAGGGTATGTGTCGCCTATTAAGGAAGTAGCTCCGTTGGAGGAGAAACACTCTAGGGATGATGATTACCATGAGTGACTCATTAAGTAGGATGTATTATCCGATTGTTGAGCCCATTGAGGCGAAATGTTAAGTGTTGTGTGTCTGTTATGTGATGTGTGTTCGTTGTTACATGTATGATTCAAATATAATCACCGCATGCTAAGACGACAAGTAGTTGTGCGTGGCCCGATAGCATGTGGGCTGCGGGATTACCATACCAGCAAAGGTGCTGAGCCCCTTGGGGCCACCCCTTTCTCTTCTTTTCCTATTTCAGGTACGAAGTGCTGGAAGCCGTTCGAGAGTAGGACGGGTAGTCATTGTACATGGGTATTTATTTAAGTGTGTATATACATATACAGTAGGTGTAGTAAGACCGATATTGTTGTCGGCACCAGTTTATAATACTCGGTATAGTTAACAAGGTGTATGTCGTTATTGTTGTTGTTAATGTAAAGGAATAACAATGTATAGTCGCTCGGGAATTTAGCCCATCAGACCGGTACATTGTGTATGCATTAGCCTTGTTAGCCACGTGGGTGGCTAACGGCGTGTAACACCAACAAGTCAAGTAATGTGATGAGGTTGTTCTTCCGCTGCAGTTTGTTGTAAGTATGTAAATGTTGGATGGGGTGTTACAAAAAGTGGTATCAGAGCGAAGTATCGCTCTGATGACTGAATTACCGAGCTTAGGAAGTACCGAGTTAGGATTTAAGTACTTTGGGTTAAGGGTTGAGTGATAGCGTGAGAGATACGCTAGTTAGGAACTACCAGTGGCTACTGGAAACCTACAATATCCATCCCACCCTCCACAATCCCTGTTTTATAACTTGGGGAACAACGCCAGAGAGATGGAAGTCCTCTCTTACTCGGGAATACCCGATCTGGCTGTTATTAAATACCTTTAGGGTACGGAGAACCTGTCACGGTAGATCCCGGAAACTGGGAATCCCGGAGACGGTCTCCATCTAAACAATGTTGACCGCATTCCACAGCGACAAATGAAGGATTTTGTGTATAAGAGAATAGAATTTCCGGCAACATGGGTCGACATGCAGAGCAGTCGAGAACCAGCTTGCAACGCACCAACCGTGCAACAGGCAAGAAGTGGATTAATAAAACCCGAGACGAATGTCTATGGGGCCACAGTTGATAAATAAAACACCAACGGTTACCAACCGTCAAGGAACTACAACGTAGTGCCCAAACAAGAGACAAGTCTCAGTAACCACGACAAATACGTGGAACGGGCTACAAAGAGGATACAATACTAAGACAAAGGGGTCTCCCAGAATGGGAAAACCCTAGTTAATGATTGTTATGTGAAGACAGTGAGAAGTCACCTAGACAAGTTATTATCAGGACAGTGAGATCAGTGAGGGCCAACAAGGCCACTGATGACAGTGCGGGTAAAAACAATACCACAACCGGTATGTGTTAAACTGATAGCCAGTTAGCATGGCGCACTTGCCATAGCAAGTGCTGCTACAGGGCTGTTCGGGAAATTTATAACCACTATAAGTACTTAGTAAAGTACACGAAGTTAAGTGTGAACATTATGACCATGGAAGGGCTTAATAGCCTGACCTTTGTAATTAAGTATACCAGTCAGCAAGAAGCTAGACTTGGTTAAGGTAAGAAGATGTTGTGAAACCATGAAAATTTTTTCTCTAAACCCAGATTTATTCAAACCCTTTTCTTTTCAAAACCAGATTTTCTTTCAAACCAACACTTCTTTCCAACCTTCTTTTAAACCAAGCCAGTAAGACCAAGGACAGTTGACAAAGATACAACAATGGATAAACTTTCCCTCGATTAAGTTCGGGAAGTAAGGAATGAATATTGTCACGGGACAATATAAGGGAGTTGACAACAGAATACTTCACCTAGGCGTGTAACGGACACTACAAGTGTACCAACTGTGTTGTGGGACGACCGCACTCCGATAGGAGCATGTGGGCCTGACAGACCTACTCATGGGTTAGTTGGGTAAGTAGCAATGTATCAGTAAGATACCCCATATATGTATACGAGTAGAGTCCGAAACACGGGAAGTAGTCGACTCCGTCTACGGTCAGCAGTATAAAACGAACAAGAGCTAAGGATTACCAGGAATAGTTGAAGTTAAGGAACCCAGTTAAGTTAAAAAGGACTAAAGGAACTAGTGAGTTTATTTCAAGGGAATGTAAAAAGTCAAGGAGTGCGAAGAGCACGGACTATTATGAAAGACACCACATGTGTCTTGATAAGCCTAAGGGATAAAACATGATAGCTGAAATGGTGACCCAGCCTGTACATGGCAAGCAGATGCCTGATGTGGACACATTAATGTGCAATGAACGGATAAATTCCCAGAATGAGTACCTACACTACCAGGAAATGTTAATCTTCACAGAAGAAGATAATAAACCAGTTAAGAACGCAAACGGCGTGACTAATGGAATGTACCAATAAGTGTGAGCCAAATGTAAAGGCATAACTTAACAACACCCAGGAGCAATCCTTGAAGGGTGTTCACATCAACAATTGTTGAATGAAATGCATGACAGAAGCACAAGGGTTAAAACTAACACACAGTTTAGACATAAGTTGTCAGGAGACGGACTGACAAACCTAAGGGGCATCCCATGAAAGGAAACGTGATGCAACGACCATGTAATGTAGTACAGAGAAGTACATATGTGTGGACAGCCTATAATGAGCCCAGCTCAAGGCAAATAAGGCTTATAATCCAAAAGCAGGATATATCATATAAATTCGATTGATGGTAGAAGTTTATGTTGTATAAGTGAATAGAGTGGTAAACGAACCACTGCATTAAGAGTGGGGATACCTCTCGATATTGTGACACCGCAGGAGCGGTAGTTATGTGAATCAAGTCCAAGAAATATGTTAAGGATTGACCATATTGTTATTGAAAGAGAAATTAGCTTAGTAGTGTGTGTATAAAGTGAAGCACCTGGCTGGATAATGCCGGCTTGTGACTCGAATGATCGATGCTCAAGGAGCATTCAGTGGTCATCCAAATGAGGGATGAACCATAATATGAATAATGTAAATTTATGTGTGGAAGTTAATGTGACAGTAAATACTATGTGAGTTAGTGTTATACAATAAGTGAGAGCACGGTGCGCAGTAAGCGACCGTTGTATAAGTGTTGTTGAATGATAATATGGTAGGTCGAACCAGTTACGAGATAAGAGTCTCAGTGAAGGACAGTGTGAATTCCATGGCGAGTCGCATAAGGGATTTACTGTCGAGAGTTTACGCCTCTGCACTCTGTATGACTGAGTGTTTTGGTATTGCACTTGCGCAGTAATGATCGAGTGGGATGGCTAAGAATTGGAGACATGTTAATTATAGAGGAATAATGTTATAAAGGCCGATGCATAGGAAATGCAAGGCCGCACCAATAAAAGAGTACTTGTACAAAACCAAAGGTGGAGACATGATTAACAGTAAGTGACTACAACAGCACTAACTGCCAATATCGGTATGGAATATACCACAAAGGTTGTAAATAGCTGAGAGAGCACTACACACTAGGTAGTAGCTCAATCTCAACCGACAGTAAGTCGGAAGGGAACAAGTCAATCATTGTGAAATACATAACTGTATACACAGTAAATATCATGGAAGTGGATGGAAAATTGTGAAACTCACCGAATTCGCTAACGGTAAAAGATACCACGCGTCGGTTGAGAAACCATTGTCACCAAGATAAAGGTGATAATTGGGGATGTACGATACAGTAAGAATAACAAAAGGGAGCAACTAAGCTCTACAGTTATTAGAGTTTCGCAGCAGAAACTAGTGAGCCAGTGATTCAAGTGTTGAATGTACATGGTGAACATGAGTAAATAGCTAATTATTAACGCCTAAAAGCCTCACAGGCCAGGACCGAAACCGGTTATGAGTTATAACTCCAATGCGAATTCTTGGTTTAGGAACTAAACCGCCAATATGGTTAAGATCCTCTAATCAGAATCCATTGTGTAATGGACCGCGTGGAAGTTAAGATACTTCACGACGGCAAAACATTTTAAGCTAATGTTTAGTGACTGATTACGTGGGCGTAATCCCTTTTAAGGGGGGTAGAGCGCAAAACCACTTGGTGTATATTACCGTACAAGTGTACGTAGTGTGTGTGACTCATATTGTGCATAGCACAAAAGTATTGTTTGTTTTGATGATTGGTGCGTGTGTTACGTAAACATACGCATTCATTCATGGTTTATTTGTGGTAATTGCGCACAGATGATGCGAATACCATTGTGATAAGTGTGTGTGTTTGTTAACAGTTGTGTGTGATTGTGCAAGTGTGGGGAGTAGATAAACTCCCGGGGGAACAAAAGCCCCGACGGTGTATAAATGTAAAATCAGGTGTGTTGTATTTTGATAAAATATATTATATATATATATATGTATACTTAATAGTGATGCATAAAAGGGCATGATACCGACATAGAACCTAGTGAGAATAAGATTCCCTAGGCAACGTGATTAAAGTGAATGGAGGTAACTGATAGACGGAGTTCTATCCTTTGGAGATGTTGTGATCATGACTAGAATGATTCAAAAGATAGAAAATTGGAAATGAGTGATTTACTTGATGCTTGAAAATGAAGTGGGAGGTGGAACTTGATTTGCATGCGATCAAGGGAAGCCGAACACAAATTGGGGTGGAAGGATAGTTCAACACTGATGCTGATCACATCAGGGTTGGATGACTCTTGAAACTCCCTATAAGTGGTCACGAATAACCACGCTAATAAAAGAAGCAAAGAGCTTAAGTTGGACTTGGAGTTGTGTGTGTTTTCAAAAGGATTTTAAATTGGTATTTATAAAACGTTGATGGATACTTTACATAATTAAAGTCTTCTTACTTAACCTCATAAGGAAATTTTAAACTTATGTGATTGTTTTAATCTCCTAAAGGCACGGGGACGGAAGGTGTCCATCGCGACCGTGTTCTGCGGGATCACAGTGTATATCAAGGATATTTTTGATTGCTATACATGCTCTGACATGTTGTGTGGTATGTGTAATGATGTTGTTTTGACTTGGATTTCCTAAAGTGTATACTATCAAGGCCTATGAGTCTAAATGTGTGGTGTTACATAGACCTATGTGTCTAAGGACTGTTATGTTGGACCTATGTGTCCAAATGTTGTTATGTTACCCAAGACCAGTGAGTCAAAGGGTTGTTATGTATGTGTAAGTGTTGTTAAGATACCCGGACCATAGAGTCCGAGGTTATCATGTGGATATGTTATGTTATGTGTGGATGTGAATGTGTTGCCCGGACCATCAAGTCCGAGGTTGTGATGTGAAGTGTGTTTGGTTATGGAAGTTTATTTCCAAGTAATTCCCGTATTCTGATTTAATGATGTGTGGGAAAGTGTGAACTTCGAGGACGAAGTTCTTTTAAGGGGGGTAGATTGAAATACCCCAAACCTTGATATGTGGTTTAAATATCAAATTATGGTATGTAAAGGCTAAAAGTGCCTTAGTAACATCAGTGAACAATCTAAACCATAATAAATGCAATAAAGCATTAAGACACAGTTTGAGCAAAAACATGCTCTAAGCTATGAGTGAACTTGGTTAGGACCCAAAGAGCCTACCAAGACTTGATAACATTTAATTATGATTAAATAAGGCTAAATAAGTCCTTAGGAAACTTTGGTAGACAATGAAACCAAACAAAACACAAGGTAATACCTTAAAGTCAATATGAGCAAAAATGTGCTCTAAGCTTGGGATAAATGTGTATAAGGCCTAATGGTCATACCTATACCTTACTTATATGTTAATGAACATATTAAATCAATTACTAAAGAAAACCAAGCTTGAAAACAAGTTAAAACACAAAATGTGCTTTAAGGAGTCTTAAAGCACGTTTTTGAAAAATTGTCTTGTAAATGAGTTTTGAATGGCTAAATGTCCATCATTACTCTTTAATTAACATGTGTACTATATAGTATCACATTTGGGTGGCCATATTAGTGGGAAATCAAAAATTTCACTTCTATGTGCCTTAGTTTGTGAATAGTAACTTTTATAAGCTAGTTTGTAACATATAATGTTATAAGTAATTAAATTGGTCAACAAAGACCAAAACACCCTCCTAGGCATAATGGTGGCCGGTTTTTGTAGTGAGGAGTCACCAAGTATGTTAACTTGTTAAGTAAATAAATGTGACTCATAGTTACTATTTGCTTTAAGACTTAAATATCTTCAAAAGTAAGTTCTATCTTCATTCTCCCTTCCTTTCCTCCATTTCACACGGTTCCAACCCTCCTTCTCTCTTCTTTGCTCTCTCGGTAATATCACTACAACCATGGAAGTCCATCTTTGACCACATGTAAAACCTAGCTCACTTAACCAAATCAAAAACAAACACCACCATTCTCTTAGTTAAGCCAAGCTCTACAATCTTGTCCTTTCAAAACTTCAAAACCTCCATTTCGGTGCCAAGAGAAACCACCATGGGAGGAGCTTGAGCTCATCTTTTCACATATTCTTGTTCTCCTTTGCTTCAAGGTAAGGAAACTCAAAGAAAATCCATGTTTCCTCCATGTTTTGTTGTTGTCCGAAAATTCACCATTAATGGAGCTCTTATATTGCCTTGTTCTAGCTTCATTTGAATCTCCCAAGGGCTAGGAGGAGTCCTCTCTTGATACTTATTCAAGTTCTCTTCCAATTCCAAGGTAAAACAATTACCTTAATGTGTTAAAACAATATATGTAACTAGGGTTTACAATGAGATGAAGCTTAAAGCTTGAATACTCATTATGTTGTTTGTACAATGTATAGAACTTGACAAGGAATCAAGTACCCCACCGGTTTGTAAGGAAACAAGGAAGAAGTTTGTGAGGAAAAAGAGGTAAACAAACTATCTTAATGTAGTTTAAATGCCTTAGGAAAATGAGGCTTGATTTGCTTGATAAAATACCTAAGGAGCCAATGGTGAGTGACCTAGTAAAATGTTCTCAAGGAGACTAGTAAAAGAACATATGTTTTGGTGTATGTATTTGCAGGTCAAAGGCATTATTTATGTGGGAAATTCAGTGTTTAAGGTTATGCAATTTAAGGGCCTAAGAGCCAAGCAATTTAAGTTATGCACTATATTGTGATAGTGCTTAATGTGTGAAGTTTGTGTATAAAAATGTGTTTGATGGATTTTAGGTGTTTTGAATGAAATAAGGTAAAAACCTAAGTGTTTGGATGTGAGTAAATGCAAGAGAAGCTATGGCCAAATTTGGGAAAATGTGTAAGAAGTTCTAAGTGTTTTAAGTGAGTTTTGGTGAACTAGGAAGTGTTAAAGGTGAATGAATGTTTACTTGAGAAGAAAACATGTGTTAAGGTGGTTTGGAGTGATGCAAGGAATTAGGTGTTGTCTTGGAAGTTCTAGGAATTCAATGTGTGTTTTGTGAATGTATTAAAGTCTTGGAGAAGTTGTTTAAGGTTTAGGTAATGTTGATATTCAAGGAATAAGAGATGTTTAGGTATAATGTGAAAAAGGAGATTTAGTTAGTAAGAAAAGAAGTTGAGAGATGATGATAAGGTGTAGAGGATACACCTTGGTATTTTGGTCATTATAGGTGAAATGCCACCTAGAAATCATAAGGAGAAAACATTGTAAGTGTTAGGAATTTTGTGGAGATATAAGTAAAGGTTTAAGGAATTAGGAAAAATAGTTTTGTGAGTGTTTAAGAATATCTTAAGGGTGTGTTTGAAGTGCCAAATGATGTTAGAACACATTAAGAGGCCTTAGGAGAAGTTTGGTGAAGATTTGACAAAGTTTGGGTAAGTTTAGGAGGCGACCGACCCAGGGGCCGACCCAGTTTGTGGGTCGGTCGAGCCTCTGTAAAATGTTTGGAATGTGTTCGGTAATGGTCCGACCCAAAAGGGTGGGTCGGACATGGGTCGGTCGGTCAAGTTACAAAGGTGGAAAAATGTTCGCACATGGACCGACCCAGAATGGTGGGTCGGACGTGGGTCGGACGGGCATGTTAATAAGGAAGTAAAAGGGGTCTGTAATGGACCGACCCAGATGTGGGTCGGTCGGTGGGTCGGTCGGACCAAAAATGTTGTTTAAGGTTATGAAATGATGTGTAATGATGGGGATTGATAGGTAATGATGTTATAAGGATGTTGAGGACATGTAAGGTGAGTTTTAATGACACCTAAGTGGGTTAAAAGTTGTATTAAAATGTGAGAGTAAAACAAGTTAAAAATGTTAAGTTATGTAACTAAGTTAACGGGGAAAGTTAAGCATTAGACGCTAAATAAACAAACTTGCTACCCCAATGTTAATAAAGACACATGTGATGTTAACAGTTGTTCGAGAATTGCTCGAGGAACATAAATGGGCAGGATAGGTGGACTCCGGTGACAGGTATGGTTTTCTTGCAACCTGTGTCCTATCGGATTACACCGGCTTGTGTGCCAATGTGTTTTTCTGTATGTTTGCCACGTTATGATATAAACCATGAAACGAGTTTACAGTCATTATTGTTATTGTATGTTTACGTGCCGATACCGGTAACCTCTAATGCGCTTGAAGGGCTAGTTAACCACTATTAGGTAAACGTAAGAGAACGGTATCCGGTAACAACGTTTCCGACTTAAGGAACGTTCTAACCACGGCTATGCGTGAGTTGGATATGTAATGTTTGTGCGTGGTGTTTGTATGTGAATGTATGACTCTCTTTTCCCTTGTGTATGTCTGACAAGACTTAACTCAATGTTTGTGAATGTTTAATAAAGTTCAAAGATGAACTTCTAATAAGTGCTAACGGGGGGAATGAGGAGTCCGGTCTGTTCCGGCCACGCGTGTGAGTATGGGGGTCGTTGTCATAGCAGGTTCGATCCTCTCTGTATGTATTGGTTGTTTTCCAATTTGGTTCCCAACCTACCCTTTAGCTTAACCAAGGCTATTACTGACTCACGTCGGGCCACAGGGGCATACTATTGTTATGTTTGTTTCGGTGTGCTTGGATCACTATATCCGGGGCACCTTGTGTTAAGTTAACCGTTCATTTAACGAAACGGTAACGAGTTATGTAACGAGCTTATCATGAGACTGGCAACAATCTCTAGGCTCAACAGTGTATTGGTGATGTTTGGGTCGGTTCCTATGAGAACCATTCCCGTTGTGTTGTGTGTTTTGTTGTGATGCAATATTTATTGCGGTGTTATGTTGTGCACATGGAAACGTGCAAAGTGTTGTTAAGTTTTGTTATGTAGTGTATGTTATATGTTGTAAAATGTGAAGTGTGTGGATCATGGATATGGTTCCCAGTTGGTGATAAAAGGCGTTTAAGGATAACCCGATTTAAGGGTATGTGTCGCCTATTAAGGAAGTAGCTCCGTTGGAGGAGAAACACTCTAGGGATGATGATTACCATGAGTGACTCATTAAGTAGGATGTATTATCCGATTGTTGAGCCCATTGAGGCGAAATGTTAAGTGTTGTGTGTCTGTTATGTGATGTGTGTTCGTTGTTACATGTATGATTCAAATATAATCACCGCATGCTAAGACGACAAGTAGTTGTGCGTGGCCCGATAGCATGTGGGCTGCGGGATTACCATACCAGCAAAGGTGCTGAGCCCCTTGGGGCCACCCCTTTCTCTTCTTTTCCTATTTCAGGTACGAAGTGCTGGAAGCCGTTCGAGAGTAGGACGGGTAGTCATTGTACATGGGTATTTATTTAAGTGAGTATATACATATACAGTAGGTGTAGTAAGACCGATATTGTTGTCGGCACCAGTTTATAATACTCGGTATAGTTAACAAGGTGTATGTCGTTATTGTTGTTGTTAATGTAAAGGAATAACAATGTATAGTCGCTCGGGAATTTAGCCCATCAGACCGATACATTGTGTATGTATTAGCCTTGTTAGCCACGTGGGTGGCTAACGGCGTGTAACACCAACAAGTTAAGTAATGTGATGAGGTTGTTCTTCCGCTGCAGTTTGTTGTAAGTATGTAAATGTTGGATGGGGTGTTACACTCGTGCACCTTAAATCAAATCGGGTTGTTGATATTATAGGATCGTCATAAGTCCTATAGCTAGATATCAAGAGGTCTAGTTGAGGCACTCCTAAGTCCTCGTACTCTCAATCGCATTCTAGGCCCGTCATAAGCCCTAGGACTAGATGTCAAGAGGTCCAGTTGAGGCACTCCTAAGCCCTCATGCACCTTAAATCAAATCGGGTTGTTGGTATTATAGGCTCGTCATAAGTCCTATAACTAGATATCAAGAGGTCTTGTTGAGGCACTCCAAAGTCCTCGTACTCTCAATCGCATTCTAGGCCCGTCATAAGCCCTAGGACTGGATGTCAAGAGGTCCAGTTGAGGCACTCCTATGCCCTCGTGCACCTTAAATCAAATCGGGTTGTTGGTATTATATGCTCGTCATAAGTCCTATAGCTAGATATCAAGAGGTCTAGTTGAGGCATTCCTAAGTCCTCGTACTCTCAATCGCATTCTAGGCCCGTCATAAGCCCTAGGACTGGATGTCAAGAGGTCCTCGAGGCACTCCTAAGCCCTCGTGCTCCTTAATCAAATCGGGTTGTTGGTATTATAGGCTCGTCATAAGTCCTATAGCTAGATATCAAAGGTCTAGTTGAGGCACTCCTAAGTCCTCGTACTCTCAATCGCATTCTAGGCCCGTTATAAGCCCTAGGACTGGATGTCAAGAGGTCCAGTTGAGGCACTCCTAAGCCTCGTGCACATTAAATCAAATCGGGTTGTTGGTATTATAGGCTCGTCATAAGTCCATAGCTAGATATCAAGGTCTAGTTGAGGCACATCCTAGTCCTCGTACTCTCAATCGCATTCTAAGGCCCGTCATAAGCCCTAGGACTGGATGTCAAGAGGTCCAGTTGAGGCACTCCTAAGCCCTCGTGCACCTTAAATCAAATCGGCTGTTGTATTATAGGCTCATCATAAGTCCTATACTAGATATCAAGAGGTCTAGTTGAGGCACTCCTAAGTCCTCGTAGTTCTCAATCGCATTCTAGCCCGCATAGCCATAGGACTGGATGTCAAGAGGTCCAGTTTGAGGCACTCCTAAGCCCTCGTGCACCTTAATCAAATTAGGTGTTTTGTATATTGGCTCACCATAAGTCCTATAGCTAGATATCAAGAGGTCTAGTTGAGGCACCCTAAGTCCTCGTACTCTCAATCGCATTCTAGGCCCGTCATAAGCCCTAGGACTGGATGTCAATAGGTCCTTGAAGGCACTCCTAAGCCCTCGTGCACCTTAAATCAAATCTGGTTGTTGATATTATAGGCTCGTCATAAGTCCTATAGCTAGATATCAAGAGGTCTAGTTGAGGCACTCCTAAGACCTCGTACTCTCAATCGCATTCTAGGCCCATCATAAGCCCTAGGACTGGATGTCAAGAGGTCCAGTTGAGTCACTCCTAAGCCCTCGTGCACCTTAAATCAAATCGGGTTGTTGGTATTATAGGCTCGTCATAAGTCCTATAGCTAGATATCAAGAGGTCTAGTTGAGGCACTCCTAAGTCCTCGTACTCTCAATCGCATTCTAGGCCCGTCATAAGCCCGAGGACTGGATGTCAAGAGGTCCAATTGAGGCACTCCTAAGCCCTCGTGCACCTTAAATCAAATCGGGTTGTTGATATTATAGGATCGTCATAAGTCCTATAGCTAGATGTCAAGAGGTCCAGTTGAGGCACTCCTAAGCCCTCACGCACCTTAAATCAAATCGGGTTGTTGGTATTATAGGCTCGTCATAAGTCCTATAGCTAGATATCAAGAGGTCTAGATGAGGCACTCCTAAGTCCTCGTACTCTCAATCGCATTCTAGGCCCGTCATAAGCCCTAGGTTTGGATGTCAAGAGGTCCAGTTGAGGCACTCCTAAGCCCTCGCGCACCTTAAATCAAATCGGGTTGTTGGTATTATAGGCTCGTCACAAGTCCTATAGCTAGATATCAAGAGGTCTAGTTGAGGCACTCCTAAGTCCTCGTACTCTCAATCGCATTCTAGGCCCGTCATAAGCCCTAGGACTGGATGTCAAGAGGTCCAGTTGAGGCACTCCTAAGCCCTTGTGCACCTTAAATCAAATCGGGTTGTTGGTATTATAGGCTCGTCATAAGTCCTATAGCTAGATATCAAGAGGTCTAGTTGAGGCACTCCTAAGTCCTCGTACTCTCAATCGCATTCTAGGCCCGTTATAAGCACTAGGACTGGATGTCATGAGGTCCAGTTGAGGCACTCCTAAGCCCTCGTGCACCTTAAATCAAATCGGGTTGTTGGTATTATAGGCTCGTCATAAGTCCTATAGCTAGATATCAAGAGGTCTAGTTGAGGTACTCCTAAGTCCTCGTACTCTCAATCGCATTCTAGGCCCGTCATAAGCCCTAGGACTGGATGTCAAGAGGTCCAGTTGCGGCACTCCTAAGCCCTCACGCACCTTAAACCAAATCGGGTTGTTGGTATTATAGGTTCGTCATAAGTCCTATAGCTAGATATCAAGAGGTCTAGTTGAGGCACTCCTAAGTCCTCGTACTCTCAATCGCATTCTAGGCCCGTCATAAGCCCTAGGACTAGATGTCAAGAGGTCCAGTTGAGGCACTCCTAAGCCCTCGTGCACCTTAAATCAAATCGGGTTGTTGGTATTATAGGCTCGTCATAAGTCCTATAGCTAGATATCAAGAGGTCTAGTTGAGGCACTCCTAAGTCCTCGTACTCTCAATCGCATTCTAGGCCCGTCATAAGCCCTAGGACTGGATGTCAAGAGGTCCAGTTGAGGCACTCCTAAGCCCTCGTGCACCTTAAATCAAATCGGGTTGTTGGTATTATAGGCTCGTCATAAGTCCTATAGCTAGATATCAAGAGGTATAGTTGAGGCACTCCTAAGTCCTCGTACTCTCAATCGCATTCTAGGCCCGTTATAAGCACTAGGACTGGATGTCATGAGGTCCAGTTGAGGCACTCCTAAGCCCTCGTGCACCTTAAATCAAATCGGGTTGTTGGTATTATAGGCTCGTCATAAGTCCTATAGCTAGATATCAAGAGGTCTAGTTTTGGCACTCCTAAGTCCTCGTACTCTCAATCGCATTCTAGGCCCGTCATAAGCCCTAGGACTGGATGTCAAGAGGTCCAGTTGAGGCACTCCTAAGCCCTCGTGCACCTTAAATCAAATCGGGTTGTTGGTATTATAGGCTCGTCATAAGTCCTATAGCTAGATATCAAGAGGTCTAGTTGAGGCACTCCTAAGTCCTCGTACTCTCAATCGCATTCTAGGCCCGTCATAAGCCCTAGGACTAGATGTCAAGAGGTCCAGTTGAGGCACTCCTAAGCCCTCGTGCACCTTATATCAAATCGGGTTGTTGGTATTATAGGCTCGTCATAAGTCCTATAGCTAGATATCAAGAGGTCTAGTTGAGGCACTCCTAAGTCCTCGTACTCTCAATCGCATTCTAGGCCCGTCATAAGCCCTAGGACTGGATGTCAAGAGGTCCAGTTGAGGCACTCCTAAGCCCTCGTGCACCTTAAATCAAATCGGGTTTGTGGTATTATAGGCTCGTCATAAGTCCTATAGCTAGATATCAAGAGGTATAGTTGAGGCACTCCTAAGTCCTCGTACTCTCAATCACATTCTAGGCCCGTCATAAGCCCTAGGATTGGATGTCAAGAGGTCCAGTTGAGGCACTCCTAAGCCCTCGTGCACCTTAAATCAAATCGGGTTGTTGGTATTATTGGCTCGTCATAAGTCCCATAGCTAGATATCAAGAGGTCTAGTTGAGGCACTCCTAAGTCCTCGTACTCTCAATCGCATTCTAGGCCCGTCATAAGCCCTAGGACTTAATGTCAAGAGGTCCAGTTGAGGCACTCCTAAGCCCTCGTGCACCTTAAATCAAATCGGGTTGTTGGTATTATATGCTCGTCATAAGTCCTATAGCTAGATATCAAGAGGTCTAGTTGAGGCACTCATAAGTCTTCGTACTCTCAATCACATTCTAGGCCCGTCATAGGCCCTAGGACTGGATGTCAAGAGGTCCAGTTGAGGCACTCCTAAGCCCTCGTGCACCCTAAAACCAGGTCGGATTGTTAGTATCCTAGGCTCATCATAAGGCCTATAGCTAGATATCAAGAGGTCTAGTTGAGGCACTCCTAAGTCCTCGTACTCTCAATCGGATTCTAGGCCCGTCACAAGCCCTAGGACTGGATGTCAAGAGGTCCAGTTGAGGCACTCCTAAGTCCTCGTACTCTCAATCGCATTCTAGGCCCGTCATAAGCCCTAGGACTGGATGTCAAGAGGTCTAGTTGAGGCACTCCCTAGCCCTCGTGCACCTTAAATCAAATCGGGTTGTTGGTAATATAGGCTCGTCATAAGTCCTATAGCTAGATATCAAGAGGTCTAGTTGAGGCACTCCTAAGTCCTCGTACTCTCAATCGCATTCTAGGCCCGTCATAAGCGCTAGGACTGGATGTCAAGAGGACCAGTTGCGGCACTCCTAATCCCTCATGCACCTTAAATCAAATCGGGTTGATGGTATTATAGGCTCGTCATAATTCCTATAGCTAGATATCAAGAGGTCTTGTTGAGGCACTCCTAAGTCCTCGTACTCTCAATCGCATTCTAGGCCCGTCATAAGCCCTAGGACTGGATGTCAAGAGGTCCAGTTGAGGCACTCCTAAGCCCTCGTGCACCTTAAATCAAATTAGGTTGTGGTATTATGCTCATCACAAGTCCTATAGCTAGATATCAAGAGGTCTAGTTGAGGCACTCCTAAGTCCTCGTACTCTCAATCGCATTCTAGGCCCGTCATAAGCCCTAGGACTATGTCAAGAGGTCCAGTTGAGGCACTCCTAAGCCTCTGCACCTTAAATCAATATGGTGTTGTTGTATTATAGGCTCGTCATAAGTCCTATAGCTAGATATCAAGAGGTCTAGTTGAGGCACTCCTAAGTCCTCGTACTCTCAATCGCATTCTAGGCCCGTCATAAGCCCTAGGACTGGATGTCAAGAGGTCCAGTTGAGGCACTCCTAAGCCCTCATGCACCTTAAATATCGGGGTTGGTATTATAGGCTCATCATAAGTCCTATAGCTAGATATCAAGAGGTCTAGTTGAGGCACTCCTAAGTCCTCGTACTCTCAATCGCATTCTAGGCCCGTCATAAGCCCTAGGACTGGATGTCAAGAGGTCCAGTTGAGGCACTCCTAAGCCCTCGTGCACCTTAAATCAAATTGGGTTGTTGGTATTATAGGCTCGTCATAAGTCCTATAGCTAGATATCAAGAGGTCTAGTTGAGGCACTCCTAAGTCCTCGTACTTCAATCGCAATTCTAGGCCCGTCATAAGCCCTAGGACTTGATGTCAAGAGGTCCAGTTGAGGCACTCCTAAGACCTCGTGCACCTTAAATCAAATCGGGTTGTTGGTATTATATGCTCGTCATAAGTCCTATAGCTAGATATCAAGAGGTCTAGTTGAGGCACTCATAAGTCTTCGTACTCTCAATCGCATTCTAGGCCCGTCATAAGCCCTAGGACTGGATGTCAAGAGGTCCAGTTGAGGCACTCCTAAGCCCTCGTGCACCTTAAATCAAATTAGGTTGTTGGTATTATAGGCTCACCATAAGTCCTATAGCTAGATATCAAGAGGTCTAGTTGAGGCACTCCTAAGTCCTCGTACTCTCAATCGCATTCTAGGCCCGTCATAAGCCCTAGGACTGGATGTCAAGAGGTCCAGTTGAGGCACTCCTAAGCCCTCGTGCACCTTAAATCAAATCTGGTTGTTGATATTATAGGCTCGTCATAAGTCCTATAGCTAGATATCAAGAGGTCTAGTTGAGGCACTCCTAAGTCCTCGTACTCTCAATCGCATTCTAGGCCCATCATAAGCCCTAGGACTGGATGTCAAGAGGTCCAGTTGAGGCACTCCTAAGCCCTCGTGCACCTTAAATCAAATCGGGTTGTTGGTATTATAGGCTCGTCATAAGTCCTATAGCTAGATATCAAGAGCTCTAGTTGAGGCACTCCTAAGTCCTCGTACTCTCAATCGCATTCTAGGCCCGTCATAAGCCCGAGGACTGGATGTCAAGAGGTCCAGTTGAGGCACTCCTAAGCCCTCGTGCACCTTAAATCAAATCGGGTTGTTGATATTATAGGATCGTCATAAGTCCTAAGCTAGATATCAAGAGGTCTAGTTGAGGCACTCCTAAGCCCTCGCACTCTCAATCGATTCTAGGCCCGTCATAAGCCCTAGGACTAGATGTCAAGAGGTCCAGTTGAGGCACTCCTAAGCCCTCACGCACCTTAAATCAAATCGGGTTGTTGGTATTATAGGCTCGTCATAAGTCCTATAGCTAGATATCAAGAGGTCTAGTTGAGGCACTCCTAAGTCCTCGTACTCTCAATCGCATTCTAGGCCCGTCATAAGCCCTAGGACTGGATGTCAAGAGGTCCAGTTGAGGCACTCCTAAGCCCTCGTGCACCTTAAATCAAATCGGGTTGTTGGTATTATAGGCTCGTCATAAGTCCTATAGCTAGATATCAAGAGGTCTAGTTGAGGAACTCCTAAGTCCTCGTACTCTCAATCGCATTCTAGGCCCGTCATAAGCCCTAGGACTGGATGTCAAGAGGTCCAGTTGAGGCACTCCTAAGCCCTCGTGCACCTTAAATCAAATCGGGTTGTTGGTATTATAGGCTCGTCATAAGTCCTATAGCTAGATATCAAGAGGTCTAGTTGAGGCACTCCTAAGTCCTCGTACTCTCAATCGCATTCTAGGCCCGTCATAAGCCCTAGGACTGGATGTCAAGAGGTCCAGTTGAGGCACTCCTAAGCCCTCGTGCACCTTAAACAAATCGGGTTGTTGGTATTATAGGCTCGTCATAAGTCCTATAGCTAGATATCAAGAGGTCTAGTTGAGGCACTCCTAAGTCCTCGTACTCTCAATCGCATTCTAGGCCCGTCATAAGCCCTAGGACTTAATGTCAAGAGGTCCAGTTGAGGCACTCCTAAGCCCTCGTGCACCTTAAATCAAATCGGGTTGTTGGTATTATAGGCTCGTCATAAGTCCTATAGCTAGATATCAAGAGGTCTAGTTGAGGCACTCCTAAGTCCTCGTACTCTCAATCGCATTCTAGGCCCGTCATAAGCCCTAGGACTGGATGTCAAGAGGTCCAGTTGAGGCACTCCTAAGCCCTCGTGCACCTTAAATCAAATCGGGTTGTTGGTATTATAGGCTCGTCATAAGTCCTATAGCTAGATATCAAGAGGTCTAGTTGAGGCACTCCTAAGTCCTCGTACTCTCAATCGCATTCTAGGCCCGTCATAAGCCCTAGGACTGGATGTCAAGAGGTCCAGTTGAGGCACTCCTAAGCCCTCGTGCACCTTAAATCAAATCGGGTTGTTGGTATTATAGGCTCGTCATAAGTCCTATAGCTAGATATCAAGAGGTCTAGTTGAGGCACTCCTAAGTCCTCGTACTCTCAATCGCATTCTAGGCCCGTCATAAGCCCTAGGACTATGTCAAGAGGTCCAGTTGAGGCACTCCTAAGCCCTCGTGCACCTTAAATCAAATCGGGTTGTTGGTATTATAGGCTCGTCATAAGTCCTATAGCTAGATATCAAGAGGTCTAGTTGAGGCACTCCTAAGTCCTCGTACTCTCAATCGCATTCTAGGCCCGTCATAAGCCCTAGGACTGGATGTCAAGAGGTCCAGTTGAGGCACTCCTAAGCCCTCGTGCACCTTAAACATCGGTTGTTAGTATTAGGCTCGTCATAAGGCCTATAGCTAGATATCAAGAGGTCTAGTTGAGGCACTCCTAAGTCCTCGTACTCTCAATCGCATTCTAGGCCCGTCACAAGCCCTAGGACTGGATGTCAAGAGGTCCAGTTGAGGCACTCCTAAGTCCTCGTACTCTCAATCGCATTCTAGGCCCTATAAGCCTAGGACTGGATGTCAAGAGGTCTAGTTGAGACTCCAGCCCTCGTGCACCTTAAATCAAATCGGGTTGTTGGTATATAGGCTCGTCATAAGTCCTATAGCTAGATATCAAGAGGTCTAGTTGAGGCACTCCTAAGTCCTCGTACTCTCAATCGCATTCTAGGCCCGTCATAAGCGCTAGGACTGGATGTCAAGAGGACCAGTTGCGGCACTCCTAATCCCTCATGCACCTTAAATCAAATCGGGTTGATGGTATTATAGGCTCGTCATAATTCCTATAGCTAGATATCAAGAGGTCTTGTTGAGGCACTCCTAAGTCCTCGTACTCTCAATCGCATTCTAGGCCCGTCATAAGCCCTAGGACTGGATGTCAAGAGGTCCAGTTGAGGCACTCCTAAGCCCTCGTGCACCTTAAATCAAATTAGGTTGTTGGTATTATAGGCTCATCACAAGTCCTATAGCTAGATATCAAGAGGTCTAGTTGAGGCACTCCTAAGTCCTCGTACTCTCAATCGCATTCTAGGCCCGTCATAAGCCCTAGGACTGGATGTCAAGAGGTCCAGTTGAGGCACTCCTAAGCCCTCGTGCACCTTAAATCAAATATGGTTGTTGATATTATAGGCTCGTCATAAGTCCTATAGCTAGATATCAAGAGGTCTAGTTGAGGCACTCCTAAGTCCTCGTACTCTCAATCGCATTCTAGGCCCGTCATAAGCCCTAGGACTGGATGTCAAGAGGTCCAGTTGAGGCACTCCTAAGCCCTCATGCACCTTAAATCAAATCGGGTTGTTGGTATTATAGGCTCATCATAAGTCCTATAGCTAGATATCAAGAGGTCTAGTTGAGGCACTCCTAAGTCCTCGTACTCTCAATCGCATTCTAGGCCCGTCATAAGCCCTAGGACTGGATGTCAAGAGGTCCAGTTGAGGCACTCCTAAGCCCTCGTGCACCTTAAATCAAATCGGGTTGTTGGTATTATAGGCTCGTCATAAGTCCTATAGCTAGATATCAAGAGGTCTAGTTGAGGCACTCCTAAGTCCTCGTACTCTCAATCGCATTCTAGGCCCGTTATAAGCCTTACGACTGGATGTCAAGAGGTCGAGTTGAGGCACTCCTAAGACCTCGTGCACCTTAAATCAAATCGGGTTGTTGGTATTATATGCTCGTCATAAGTCCTATAGCTAGATATCAAGAGGTTTAGTTGAGGCACTCATAAGTCTTCGTACTCTCAATCGCATTCTAGGCCCGTCATAAGCCCTAGGACTGGATGTCAAGAGGTCCAGTTGAGGCACTCCTATGCCCTCGTGCACCCTAAAACCAGGTCGGATTGTTAGTATCCTAGGCTCATCATAAGTCCTGGGGTTAGATGTCACGAGGTCTAACTAAGGCTCGTCATAAGTCCTCGTACTTCCAATCGTATTCACACACTCACGGTCGCATCCCAATGCACCACTAAACCGCAGTGTGAATTTTTGGCGCCCCGTCAACCTTGATCCAATTCTGCAAGGTTTTGCAAAATTGAATCAAGGGGAGCCATCTGTAGACACCAAAAATTCTCACCCGTTTATATTGAAACAAAAATACCAAAATAAACATGCTTCTAAACAAGGCGGTTCGTCCCCGTTTTCAACTGAGGAATTTCTTTTTCCCGACACTTAAACCTCACATTCCCATTGAAGAGGGAGCACGAGCCTTTTATTTGTAATCCATTTTAATCTGGTCATTTTCGTTGCTATTGTTTTAAAATGCCTCACGGTTTTGTCATTACCTAGCATCATTTCATGTACTCGATCGATTTACACTCTTACTATTATTTATTATTTTCTTTTTGATTTTCTCCGTTTTATCGCCACTATTTTTATTTCTCCGTGTGTCCTCTGCCTACTATCATTTTCCATTTATTTTAATTGTTTTATCTTCATAACGAGCATTAATTTTCATTATTTCATGTACATGTGCTATTCTTTTTTTTTATCTCATTACGTTTTTGAATCTTATTTTCAGCTATATTCCATAATTTCATGTCATTAGATTGATCGTCTCATTTTATTGTATATACTTTCTTTGGATTCATCGCGTTTGTAGAGGGTTATCCAGTCAAATTTAGAACTCTCGTATTATTTATCCCATGAATATACTGAAATTCAATCCAGTGTAACCGGTTAAGATGCTCGCCACGCAACTCGTAGGTTGCGGGTTTGATCCTTGGCAAGGGACGATGGTCTTTTTATTTCCGTTTTTAGCTGACGTAAGAGCTTTTACTCTTGTTAGTCCTGTTATGTATCGAATCGCATCGCCTTAGCTGGACAAGGTACGGGAGGGACTATCCAGAGATCCCGAGTTCGAGTCTAGGCAAATGCCAACTCGCCTGTCTTTTGTTGTTCTTTTTTTAAGCCCTCGTTGGGCCTGTCCTTTGGTTAGCCCAAATTGAAGACAACAAGTAAGCCCATGTCTCAAAATGAACCCTAGCAAGACATCTGTTCTATACCCCATATTATAAAAAGACATCAAACCCTACTGTGCATATTATTCTATTACAAGCCGACAACCTCCTGTTTTAGAACATTCTCTTCCTGTCAGTTTTCAAAATCAAAAACAAAAAACCTGAGCCTTCTTTCTCTCGACCTGGTTTGCGCCCGAGAAGTTCGCCGGAAATTCATCATCACCACTCAGCCCAAAAAAATCCCCCGACACCGACCTTTGATCACCACCTCCATCGTAATCCACTTGAAAACCCGCAGCCCCTATCTTCTTGCCAACCCGAAACTCCCGCTGATCTCCCTCGACCACCAGAAGAGTAAGTAGTACCGATTCGCCATGCCGTTCATTCTCGCTTTGCTTCGTCTCCTCTTCTGTATTTACGTCTTCTTCATTAGTTTTGTTCTTCAAATTTTCCCCTATCTTTCCCTTCCTGTTGTTTATTTCGGTTCATGTGCATGTTTGCGCTATCTTTCGGTTTTGCTAAAATCCTAGAACTAGAACTGCAAACGCTGGTTTTGAATGTTTCTGGTTCCAAAGGATGTCATACAACCTTTTAATTTCATTTACCGTCGTGTTCTTGTGAAATACCCCAAACCTTAATATATTGTTTAAACACTTAAATATGGTGTATTAAGACTAAAAGAGTCTTAGAAACATTAGTAAACAAATTTAAACAAAAGGAAACACAAATGGCTTTAAAGTCAATAAGCCAAAATGTGCTCTAAGCTTGGGATAAACTTGGTTAAGACCTAATGAACTTACCAGACCTCATTTATACACTAATGAACAATTAAATCAATTACCAAAGAAACCAAGCTTGAAAACAAGTTTAAACACAAAATGTGCTTTAAGGAGTCTTAAAGCACATTTTTGAAAATTGTCTTGTAAATGAGTTTTGAATGGCTAGATGTCCATATTACTCTTAAATATATATGTGTACTATATAATATCACATTTGGGTGTCTATATTAGTGGGAAATCAAAAATTTCACTTCTATGTGCCTTGTTTATGAATAGTAACTTTATAAGCTATTTTGTAACATATGTTTGTATAAGTATTTAAATTGACAAACAAAGACTATATTACCCTCCTACTACTATTTGGGGCCGGTTTTTAAGGTTGGTGACACACCACCTTTGTTAGCTTGTTAACAAAATAAGTAAACTACTTAAGTACCCTTTTTACTTATAAGTATAAATATCTTCATAAAGTAAATTCTATCTCATTCTCTCATTTCCTTTCCTTGCTCACACGGTTTCCCACCTCTCTTTCTTCCTTTCTTCTTTGTTCTCTCACGATAGAACCACCACCACCATTAAAACACAAGCTTTGATCTCTTGTAAAACCTTGCTCACGTTGTCCAAATCAAAAAACACCACCACCAATCTCTTCCTCTCCTCAAGCTCTTCATTTCTATCTTCTCCAAACTTCAAGACAACCATTTCGGTGCCATGGAGTTTCTCCATTGAAGGAGCTTGACTTGTTTGACTACATATTTACTCTCCTTGGATTCTAGGTAAGGAATCTCAAATAAAAACTTCCTTTCCTCCTTGTTTTTGTCATGTCCGAAAATATGTATTGAAGGAGCCTTTTTGTGACTTTGTTCTAGCTTCATTCCAACTCTTCATGGACTAGGTGGAGTCCTCTCTGCTATTTCAAACTCTCTTCAAAGAGCAAGGTAAAACAACTACATTAATGTTTTTGAAACAATGTAAAACTAGGGTTTACAATGAGATGGAGCTTATAGCTTAATACTCATTTCAATGTTTGTATATTGTTTAGAGCTTGTCAAAGAATCAAGTACTCTATTGGTTTTCTAAAGAAACAAGAAAGAAGTTATTTTGCAAAAGAGGTAAATCTACTAACTTAATGTTATATAATGCCCTAGGAGAAATAGCTCATAAATGCTTATTAAACTACCTAAAGAGCCAATGGTGAATGACTTAGTAAAGTGTTCCCAAGAGCTTAGTAAAAGGCATATGTGTTGTTGAGTGTATTTGCAGGTTGAAGGCAAATATATTGTGGAATTCAGTGTTTATGATTTGTGCATTTTAGGGCCTAAGAGCCACGTCATTTAGGGCTAAGTGCCATGCAATTTAAATTGTGCACTATATTGTGATGTAGTGCTTTGTAAGTGAAGTTTTGTATAATAGTACTTGATGGATTTTAGTGTTCTTGGTTGTTTGTTGGTAAAAACAATGTGTTTTGGGTTAGTAATGTTCTAGGAGATTATGTCAAAATTTGGGTAACAAATGTGAAGTTCTAAGTGTTAAAAGAGTTGATAAGTTAAGGAGTATTTGGAATGGTTAAGTGTTGTTCTTGTGTAAGAAACATGCATTAAGGTGATTTAGGATGTAGTAAGGGCTTAGGCATGAGCTTGAGATCTTAGTATGTACCAAAAGTCATTTTGGGACTTAGTAAAGACTTAGGCAAACTTTGGTAAACTAAGGAGAATGTATGAAACTTGAGAAAGGATTTGAAATAGATATAAGGAGTTAGTTGTGAGAGATGATGCTTGGGAGATGATTTGAAACAAGGAGAAAGCATTTTGGGATAGTAGTTACCATAGGTGAGAAACACCATCTAGGAAACTAGTATGAAATAACATAAGTGTTAAGAATTTTTACAAGGAAATATAAAGGCTTAAGGAGTTAGAAAATGAGTTTCATGGGTGTTGTATGTGTATATAAAGTTACCAAATGTTGCTAGGAGCATAAAGAGGCCTTAGGAGAAGTTGGTGAAGAATTGGCAAAGTTTGGGTAAGATTAGGAGGCGACCGACCCAGGGGCCGACCCAGTTTTTGGTCGGTCGAGCCTCTGTAAAATGTTGGGAAAATGTTCGGTGATGGTCCGACCCAAAAGGGTGGGTCGGACATGGGTCGGTCGGTCAAGTTTCAAAGGAAGGAAATGTTCGCACATGGACCGACCCAGAATGGTGGGTCGGACGTGGGTCGGACGGCATGATTTTGAGAAGTAAAAGGGTTCTGTAATGGACCGACCCAGAAGGTTGGGTCGGACATGGGTCGGTCAAGGTAAAGTTTTTCAGACCCGAAGACCACTGGGAGGGTCCGACCCAGTTGTGGTCGGACGGTGGTCGGTCGGACCAAAACTTGTAAAAAAAAAAAACAGAAAAGAATGTGACTTATGTAGTTAACCCTAGGTGTATAATGAAGGTAACCTAGGGTAAGGTAGGCATTAAAACATGTCATACAATCATGTTAAATACTTAGTAAGCTTTGAGTTAAATATAATTAACCGCATTACTAATGTGTTTAGGATTCTCGCAAGGTGGAAATCAGTCGAGGCAAGGACCAAGGTATGGTTTTCTGCAGTCTGTTGTCTAGCGGTTTACACCGGTTTGTGTGTTGTATGTTTTTCTGTGTGTTTACAACGTTATAAGATTTAAACATGTAATGAGCTTACAGTTGTTTATACTATTGTTATGTGTCATTGTGACTCACTTGTCCCTTGTGCGTGTCTAACAGTCTTACCAACTATTGTGTGTTGGTCGTTAAGTTCCACTATGAACTTCTAACAAGTGTTAACTGGGAAGTGAGGAATCCGGTTGTCCGGTCATGCATGTAAGTTAAGAGTAGATATCTGAACAGATTCGACTCTTATGTTGTTAAGATTGTTCACCTTAATTTGGCGTTCGATCTCCCGCTAGCTTCTTCCAAAGCTTACCTATTCTGACTTATGATCGGTTTAGTGGGAACCTGTGTTTGTGTGGTGTGTTCGGGTCACTAATCCGAACCATCTGTTACTTAAGTTACTCGTTCGTCTAACAGAACGGTAATGAGTGTGTTTAACGAGCTTGGCATGAGAGTGAATCACTCTCTAGGCTCTTATGTTATTGACCCTGTGGTTGGTTATCGTGGAGTGAAAATCCACTATGTGTGTTTGTTGAGCTATGCACCATTGATGCCATGCTCCATGTTATGTTATGATATGTATATAATTGAATGCCATGTTATAATGACAAGTAGCTGCGCGTATCCCGGTAGCCGATGGGCTGCGCGTTAGCCATACCAGCCAAGGGTTGCTGACCCCCTCGGGGGATCCATATTTCTTATACTGCAGGATGAGGATCGAAGAAGCGGAGTGGCTCTAGATCCTAGGGTGCAGGTTTACTTTTGTATACTTTTGGATGTGGGCCCGGGATGCGCCTGTGCTCCCGTGGCGTTGTTGGATTTGGTTGTGACAGTTACAGTGATGTTTAACAGTGAAGGTTGTAAATGTAAACACTCGGTATTGTATATGATGTAATTATGGTTTAGTTTTATTGCTCGGGAGTCTGATCATCAGACCGGTACAAGTGTATTGTTCTGCCTTGTCAACCACGTGGGTGGTTGACGGCGTTGTAGCACCGAAGCGTTAGTTACTGTTTAGTTGTTTTATTCCGCTGCGACTTCATTTAGTATCATGTGCGTATTAGGGGTGTTACATCTTGCCTTTCGACTAATGTGAACTGACACAGTTTCTTCCGGTGCCGATTCTGAATGCTGGTCCTTACGTTTCCCCTCGCACTTACATCTTGAACCAAAGACCTCGTACGGACCTTGAAGTCCGCGGACAGGACGAAATTTAGGGATATTAGAGTTCCTCTCTGATTTTTGCGTTCATACTATATTTCTCGTCTGCTTGGGATATTCATCGTGCTTATATCCGGTCAAAAACAGATTGGGATACCTGTTGAGTTTACACTTCCCATCGTGCTCTGTAACTTGGTGAAACTGGTCATCTTCAATCCAAATACCCTACTCCCTGTCGGTTACCCGAGTTCTTAGTGGTTAAACTGTTGTTTGCTTCTGGGGCTTATTTAAACAGGAACTACTATCTAATTTTGTTTACCCATTAACCCATTTGTTGCCAACTTCATGAAGCTGCTCGTATTCAGTGCATATCATGCCCCTGGTTTGTAAAACTGACTCAGCAGGGTTCTTCTTCGTCCATCAGACGTTTTGGTGGGATCCGTAGCAGACATGAGATAAACCGGTCTCTGTCTATTATACCACTTACCAGGCCCGCCTACTTGCTCCATACTTTTGGAATTAATAAACTGTTGTATATCTGATCTTCTTCGTTGTTTGCTGTGAGTTTATTGTGTTGTTTGTAGGAGATTTCTATGCTCCTTCCCGGTACTAAACTCTACCCTTGTTATCTGATTGAGCTCACCAGTACAACATTGCATGCCTCATGCCCATTTCTTGATGCTTATGCCTAGTTTGAAATGTTTGTCTTGCCTCTGAAAATGCTTGGTATGTTTCGTTTAAACTGCTGATACTTGTTCCATTGGTATGGAATGGCAATTTTGAATCTGTTACACCTTTTGTTTCCTTTAGCAATTGGTTAGCAGACCAGTGTATCAAAGGCGAAAAAAAAATGTTCCGAGTTCATTTCGGTTTGTTTCATTAAAAGCTAGGTTCTGCTGTGTCTGTATGCAGTTGGTTAGAGATATTTTTCTCTGCACGGTTTGGAAGCATGTTTGTTAACCTTACTGGAAGTCTGACTTAATTCGAACTGCTCAGCTTCGTTTTTTTCACATAATTTACTAGGCTCACAGACAACTCAATATTGCTTTAAGGAACTTTAGACAGGAAGGAATTAAAAACTGATCTAATTGTTCTAAGTCTCTGTCTGCTTTGTTTAAATGACCAACGACTTTCTCTGTATTCAAGTTTCAAATCATTTTGCTTACCGCTATTCATGTACATGTTTTGTTCACAGCTTTCTGCTCACTTATAATTTTCTGTTTTGATCCATGTTCCTGGCCTGCGCTTTATTTGTACATGTTCTACCCCTTTATTTGTACATGTTTATAGTTTTATGTTTAAATCCTTGTATATATTAATCTACTTACTAAGCCTTAGTTATTAGACCTTTAGGACCTAACCTTAGGATAGAGGGTGAACCCTTGCCAATGGTGAGCCATGGTCCCACCTAGCAAAGGGTGATCCCTAAACCCAAACCACACTTTATTAATAATCTGGTAATAATAAAGGCATTCGCAGATTTCATCCTAGTTGATCCATCATTCCTTCTGAAAACTCCAAAGCTTAAACCAAGCCCCTAATTGTCTCTCTTATTTTTCACCACTCATTTTTATTCTTTGATTAAACTTTTCAAAACCTTTTCTGATTTCTTCAAATTGGCCTAAATGCTTTGCTCCGGCCCAAACCCAAAAAGCCCTGCCCACGCCCCACCCAAGAAACCCACGACCCAAGTCCAAAGAAGCTCACGACCCGAAGCCCAAGCCCCAAACCTGATACCCAAGCCCGAAACCCAAAGTCCACCCAACTCATGGCCCAACTCCACTATATCCGGCCCAATTTCCTTGACCCGGCCCAATATCCACCTTGGCCTAAGTTGAGTATCCAAAACCCCCTTCTGCCACTTGCCAAACTCACTCAAATTCGGCACGAATGCTTAGCCTGGCCAAAAGCCCACAAAACAGCTCAACCCCACAACCAAACCTCGGCCCCAGCCCCCCCATCTCGGTCCAAGTTCAAACTTCAGCCCAAAACCATCTCAGCCCGACCCCTCTCGGCCACATCCACATCCCGGTCCAAGCCATGTCTAACCTCAGCCCATGTCTGATCTTGGCCCAAGTCCGATCTCGGTCCAATACCCGGTCAAACCCAATACCTCCAAACCCGCCCATCTCGTAACCCGACCCATCTCACAACCCAGCCCATCTCGCAACCCGGCCCGATCTCTCATAACCCGACTCAATCTCACCAAACTCGGCCCAACTCCACCAAATCCGGCCCAAGACCTCAAAAGACTCAAAAGTCCACAAGAAAGCCCAAAACCATAAAAGACCCATGTCTCAAACAAGGCCCAAGTCCACAAAGCCTAAGTCCACAAAAATCAAGTTAAACCCATAAGAGTCAAACCTTGACCCGAAGGTTGACCCTTGACCTGAAAACTGACCTTCGACCTGAAGGTTGACCTTTGACCTGAAAACTGACCTTTGACCCAAACTTTGACCTGATTGAACCTTGACCAACCTCACTTTGACCCGGTCTAACTTTGACCTGAATGTTGACCTTGACCAGAAAACCATGACCTTGACCAAAAAACCTTGACCCAATCATTGACCAAACCCGAACGTTGACCCGTCTCTTCTTCCAATACAAGTCAAACCAAATCAAATCCATTCCTACACATTTTCCAAACCCGATTCCTTTCGACTCACTTTCAACTTGTAAAATCCTTTCAGAATCCCCAAAAACCAAAAAAAAGAATTTCAAACCATCATTTTACTCAAGTCTCATCAAGTTTTTCAAAGAAAACATTTTCTGGAATTTAAAAAGGAAAAACTCTTCTCACATCACAGAAAACTCTTCTCTATACAGGAAGTTCTTCTCACATATACAGAAAGTTTTCTCCTAAAAACATTTCCCAAAATCAGTGTTTCTTTGTCGAGAATTTCGAACAACTTCAAAAATTTTCCAATTCAGTTTTTTAATTCAAATTAGTTGTTTTCGGGGAGCAAGGAATGTCCAACCCCTTCAAAACATTTCCTCCACGGTTAGAACATCGCTTGTCTCCCTTCCCAAAAATAAAAGTCCGAGGCGGGGCACTGGGGTCATAACCTCCCTTGTCGCAGTCTGGATCTCTTTAGGCGGGGCATTAGGGTGACAAACCTCCCCTAATTGCAGCCTAGATTTTTACAAGGCGGGGTGCTAGGGAAGTAACGACCTTCCTAGTTGCAGCCGGGATTTTAGAATCGTCTAACTCCCTTCCGCTCGATTTCAATGTTTTCGGTTTTTAATGTTTTAAAACCCGGGAGTTAGAGACGTTATTAGGGTTTGGCCGAGAGTATCCCACTCATGATATTTCTCTCTAAATCCTATTTTTCGACCTAAATTCATTACCCCATCTTTCGAGCCTTGGCATTTACCATCAATTAAGTGTCATGTTCGAGGGGGTACATAGGGTAATCCCTCGGGATTATCCGCCCTTTTTCAACAAAAAATGATTTTTTGGTTTTAAAAAAAAAACTTTAAGAGAGACAATTCTGAATAAACCAATCCAACATTTCCATTAGAGCTCTAGGACCCATAAACACTTCTCAATCCTCCTCTGAACCAACTCTAAGTCACATAGGACCTCCAATTCCTGAAGGCTCCCAGAAACCTGAAACATCTTCAAACCCCGAATACCTTCAAACCAAATATCCTCTTCCACACCCAACCATCCTTAAAACCCGAATTGCACCTCAACACATTCAACTTCCCAAAACACCTCAAGAACCCAACCATTTCAAAATCCGAACTTCGCAAACACAAAAAAAAACCTTAAATCAGCCCAATGGTCCAAATACCCCTTTGACTCCACCAAAAATGACCAAAATGCCCTTTTACTACTCAAAACTCCCATCATCCTCTTAATCCCGTGAAGGCCTGAAACGACCTTAAATCTCTCAGAACAATTAAAACCTCTCAAAGCACTTCAACCAGACCAACTCCAAGACCAGCCTATTCTTCAACTCTTCGGAATCTTCCTCACTCCTCATCCGATCTTATCCTTTGGCTTTAACTGAATCTCTCTAGTAAGGTTTTGAAAGAAGGCAATCCCGACAATTGGAGACCGAGGTTTCCTCGGGCACCAATCCGAAGTCGTGGTCGTTGCCACTTCTAAGGGGTGTAACCCAGTGTGAACCCACACAGAATCTTTGGTATGACCAGATAAGTCCAATCCATATGCAAATCACAGAGTCAATTAACGGTTCTTAGAACCCTTCGTCTCCCTTCCTAGTTCCTTAGGTCAAACTTGGTGGCGAATCTAGTCAACTCCACCTTATAGAGGCATAAGTCCGCGTGGAGCCCATCGAGAGTGGGTGTAGTGCACACTTGTACTCCCCTTATGCTTTATGGGAAAGACGGACGATTTAGTAGGTATTTGAGGGATGCCAGAATAACGGGTTTTCACCCTCCACAGAATGGCAAATTTCTAGGATCTAGACTTCTTAGTTAGACCATATTAGATAGATCATATTAGATAGACCCCCCTCATACCAAAAAATCACCCTCCACACTTAGCTATCCAGATAAGTGTGTTTTTAGGTCTTAGCTTCGAAACAATTCACAACAGTATGGGTTAGCTACCTAAACTGTAACAGAAACAGAAATTACACTAGATGCATTTGTTTCTATCTTTTTAGTTGCTAGCCGTGTGTGTATATATTTTTTTTATCATAGGCTCAGTTAGAGGTAGCTCACCACTTAAACTTCTTGGTTGTTTTCCCCTGGTTGATTATTGGCGCACATGGAACTTACAGCATCGTGATCATCTTGACTACACTGGACCAGTTTACTCAGAGATCAAAATCATGCTAACTCAGGAGGAAAGATAGTTGGATTAAACTGAGACAGGTATGGACTTTACCTTACCTTTTTTTTACCGAGAATGGTACAGCAAGGGAGATTGGCTTGGTCTTGCTCCTTCACCAAGCTGAGTACTATCTACTGTCTTCTACATGAGGAGAGACAGAAAGGAAGAAAAGAGAGCTCAGGACTCGCTATGGCTGCAACCGGTACAACAGTGAGGAAAAATGTGGTGAAGCTCACGTAAGAAAACAGAGAGCAAAAGGCTCAGTGCATGCTGGGTTTGTTACTGAAATAGAGATGGAGTTCAAGCTGGGTGTTGTGTGGTTTTACCTCGAGAAAACAAAGGAGCTAGCTTCCCTTCCTTCTCTGTTTTCCAACCGAAACTTCCCACTGCTCTAGCTCCCAATTTAGTCTTTGCTACTGGTGGAATTGTTCACGGTTTAGCTCATGAAGACATGGAAATCATAGTAGAACAGTGAGCATGGTTTAAACTTGGAACTTACCTAACTACTGAGCAGTAGCCATAGAGGTATGGGCAGCTCTCGGTGGAAGTTGGAGAAGACGAAGGTACAGAAGGAGGAGGAGGAGGAGGAAACTGGTTATAACATGGTGGTGTGGTCGTTGGTCTGTGGGAGTGTCAATTCCCAAGAGTGATGGGTGTTTGAAAAAAGAAATCCTCTTGTCGCATGGGAGTTCATGGCACAACAGAAGGATAATCAGTTCTTGTCGTCTGAAGCTTGGAATGCGGGTGAGTGGACTTCCATGTCCTCTGATTCTGTATTTTTTTTGTTTGTTCGATCTCACTGTATCGAGAAGGAATGAGGAGTAGCCGACACAGAGATGTGTTTGGCTTCTTTTTTTTTCTGTTACCTCAATGAATTCGATACTAATTTTAATTCGTGTGTGTTATATACCGAATTCGAGCTCAGCTCAAACGGTTAAGGTTTCGGGATAGGTATGAAAGGTCTCGGGTTCGAATCCCGGATGGAGCATGTTTGCTCTCTTTTTTGTTTCAGCCTTATTATGCCTATTTATTGTATATAAGTGACTTGTATTAACATGTCGTGTTATTAGTTGTATGTACATATATATATACGACTATTTTGTTATGTCACGTTTTTAATTATACCTTTATACGGGTGCGACTATTTTATTTGTCGTGTTTTAGTTATATATACAATGTTATAATCTTGTAACGTTGTGTATGTGTACATATATATTCGTTTTATACATTAATGTTGTAAATTTATATATTCACATAACGTTTAATTATTTAGGGGTATTTCAGAAAATATTTGGGGTCAAACTATAATTAAAATGAAATTTGGGGTCAAATATAATTATAGCCGAAAATTAGAGGTTAAAAGGAGTTTAAATGAATTTTTTAAGATTTTATAAAGTTTTGGGGTTAAAATCATAATTATGGGAAAAATTGGGGTAAGTATTGTAATTACCAGAAACTTGTGGTCAAAACCATGTCTAGAAGTCAAACATTGACCACATAAGAGACTTTGACCAAATTTGTTGATTTAGTAATTTAATTATCAACATATATTAAGTTATGTATTAATTTGTAAAAATTATAAAATATTAGGGGTGGAAATGTAATTACCGAAAGTTATGGGTGGAATTAGTTAATAAAACAGTTTAGGGGGTTGTTGGTAAATTTTGGTGATTTTTTGGGGTATTTATTGGAATTATATAAAGACTTATGTATAATATATAGTTTATATGAGATAATAAAGTTTATATAAAATGTGGGGTCACTTGGTAATTTTGTAAAAGTTTTGGGCTGAGAAAATAATATTAGGTAGACCATGGGTCTGTTCGTAATTTATAAAAAAATAAATAAATATATAACCATAGGTTATGTAAGTTACAAGATTAAAATGATATAATAAAAGGTATATTAATATAATGGTAACATTATATAAGTATTGTGGTAGTTTTGTAAATAAATAAAATACATGGGCTGTTGCGAATTTATGGGGATTAAGAAAATGAACTTTAGACTATAGTTGACCATGTTATAAATATTATAACAATTATATTGTAACACCCCATCCAACGACAACACACTTAACAACAATCTGCAGCGGAAAATATACTTCATCACATTACTTAACTCGTTGGTGTTACACGCCGTTAACCACCCACGTGGCTAACAAGGCTATTACATATACATTGTATCGGTCTGATGAACTAGATTCCCGAGCAACTACACGTTACTATCCCTTTCCATTAACAACTAAACATACACATACCTTCCAACTGTACCGAGTATTTACAAGCTGATGCCGATAACAATTTCGGTCTTACTACACCTACTGTACATATATAACTTAAATGATTACCCATGTACAAACGACTACCCCGTCCTACTCTCGAACGGCTTCTAGCTCCTTGTACCTGAAAATAGGAAAAGAAGAGAAAAGGGTGGCCCCCCCCAGGGGCTCAGCACCTTTGCTGGTATGCTAATCCCGCAGCCCGCATGCTACTGAGCCATGCACAACTATTTGTCGTCTTAGCATGCGGTTGATTATATCAGAATCATGCATGTAAACTACAAATACACAACACATTACACTGCACAACAATGGTTCATTAAAACAGCCAATACAACTACACTTAACAAATCACTCATTGTGATCTTTAACCCCTAGAGTGTTTCTCCTTTAACGGAGCTATTTCCTTAATAGACGACACATACCCACCATTCGGGTTATTCTTAAACGCCTCTTACAATAAACTGGCATTCATATCCATAATCCACATACTCCACATCTTAACAACATATCACATCACATCGCAATAAGAATTTCAGCACAACAATAATACATAACATAACGGGAACGGTTCCCTTTGCGAACAGGCCCAAACATAGTCAGTTCACTTGTAGCCTAGAGAATGTTGCCAGTCTCATGATAAGCTCGTTACATAACTCGTTACCGCCTCGTTAAATGAACGGATAACTTAACACAAGGTGCCTCGAATATAGTGATCCAAGCACACCAAACAAACATAAACATAGTATGCCCCTGTGGCCCGACGTGAGTCAGTAAAATAGCCTTGGTTAAGCTAAAGGGAAGGTTGGAAACCAAATTGGAAAACAACCATAACATACAGAGAGGATCAAACCTGATATGACAACGACCCCCATACTCACACGCGTGGCCGGAACAGACCGGACTCCTCACTTCCCCCGTTAGCACTTGTTAGTAGTTCAACATTGAACTCAAATAACGAATCACAAACATTGGGTTAAGTCTTGTTAGACACACACACAAGGGAAGGGAGAGTCATACATTCACACACAAACATCACACACAAACATCACATGACTAACTCACACATAGCCGTGGTTAGAACGTTCCTTAGGTCAGAAACGTTATCACCGGATACCGTTCTCTTACGTTTACCTAATAGTGGTTAACTAGCCCTTCATGCGCATTCAAGGTTACCGGTATCGGCACGTAAACACACAACAACAATAACGACTGTAAACTCGTTTCATGATTTATCTTATAACGTGGCAAACATACAGAAAAACACATTGGCATACAAGCCGGTGTAATCCGGTAGGACACAGGTTGCAAGAAAACCATACCTTTCACCACGGTCCACTATATTGTGTCCTCCTAGGTTCCTCGAACAAATCCCGTACAACTGGTAACATCACAATTACTGTCATTAACATCGGGGTGACATGATTGTTTAATATCTAATGCCCATAGTTAACCCCATCATCCCGTTGTACTTAATTTATTTATGTGATCTTAAGTTCACAACTTACACATTCACTCTCACACTTGTTTATACTTCCAATGGCCTTTAAAAGTCACCAAACAAGGCCTAAACATCATCTAAAACCATTACCATTCAATCCCCCAACATTAGGAGCCTTAAACAATTTTTTTTCTACACGTTTCTTTTTTTTTCACTTCTCTGCACTGGACCTCCCCACAGGGGCGGTCCCTAGGGCGGTCCAGAACAGACCTCATTTTAAAAACCGTTTTTCTCCTCATTTAGAACTCCAAATTCACCACAATCTTTTCCTATGCATTACACATGTTTTCCCACATGTTTTAACATCTTTTAGGCACATTAAAACCCTCTATAATCATCCCAAAAATTCCTTAAACTTTTACTCAACTTTTACTAAGTCTTTAACACTTAGAACATTTTTTTTCTTACACTTGTAACTTGTATTCTTGCCTAGAACTTCACCTAACCAAAGTATTCCCTCACTACCTTATAACCACCCTTTTAAACATCATTTGCACTACACTCATCCCCTTTACACACACTCCTCAAGTCTTTCCCACAAGTTCATAATTAAACCTTCACAAGGTGTTACACTTCCATTGTCCACCAAACTTTGCACAAGACTTTACCACACCTCCACCATCACCTTGGTGTATCAAGAAATCATCCATTAGTTCCCTAAATCTCCAAGACTATGCCTAAGGCATCTTAACACCTAAGAACACCTCAATTCACTTTCTTTCACCATCGTAACACTTAACAATTCCTAGTACCTTCTAGGTCATAAAATCTCATTACAACACATAAACTCCTTTGTTTATCAACTAAATTTTGCCATAGCTTCTCTTGTATCACCTTACACCAAAACACATCGTTTTTTCACCTATAGACAATCAAGAACATTCAATCTCTTAATACACACTCTTATACACAAACATATGGTTTTTCATCCTTTAACCATCAAACACATTCACCTTCACAAAAGATGTTCTTTACACACAACTTAACCTTTAAACTACACTACGTCACAATATAGTGCATAAACTTAAATTGCTTGGCACTTAGGCCCTTAAATAACATGGCTCTTAGGCCCTTAAATTGCATTAAACTTAAACACTGAATCTCCACATTTAAATGCTTTCAACCTGCGAATACACACAACAATGCTCCCATGTCTTTTTAGTCCACCTAGTGGATAGTTTTCTAGCTCATTTCCCATTGGCTCTTTAGGTTAATTATTAAGCAAATATAGCTCAATTTCCTAGTACATAAAACTACATTAAGAGAGATCATTTACCTCTTTGTTTTTAAAGCTTTCTCACTTGTTTTCTCTTATTCTTTATTGATTGAAAATCGGCAAGGAGCTTTTATCACTTGTCAACCTTCTAACCAATACACATATAAGGGTAATGAGCATTAAGTTTAATACTCAAACTCATAATTAAACCCTAGGTTTACATAAGTGTCTTGAAACACTAAAATTTGATGTTTACCTTTGGAATTTGAAAGAGAACTTGAATAAGTGGCAAGATAGGACTCCACCTAGCCCTTTGAAGTTTGAAATGAAGCTAAACAAAGGCAAGAGAAAACACCATTACTTGGTGATTCTCGGTCACAACAAAACAAGTGGAAACATTGATTTTCTTTGGTTTTCCTCACCTTGAAGCAAAGGAGAATGACAAGGCATGAAAATATGAGCTCAAGCTCCTTCAATGGTGAATCTTCATGGCACCAAATGGAGTTCTTGAAGATTTGAAAAGATAGGAATGAAGAGCTTACTCTAACTAAGACAACGGTAGTCTCGGAATTAAATTCGGAGCATGGAATCATAAGTTACAAGTAAAAGGAGATGGGATATGAATGGTGCTGTAGGAGAACGAGATTGAGAAGGGAGGATGAAGATAGGTGATGGTGGGAAAAAAGGAGAAAGAAGAGAATGAGGAGAGAGGTAGCCATTTGGAGATATTTATGTTATAAAGGTAATTTCTACTTTTTACTTACTTTTCCTTCTTTCTTTTAACTAGCTAGTAAATGGTGGTGACTCACCACATAGAAAACCGTCCCCCCTTGTATATTAGAGATATTTATGGTCTTTGTTGACCAAATAATTGACTTATGTTGACTTATAACTTAAACTAGCACTATTTGAGCACTATTCACAAATTAAGGCACATATTTGTGAAATTTTTGATTTCCCATTGATTTAGACTTCCTAATGTGATACTAAGTATTACACAAGTTGATTAAAGAGTAATTATGGACATTTAGCCACTCAAAACTCATTTACAAGACAATTTTTTTAAAATGTGCTTTAAGGCCCCTAAAAGCACATTTTGTGTTTTAACTTGTTTTCAAGCTTGGTTTTCTTTGGTAATTGATTTAATATGTTCATTAACATATAAATAAGGTCTTGGTAAGGTTATTAGGTCTTAACCAAACTTATCCCAAGCTTAGAGCACATTTTCGCCAATATTGGCTTTAAGGAATTTATTTGTGTTTAATTTGGTTTAAATGTCTACCAAGGTTTCCTAAGGACTTAATTAGCCTTATTAAATCATAATTGAATATCACTATGTCTTGGTAGGCTCTTTGGGTCCCAACCAAGTTCACTCCAAGCTTAGAGCATGTTTTTGCTCAAGTTGTGTCTTAGGCTTTATTGTGTTTTCATATGGTTTAAATTGTACACTGACGTTTCTAGGGCACTTTTTAGCCTTTAAATATCATAGTTTAGTATTTAAACAATATATCAAGGTTTGGGGTATTTCAATCTACCCCCCTTAAAAGAACTTCTTCCTCGAAGTTCACACTTCCCACACATCATTTGGATTAGAACGCAGGAATCACTTAGAATTAAACTTCCATAACCAAACATACTTTACATCACACCCTCGGACTTAATGGTCTAGGTAACATATTCACATCCATACATAACATAACATAACATAACATAACATACTTACATGATAACCTCGGACTTAGTGGTCCGGGTACCTTAATCAACATTATACTTACATAACAACCCTTAGACTCTCAGGTCTGGGTAACATGACCACATTTAGACCCATAGGTCTTAATAACCTAACAGCCTTTAGACACATAGGTCTATGTAACACAACAACATTTAGACTCATAGGTCTTGATAACATACACTTTTGGAACTCAAGGTCAAAATAATATTTATTACACATACCACACAACATGTCTTAGCATGTATGGCAACCAAAAATATCTTTTACATACATTGTGATCCCGCACAACCCGGTCGCGATGGACACCTTCCGTCCCCGTTCCTTTGGGAGATCAAAACAATCACTTAAATTTGAAATTTTTCCTTGTGAGGTTAAGTAAGAGAACTTTAATTATGTAAAGTATCTATCGACGTTTTGTAAATACCAATTCAAAATCCTTTGGAAAGCACATACAACTCCAAGTCCAACTTATGCTCTTTGCTTCTTTCTTAGCGTGGTTATTTGTGACCACTTATAGGGAGCTTCAAGAATCATCCAACCCTGATGTGATCAGCATCAGTGTTGAACTATCCTTCCACCCCAATTTGTGTTCGGCTTCCCTTGATCGCATGCAAATCAAGTTCCACTTCCCACTTCATTTTCACGCACCAAATAATACACTCATTTCCAATTTTCTATCATTTAGTCTTTCTAGTTATAATCATACATCTCCAAGGGATAGAACTCCGTCTATCAGTTATCTCCATTCACTTTAATCCTGTTGCCTAGGGAATCTTATTCTCACTAGGTTCTATGTCGGTTTTATACCCTTTTCATGAATCACTATATTGTATACATACACATATATTTGATCAAAATACAACACACAGTTTCACATTTATACACTGTCGGGGTTTTTGTTCCCCCGGGAGTTTCTCTACTCCCCACACTTGTACTATCATACACAACTGTTAACAAATCAACACACTTATCACAATGGTAATCACATCTTCTGTGCGCAATTACCACAATTAAACCATGAATGAATGTGTATGTTTACGTAACACACACACCAATCATCAAAACAATTATTTTGTGCTATGCACAATATAGGTCACATACACTACATACACTTGTACGGTAATACACACTAAGTGGTTTTGCGCTCTACCCCCCTTAAAAGGGATTATGCCCACGTAATCAATCACTGAATCATTGGTTTAAAACGTTCTGCCGTTGTGAAGTACTTTAACTTCCACGCGGTCTGTATACAATGTGTTCTGGTTACAGGATCTTAACCATATTGGCGGTTTAGTTCCTAACCCAAGAATTCTCATTGGAGTTCGTTTAACTCATAACCGGTTCCGGTTCTGGTCTGTGAGGCTTCTAAGCATTAATAATTGGCCATTCACTCATGTTCACCATGCACATTCAACACTTGAATCACTGGCTCACTAGTTTCTGCTGCGAAACTCTAATAATTGTAGAGCTTAATTTGCCCCATTTGTTATTCTTACTGTATTGTACATCCCCAATATCACCTTTATCTTGGTAATAACGGTTTCTCAACCGATGCGTGGTATCTCTGACCGTGCGCGAATTCGGTGAGTTATAAACTTTCTATCCACTTCCATAATAACTTACTACGTAAACTGGTACGTATTTCACAATGATTGACTTGATTCCTGCCGACCTACTGTCGGTTGAGATTGAGCTACTACCTAATGTGTAGTGCTCTCTCGGTTATCTCCCACGCTTGAGGAATATTCCATACCGATATTTGGTATTTAGTGTTACCGTAGTCACTTGATCTTAATCATGCCTCCACATTTGATTCTGTACAAGTATCATTTCATTGGTGCGACCTTGCATTTCCCATGCATCGGTCATTATAGTGTTATAAGTCTCTTTCTACTTCCACCACCATTAACATTTCCCAAGTCCTAGCTATCCCACTCGATCATCACTGCACAAATGCAATACCAAAACACTCAGTCATACAGAGTGCAGAAGCGTAAACTCGTGGCAGTAAATCTCTTATGCGATTGCAATAGGAATTCACACTATGTTTCACTGAGATTCTTATCTCGTAATACTAGCTACTGGCTTACTACCCAATTATTTGCTATCACTTATCGGTTAACAATACTTATACAACGGTCGCTTGCTGCGCACCGTGTTCTTACTCACTGTATAACATCAACTTATATGGTATTCACTGTCATTTTAGCTTCCACACATATAGTTACATCACATGTATTATGGTTCGCCACTCATTTGGCTGATTGTTGAATATCCTAGTCCTTTTAGTCTTAATGCTCCTTGAGCATTGTCCATTACTCATTTAGCGTCACACATCCATGGTGGTTGCTATTAGACTTGTTACTCTTCCGGTCTGCACAAGTGGTATAAACACTACCTTTCGTATCATTCCCATTCAGATTCTCCTCCGGTAATAACCATATTGGTCCACCCTTAACATATTCCCTGAACTCGGTTCACATAACTACCGCTCCCGCGGTTTCACAATAACGAGAGGTATCCCCACTCTTAAAGCAGTGGTTCGTTCCCTGCTGTATTTACTTGTATAACACAAACTTCTGCAGTCGATCAAATTTACATGATATATCTTGCTTGTGGGTTATAAGCCTTATTGCCTTGAGCTGCGCTCATTGTAGGCTGTTCACACACATTTACTTCTCTGTACAACATCTGTTGATGCAAACACCCTTCAAGGATTGCTCTTGGGTATTGCTAGTAAGTCATGCCATACCTCTGGCTTGCACTTCTTGGTACCTTTAGTTAATTTCGCCGTTTTGCATTCTTGACTGGCTTATTATCTTCTTCTATGAAGATCAACATCTCCTGGTAGTGTAGGTACTCATTCTGGGAGTTTCGTCCCATTCATTGCACATTAATGTGTCCACATTAGGCATCTGCTTGCCATGCACAGGCTGGGTCACCATTCCAGCTATCATGTTTATCCCTGGGATCTTTAAGACATATGCTATGCCTTTACATAACAGTTAGCGCACTTCGTATTCCCTGACTCTTAAACATTTCCTTGAAACAAATTCACTAACTCCTTTAGTCTCGTTAAATTAACTGAGTTCCTTTACTTCAACCATTCTCGGTAATCCTTTGCTCTTGATTGACTTACACTGCTGACCGTAGTACGGAGTCGACTACCTCCCGTGTTCCGGACTCTACTCATATACATATGTGGGGTACCATACTGATACATTGCTACTTACCCAACTAACCCATAAGTAGGTCTATCAGGCCCACAAGCTCCTATCGGAGTGCGGTCGTCCCACATTACAGTTGGTACACTCGTAGTGTCCGTCACACGCCTAGGTGTATTCTGTTGTCAACTCCCTTATATTGTCCTGTGACAATATGCATTCCCTGCTTCCCGAACTTAATCAAGGGAAGGTTTATCCACTGTTGTATCTTTATCAACTGCCCTTGGTTTTACTGGTTTGGTTTAGAAGAAGGTTAGAAAGAAGTATTGGTTTGAAAGAAAATCTGGTTTTGGAAGAAAAGAGTTTGAAATAAATCTGAGTTTGAAAGAAAAATTTTCATGGTTTCACAACATCTTCTTACCTTAACCAAGTCTAGCTTCTTGCTGACTGGTGTACTACGAATTACAGAGGTTAGGCTAACAGGCCCTTCCACTGTTATGATGATCTCACTTAACTTCATGGTACTTTACTAAGTACTTTGTATTTGTTATAAATTTCCCAAACATCCCTATTATAGCAGCACTTGCCATGGCAAGTGCGCCATGCTAACTGGCTGTCGGTTAAACACATACCGGTTGTGGTATTGTTCTTTACCCGCACTGTCATCAGTGGCCTTGTTGGCCCTCACTTGATCTTACAGTCTTGACAATTGACCTTCTAGGCGACTTCTCACTGTACTCATGCGATAATCATTAACTAGGGTGTCTCCCGTTCTTGGAGACCCCTTTTTTACTTAGTACCGTATCTTCTTCGTAGCCCATTCCACGCATTTGTCGTGGTTACTGAGATCTGTCTCTTGTTTGGGTACTACGTTGTAGTTCCTTTGTCGGTTGGTATACCGTTCGTGTATCATTTAACAACTGTAGTCCCGTAGACACTCGTCTCGGGTTTCATTAATCCACTTCATGCCTGTTGCACGGTCGGTGCGTTGCAAGCTGGTTGTTCTCGACTGCTCAGCATGTCGACCCAGGTTGCCGGAAATTCTATTCTTCTATACACAAGATTCTTCATTCTTCGCTATTAAATGCGGTTAACATTGTTCAGGTAGAAACCGTCTCCGGGATTCCCACTCTTCGGGATCTATCGTATGACTGGTTCTCCGTTCTCACAGAAGTACTTAATAACAGCCAGATCGGGTATTTCCGAGTATGAGAGAACTTTCATCTCTCTGGCGTTGTTTCCAAAGTTATAGACAGGGATTGTGGAGGGCAGGAAGGATATAGTAGGTTTCCAGTATTCACTGGTAGTTCCTAACTAGCGTATCTCTCACACTATCACTCAACCCTTAACCCAAAGTACTAAAATCCTAACTCGGTACTTCCTAAGCTCGGTAATTCAGTCATCAGAGCGATACTTCGCTCTGATACCACTTTTTGTAACACACCATCCAACGACAACACACTTAACAACAATCTGCAGCGGAAAATATACTTCATCACATTACTTAACTCGTTGGTGTTACACGCCGTTAACCACCCACGTGGCTAACAAGGCTATTACATATACATTGTATAGGTCTGATGAACTAGATTCCCGAGCGACTACACGTTACTATCCCTTTCCATTAACAACTAAACATACACATACCTTCCAACTGTACCGAGTATTTACAAGCTATAACAATTTCGGTCTTACTACACCTATTGTACATATATAACTTAAATGATTACCCATGTACAAACGACTACCCCGTCCTACTCTCGAACGGTTTCTAGCTCCTTGTACCTGAAAATAGGAAAAGAAGAGAAAAGGGTGCCCCCCCCAGGGGCTAAGCACCTTTTCTAGTATGGTAATCCCGCAGCCCGCATGCTACCGGGCCACGCACAACTATTTGTCGTCTTAGCATGCGGTTGATTATATCAGAATCATGCATGTAAACTATAAATACACAACACATTACACTGCACAAGAATGGTTCATTAAAACAGCCAATACAACTACACTTAACAAATAACTCATTGTGATCTTTAACCCCTAGAGTGTTTCTCCTTTAACGGAGCAATTTCCTTAATAGACGACACATACCCACCATTCGGGTTATCCTTAAACGCCTCTTACAATAAACTGGCATTCATATCCATAATCAACATACTCCACATCTTAACAACATATCACATCACATCGCAATAAGAATTTCAGCACAACAATAATACATAACATAACAGGAACGGTTCCCTTTGCGAACCAGCCCAAACATAGTCAGTTCACTTGTAGCCTAGAGAATGTTGCCAGTCTCATGATAAGCTCGTTACATAACTCGTTACCGCCTCGTTAAATGAACGGATAACTTAACACAAGGTGCCTCGGATATAGTGATTCAAGCACACCAAACAAACATAAACATAGTATGCCCCTGTGGCCCGACGTGAGTCAGTAAAATAGCCTTGGTTAAGCTAAAGGGAAGGTTGGAAACCAAATTGGAAAACAACCATAACATACAGAGAGGATCGAACCTGATATGACAACGACCCCCATACTCACACGCGTGGCCGGAACAGACCGGACTCCTCACTTCCACCGTTAGCACTTGTTAGTAGTTCAACATTGAACTCAAATAACGAATCACAAACATTGGGTTAAGTCTTGTTAGACACACACACGGGAAGGGAGTGTCATACATTCACACACAAACATCACACACAAACATCACATGACTAACTCACGCATAGCCGTGGTTGGAACGTTCCTTAGGTCGGAAACGTTATCACCGGATACCGTTCTCTTACGTTTACCTAATAGTGGTTAACTAGCCCTTCATGCGCATTCAAGGTTACCGGTATCGGCACGTAAACACACAACAATAATAACGACTGTAAACTCGTTTCATGATTTATCTTATAACGTGGCAAACATATAGAAAAACACATTGGCATACAAGCCGGTGTAATCCGGTAGGACACAAGTTGCAAGAAAACCATACATTTCACCACGGTCCACTATATTGTGTCCTCCTAGGTTCCTCGAACAAATCCCGTACAACTGGTAACATCACAATTACTGTCACTAACATCGGGGTGACATGATTGTTTAATATCTAACGCCCATAGTTAACCCATCATCCCGTTGTACTTAATTTATTTATGTGATCTAAGTTCACAATACATTCACTCTCACACTTGTTTATACTTCCAATGGCCTTTAAAAGTCACCAAACAAGGCCTAAACATCATCTAAAACCATTACCATTCAATCCCCCATCTTTAGGAGCCTTAAACAAATTTTTTTCTTCATTTCTGGTCTGGACCGCCCCTCTTGGGCGGTCCCAGGGGCGGTCCACAACAGATGCTACACGTTTCTTTTTTTTCACTTCTCTGCACTGGACCTCCCCACAGGGGCGGTCCCTATGGGCGGTCCATAACAGACCTCATTTTAAAAACCGTTTTTCTCCTCATTTAGAACTCCAAATTCACCCCAATCTTTTCCTATGCTTTACACATGTTTTCCCACATGTTTTAACATCTTTTTGGCACATTAAAACCCTCTATAATCATCCCAAAAATTCCTTAAACTTTTACTCAACTTTTACTAAGTCTTTAACACTTAGAACATTTTTTTTCTTACCAAAGTATTCCCTCACTACCTTATAACCACCCTTTTAAACATCATTTTCACTACACTCATCCCCTTTACACACATTCCTCAAGTCTTTCCCACAAGTTCATAATTAAACCTTCACAAGGTGTTACACTTCCATTGTCCACCAAACTTTGCACAAGACTTTACCACACCTCCACCATCACCTTGGTGTATCGAGAAATCATCCATTAGTTCCCTAAATCTCCAAGACTATGCCTAAGGCATCTTAACACCTAAGAACACCTCAATTCACTTTCTTTCACCATCGTAACACTTAACAATTCCTAGTACCTTCTAGGTCATAAAATCTCCTTACAACACATAAACTCCTTTGTTTATCAACTAAATTTTGCCATAGCTTCTCTTGTATCACCTTACACCAAAACACATCGTTTTTTCACCTTTAGACAATCAAGAACATTCAATCTCTTAATACACACTCTTAGACACAAACATATGGTTTTTCATCCTTTAACCATCAAACACATTCACCTTCACAAAAGATGTTCTTTACACACAACTAAGCCTTTAAACTACACTACGTCACAATATAGTGCATAAACTTAAATTGCTTGGCACTTAGGCCCTTAAATAACATGGCTCTTAGGCCCTTAAATTGCATTAAACTTAAACACTGAATCTCCACATTTAAATGCTTTCAACCTGTGAATACACACAACAATGCTCCCATGTCTTTTTAGTCCACCTAGTGGATAGTTTTCTAGCTCATTTCCCATTGGCTCTTTAGGTTAATTATTAAGCAAATATAGCTCAATTTCCTAGTACATAAAAGTACATTAAGAGAGATCATTTACCTCTTTGTTTTTAAAGCTTTCTCACTTGTTTTCTCTTGTTCTTTATTGATTGAAAATCGGCAAGGAGCTTTTATCACTTGTCAACCTTCTAACCAATACACATATAAGGGTAATGAGCATTAAGTTTAATACTCAAACTCATAATTAAACCCTAGGTTTACATAAGTGTCTTGAAACACTAAAATTTGATGTTTACCTTTGGAATTTGAAAGAGAACTTGAATAAGTGGCAAGATAGGACTCCACCTAGCCCTTTGAAGTTTGAAATGAAGCTAAACAAAGGCAAGAGAAAACACCATTACTAGGAGATTCTCGGTCACACACAAAAACAAGTGGAAACATTGATTTTCTTTGGTTTTCCTCACCTTGAAGCAAAGGAGAATGACAAGGCATGAAAATATGAGCTCAAGCTCCTTCAATGGTGAATCTTCATGGCACCAAAATGGAGTTCTTGAATATTTAAAAAGATAGGAATGAAGAGCTTACTTTAACTAAGACAACGGTAGTCTCGGAATTAAATTCGGAGCATGGAATCATAAGTTACAAGTAAAAGGAGATGGGATATGAATGGTGCTTTAGGAGAACGAGATTGAGAAGGGATGATGAAGATAGGTGACGGTGGGAACAAAGGAGAAAGAAGAGAATGAGGAGAGAGGTAGCCATTTGGAGATATTTATGTTATAAAGGTAATTTCTACTTTTTACTTACTTTTCCTTCTTTCTTTTAACTAGCTAGTAAATGGTGGTGACTCACCACATATAAAACCGTCCCCCCTTGTATATTAGAGATATTTATGGTCTTTTTTGACCAAATAATTGACTTATGTTGACTTATAACTTAAACTAGCACTATTTGAGCACTATTCACAAATTAAGGCACATATTTGTGAAATTTTTGATTTCCCATTGATTTAGACTTCCTAATGTGATACTAAGTAGTACAAATGTTGATTAAAGAGTAATGATGGACATTTAGCCACTCAAAACTCATTTACAAGACAATTTTTTTAAAATGTGCTTTAAGGCCCCTTAAAGCACATTTTGTGTTTTAGCTTGTTTTCAAGCTTGGTTTTCTTTAGTAATTGATTTAATATGTTCATTAACATATAAATAAGGTCTTGGTAAGGTTATTAGGTATTAACCAAACTTATCCCAAGCTTAGAGCACATTTGCGCCAATATTGGCTTTAAGGTATTTATTTGTGTTTTATTTTGTTTAAATGTCTACCAAGGTTTCCTAAGGACTTAATTAGCCTTATTAAATCATAATTGAATATCACTAAGTCTTGGTAGGCTCTTTGGGTCCCAACCAAGTTCACTCCAAGCTTATAGCATGTTTTTGCTCAAGCTATGTCTTAGTGCTTTATTGTGTTTTACTATGGTTTAAATTGTACACTGACGTTTCTAGGGCACTTTTTAGCCTTTAAATATCATAGTTTAGTATTTAAACAATATATCAAGGTTTGGGGTATTTCATATATAGTATAATGTGATTTAAATGGAATTAATATAAGTAAGGATATTCACATAAAATAATGTGACAAATAAGAAATGAATGGAATTTATAAAGTAAGGGGGGTATATTAAATAAACTTTGGGAGTTATATGGTACAACATAAATGTTACATAATATTTGGATAACAAATCTTAATATAAGTTGTATAATGAAATACAACAAGTGGGGATAATTATCTTACGTAAAATGATAAGATGTAATATTTAATAAAGGGGTTTTATAATTCATGAAACCTATATATTTTGATATACTTGTAAAAATGGGTATTTATTATGTTTGGGAACCATATGATATTAAATGGTGAAGTTTATAACATGAATATAATCTATAAACTATAAGTTGTAAAGTATTACGTTCAAACGTAACTTGTTACAAGACGAATGAATTATATAATTCAATGTATTACAATGAATGTTGCAAATTAAAATGCTTAAATGCAACAATTAAGTCAACAAGACTAGTCTAGTCAACACGCTTGACCAAGTCAAACTGACTTGACCAAGGAAGCCAAGTTGACTAATATGTACATAAGATAATGAGTTGGGAAATAATAATACCGAATAGTATTATCACATGTATGCATGCAACTATAGATTATATGTTTATACACATACGTGAACAAATTTATATTTATACAATTGGTTATAAACATGAGTATACAATTATAACTATGATGTACAATAGTTTAGTACAATGATAGAAAGATTATTAACCAACAATGGAATGACATGAGTTATAACAAATTAAACTCAACAGTCGAAATACTACGAACTACATGACGAACCCGTAACAATTAACTGTTAAAAATCCAGGGTTGAACTGTCGGGGTTATAACGTTATTCGGAAATACCGGATTTAGAAAGTCATGAGGATTGACTTGCAGTGATGTTAATATTCCAGATCGTACATCAGACAAGGGCGCCAGACGAGCATAGGGTTTTGCGCATCCTAGGGCTTGGTGTACGGTATGTTAATTGTGTGGTCTGAATGTCCTAAGGATTATCCTAAGGTCCAGACATTATATGCTTAATTATCAAGAGTGATATCTGTGATTTTATGTATATGATATGGTGTACTGTATTGCTTAAACTGTTGCGTTGTATTTTATACGCGAACGTCTTATGACTGGAAGTTTATACATTTAAACTGGAAAAGACTAACCGACCTTTAGGTATTATTGAGCCTAACTGATGGTCAATTGTTATAGTCTTAATTCAAGTATTGGTTATAATACCACTGACAAAAGAGCTAATGTATAAAGAGAGGAATCTAGACTGTTTCGACTTTCTGGTTGCGCATTGTGATCACTATGAGAGACTTCAATGGGGTGTCACTCAAGGGAATCCATCAGTCACATTAGATGATGGTGGAGGGCACTGCCATTGGTGCACAGGTTTGACCGGATCGGTCAATTATCCATGGCCATAAGGTCAGCTGGTAACGGTTCCTTTGGAACCCAGGGGACACACTGTCCATTATAAAGGTTATTAAGGGTTGTCTTGACATGACGCCTGAGGTGGTATCAATTGGAAAGGCTTAAGTGGTTGATTTAAAAGGATAAAGGTCATATGACCTACTAACAAGTACAATCACTTAATATGTGTATCTTGTTTTGGTTATTGATGTGGATAATTGGTATTTTGTTGTTGGTTGATGTGTATTGTTTTGCCACTAATGTTGCAGGTGGACTGTTATGGGTTTGTTGTTGTTACAGTTATTCCTACTATTATTGTAAATCGGAATATTTTGTAATGAATCTAATATCAAGATGGCTAAAACGACTTAAGGAATCTTGATGATTTAAGATCACATTTAGCATACCAGCATTTCGATTGCTGAGCCCTTCAATGGGCCAAACATTCCAGGTTATTGAAGAAGACTCAAGCGGAGTGCGGGACACGGGGGTAGCTGATGTGTTTTCAACAAACACTTTGGTTTTATTTTGTATTATATTAAGGAGGTTGTTGTATTCGTAGGTTGCTCAATTAGTTTGGATTTGGTTGTAAAAATAGAAGTGTTCGCTGTTATCACAGGTAAGGAGTTGATTGTTGGAAAGACGAGGCTTGCCTTGTTACTCACAAGGGTGAGTACGGCGTTTGTAACACCAAGGTAGTTAGTGTTATTTTCAGTGGAATTATTTTATTATGCTACGATTTACGACGTCATTATAGGATTAGGATTAGGGGTGTTACAGTCAAAGTGACCGTTTTTTGGACATAACTGCCACCGCTACGCCCTCTGCTGCGCAGCTGCTCTCCGACCATCGTGCCCTTCATCTGGCATATGTAGAACTCATGGTCGATGGAAGTTTGGACACTCACGGCCAATTGGGTCTGGGTTTTTACGCGTGCAGTCGCCAAGGTAGCCTCTGCGCAGGAGTTCATGGCTATAAGACTGATTTACTCCCATCTACAGTGGAGTGTTTGCCGTTACGTTTTGATGTGAGCCATGCTCGCTCTCAGTCTTACTCCCGTCTTCGAGTGCTGTCCGACTGCAACCCGCGATCCGTTATCTCACAGGCACAAGGCCCACTTCTCTGCACCCGCAATCTACTGCTATTCTCGACGACATCTTATCTGATTTGTGTGGTTTTGCAGATATCTCATGGTTCTATGTTCCACGCTCATCCAATTTAATAGCTCATAACCTAGCCTCTGTCGCTAGAATGTCGCAGCTTGACTGCTGTTGTTGGAAAGCTACTGACTTTCCAGACTTTGTACTCAACTTTGTTTCTTAATATACATGTTTCGCTTTTAAAAAAAAACAAACTAGCCTTCAAGTAGACCTACCGACTAGCATTTAATTAATACAGATAACCTTTTCAATTTCCCAAAAAAATCAATTATCTAAATACTTGTAAAGTTTCCTCATGTATATAAATCTATATAATAAAGTATACGAACTGATAAACACTAAGTATACAAATGTTTAAAATTTTGAGTATATTTTAAAAAAATTAAGAAGTTGAGTTTGTTTTAAATTAAGTGTACTAGTTTAATTTATAAGTATTTGTCCGATTAGATACTAAGTATACAAATCTATACTGGATAAATATTAAGTATACCAATCCTTAAAATTTAATATAATTTTTAAAAATTAAGTGTGTGAGTTTGATATAAATTGAGTATAATAGTTATTTATAATTCAAGTATTGGGATGATTACATACTAGATATACAATCTGTATAAATAAATATTCGATTGATTACATACTAAGTATATGAATCTCTTATCATATACTCCTCATGTCATAACACAAATACCTAAAGTAATATTCATATATTATGATATATGACCTTTCATCTACCACTAGCTAGCTAAAATCTCGAAGATGTAAAAAGTAGACAGAAAAAGTATTGGAATACTAAAAACAACAAAAAACTCTAATTGAAATACCCCAAACTTAGATATGGTGTTTAAATGATAAACTAAGATATAAGGAGGCTAAATAATGCCTTAGAAACATTAAGAAACATTTCTAATCAAAGAAAATATAAGGAAACACCAAAAAGAGCAGTTTAAGCAAAAACGTGCTCTAAGCTTGGAGAGACTTGGGAGAGTACCCAATAGTGTTCTAAGACCTTAGTAATATCCTAATGGTCATTTAAGTCAATTACCAAAGAAAACCAAGCTCGAAAACAAGTTAAAACACAAAATGTGCTTTAAGGAGTCTTAAGCACGTTTTTGAAAAATTGTCTGTAAATGAGTTTTGAATGGCTAAATGTCCATCATTACTCTAATTAATATGTGTACTATATAGTATCACATTTGGAGGCCTATATCAATGGGAAATCAAAAATTCACAACAATGTGCCTTGTTTTTGATGAATAGTGAAATAATTAAGCTAGTTTATAACATAAGTCTATATAAGTGAGACATTTGGTCAACAAAGACTAAACTACCCTCATTCATTAAGGGGCCGGTTTTTTAGTGTGACTCACCACACTTATCTAGCTAAGTAAGAGGAAGCAAAATAAGTAAGTTATAAGCATAAAGTACAATTCACCTTTTAAGATAAATATCATTTTGCTTACCTCTCTCCTCACTTCTTCATTCTTCCTTGTCTCACACGATTTCTTGCTCTCTTCTCTTCTCCATTAACGTGAAGCTCCTCTCCATGCTAGCTCCACCTCTCTTGCACACATCTTGCTCATTTTAGCTCCAAATCCAAACAAAATACATATTCTTCTTAGTTAGCTCAAGCTCTCCCTTTCTATCTTTTCAAAACTTCAAGAGCTTCATTTTGGTGCCAAGTCAAACCACCATTATAGGAGGAAATTCAAGTTTGGAGACTCATTGGCATCCATTCTCTTAAGGTAAAGAAAGTGTAAGAAAATCTAGGTTTCCACCATTTCTTCACATAACCGAAATATATACTCATGGGACTCCATGTTTATGCCTTGTTCTAGCTTGTTTCTACTCTTCAAAGGGGAGAGGAGGTCCTTCTTGCTTCACATCCAAGTTTGTCTTGAGAAACCAAGGTAAAACAATCACATTATACCTTAAAACATATTTTTAAACCTAGGGTTTGTTCCTTAGGGTTAATGTGTTATCTAGTACTCATTGGAGTCATGGATATTGGTTTAGAACATTGGCAAGGAGAATCACATTGGTGACCGAGATTGAACAAGAAAAACCTAAGGGAGAAAAGCTTTTAAGCTTGTGAGAAAACAAGGTAAATTACTTACCTTAAGGTGTTTTGTTGTTTAAGGGAATGAGATGTGGGTATATGATGAGTTTAGTGTAGAGTTTTATTGGGAAGGTGCTATAAAACCTAGGAGAAAAATGACTATACTTGTGAAACTTGTGACTAAGGAGCAAATGAGAAAAGAGATAGTTTAAGAATATCAAGGTGAAGTACAAGAAGCATTTTATTTCAATGGGAGCCTTGTTGAGTGTATTCGCAGGTTGAAGGCATATATATGTGGAAATTCAGTGGTTAAGATTATTGTCATTTAAGGGCCTAAGTGCCAAGCATTTTAAGTTTAAGCACTATATGATGATGTGGTGTGGTTTGGTGTAAATTGGGTGTTAAGTTGTTGTGATGAGAATTTGGGTGATGTTGGTTGTTTGTTGGAGAAAAACCTTGTGTTAGGAAGTACTATATACTAGAGAACCCATGGCAAAATTTAAAGGAGAGTTTAAGTGTTTAAGATATCCTAAGGGAATTTAATGACTAAGGAAGCACTAGGAATGTCCTATGGGTTGTCTTGATGAAAAAGGGTGGAGTTAAGGTGTTTTAATGACTTATAATGACTTAGGTATCACCATGGAGGATTTATGAATCAAGAGAATGTTTTGAGTATTTAGAACTTAGGTAAAAGTTGGTAAACAACTAGGAAGGAAGTTTAGGTTGTGAAGGAACATTAAGTAAATGCTTAAGAGAGTTTTAGATAGTGAAAGATGCTTGGGATGATGTTATAGTGGTGAGGAAAACATTTGGCATAGTGGTTACATTAGGTATGAACCACCACCTGGGAACCTAGAGGAAGGCATTACAAGTGTTAGCATTATTACAAGGAAAATGTATAATGATTAAGGTGAATCTTGGTGAATGATTTAAGGTGTTTAAGGAGATAGAAAATGAGTCTTATGGTGTATGAGGGTATAAGTGTACCAAATGATGTTAGGAGACATTATGAGGGTTTAGGAGAAGTTTGGTGAAAATTGGTTAAGTGTTGAAGGCTTAGAAAATGAGTGTTTGCCTGTCCGAACATCCGTCCGGACATGGACGTTCGGACAGGCCCTGTGTGTGGAAATTTTCAGAGTCTCGACTTGTGTCCGACCTTTGGAAGTCCGGACACAAGTTCGGACGTGTTTGCTTCTACTTTGAATTTTCTCGACCCATGTCCGAACTTCCGAAGTCCGGACACAAGTTCGGACAGGCGTCTGTTTTCAGTTTTGAGTCTCGACTTGTGTCCGAACTTGGGAAGTCCGGACACAAGTTCGGACAGGCCACTGTATGGACCAAAAACCTTGTTTAAGGTTAGGAAATGATGGGGATGATTAAGTATGGATGTTATGAGATTGTTAAGGACTTGTTTGGTGGGTGTGATGGTCATTAAGGGAGAGTAAGTGTAATAAATAATGAGGAGATGATGTACTTAAGAGTCAAGTTAAAAACCATAAGGCTTAGTGAAAACAATGGGTAGTTGATATCTAGGAAGTTAAGTAATTTTATTGAGTTGGATTGATAATAACCTAAAACTGAATCAATGTTCTAGGCTTTGTGAATTGGGACTTGGAAGGAGATAAACCAAACGATCGTCGACGGTGAACGGTACAGTCCTTCTTGTGACCTGCTTGCTAACGAGGTGTCCCTCGGCTTGTGTGCTATCTGTTTAATTGCTATGACTAAAACAAGATAAAGCATGCAACCGGATTATATTATTCTCGTTGTGATTGTGTTATATTACACTAACCGCGAGACTTGAGATTGTTACTACCAAGTTTAGTACTTACTGAGTTAAGAATAAGAGTTAAGTTTGATGGTTGTTGGTTAATGCCCGTTAAGGCTTAACCAGCACATGGTGTTTAAGAGGTCTACTAACTGGAACTTGAGTGAGGAAACCCGGGACCGATCTCCGGTCATGCATGCTAAGGAAAAAGGGGGACGGTATCTGAATCAGATCCGCCCTCCGCTTAAGGACTTGTCTTCGGACTTGTACCCTAGGGCCGGTTGCCGGCTCAGCTACGCTGGACTCCCGTCTCCATTACCAACATCAAGCAGTTGCTGGATAATTAGATATTACTTATGCCATATTAGAAAACGAATAAAGATTATGTTAGATCCCTAGTTTTGCAAGATGATGACAGCCTCAGTGAGTCGGCCTAAAAACAGACTCCGGCTAGAGTCTAATGTAACACCCCTACCGCTAATCCAACCAGTAACTCCTAACCGTCTCCATTACCAACATCAAGCAGTGGAAATCAAACTACCAGCGGAGGGTATTACAATGCCGTCAGTCACCCACATGACTAACAAGGCCAAATCCAATACAAAAATACAAATGCAAATCGGTCGATGGATTATTATACCGAGTATCTATACAAACAATACCTTCTATTACTTAATCAAATCTCAACCAAATACAACTTCAATCCCACACTATACAATACAACTTCAATTACATTCTATATCGAGTATCTACTACAATTCCCAGCCTTATTGACCACATGTCGGTCTTACAATTCCACAAAACAAATGCAACTTCCTAAAAACTACCCATGCTCACATGGCAACCCGTCCTACACTCAAACGGTATTTGGCTTCAATGTTCCTGTAAAATAAAACAGTGCCCCTAGGGGCTCAGCAAATTGCTGCATATGAAATTCGCATACCCCGCGTGCTAATAGGGGTACGCCGACTACTTTGGTCGAGAACATGCGGTTATTTTTAATTCAAACAGCATGCAAGGCAACAATACATTATATATGTATATTAGCACAATCAAGGGTTAACATAGAGTACAAACACTAACACACACACATCAAGAGGTTAGTTAAATATATACTATACTTAGGCCTTGAGGGTTTCTACCTCACTATGCCATGCTTAATTACTCATTGTCTTACCCACTCTTTGGGTACTCTTACTCACGTCTCTTACTCTCAATCCTCAAGCAAGTTCTACAATACTCAACTTAATTCTCGCTCAAACTCAATTCCTCAAGTCTTTCAAGTCTCAACTAAATTCTCAATACTCAACTCAAGTTCACAATTCAAATTCTCAATACTCAAGGGCATCTTTTAAGTCTTTGCCCACGACCTCCGGGCAGGGTCATACACAAGACCCACCACCGGCTTACAAATACCAAAGGAGCTATACAATTAGCTCCTCAAATTATCAAATGTCCGGTTCTCTACCGGACTACTCAAATTCCCAAAACTCCTCTCTCGGAGTCATTTCACAATCTCATAGATAGCCTAGAAGTAACTCTCTGATATCCTCCATTTCTTAGGGAATTCTCAATGTCTAGTGTTCTAAGATTTAAGGTTTTACTCAACTTATCGAATACTCTCATGTTCGGGACATTGTTCATTTAGTCGGTTCCTCTTATTGGGGTTCGACTATCTTTAAGGGGTTTGGTGATCCTTACCATACTTTATTTCTCTCAAGGTTCAAGTTTGAACACTCATCAATCCTCTAAATAGAGGTTACTTAAATACTTCCATCATTAATTGTTTTGTGGATTTAGTCAATTGGTTCTTTAACCGTTATCGGCGTTACTAATTCCCGTACAATTCTCTTACGTTCTAGTGAGTGCATAGGTTTGCGTTATCGTTCCTTGGTTCGATAGTTTTAGTGTGTTTCCACGTTTTTATTAATTCGCAACTTGACTCTTTCTACGAGTCACTACTCAACCAAGACTCAACTAAGTCGCACTACAGTGCTCATTCACACTCAAGCAATTCATCCACAATCCACATTTCATGAATTATCAAACATTAAATTCCAAATACAACCCAACAACAAGCAATACAATACAAGCACAAGAGAGTACAAATAATCCGATTCGTGCATTTATCTTGTTAGGTGATCACACAATCAAACAAGCACACAAATTAGAGTAACCAGGGTAGCATACGGGGCATGAGAAAATCATACCTTGCACCATGGTTTTACTTTTACCGGGTCATCTCTTGTTCCTCGGTTTACTCTTGGTCCACTGATAATATTTCAAACATCTCCATTAATTTAAAGTACTACGGTATGTAAACTAGTACTCCGTAATTAACCCTGTTATCCCATTATTCTTTAGTTTGTTCATGTGTTCTTAAACACAACTTTCTCCATCACTTCTCCAACTTGCTTACACTTCTTAGTTCCTTTACAAGTCAGCAAACAACTCCTAAACATCATCTAAAACCATTACCAATCAATCCCCCATGTTTTAGCCACTTAAAAACACTCTCGGTTGAATTTTGGGGTGGGTCCAGGACTTGGTCCGTACCCAAAGTCCCGGACCAATGGTTTCTAAACTCTCGGCCGTTTTTTACTAGTGGTCCGGACTTGGTCCTGGACCTAGGTCCCGGACCAATGCCTGTTTTCACTCTCGGCCATATTTTGATGCGGTCCGGGACTTGGTTCCTAACCTAGGTCCCGGACCCTGCTAAAAACTGTTACTTATGTAAACTTTCAGCCTCAAATCAACCCTTAATCCACCCTAAATCTTTCCCTAATCTTTCCACAAGTTTCCTACATAATTAAACACCTCAAAACATGCTCCAAACCTCTCCAAATCATTAGTTTAATCCTTACCTAACTTCTTGCCCAAATTCAACAAATTTTCCATTCTCATTTTTCATCGTGCACACTTGTGCATTTTCTAAACTTCTCTTGGCACTTTGCATTTTGTTCTAACTCCATTTGACCATTCCAATTCATTCCTAGACAATTGCATTATATATACCCAAGTCCAATCATTTCTTTCAATCTCTTACAACCTACCTTCTCTCCAAACTCCATTGTACTAATTTACTAGTTTGCTACAGATTTTTACATCTTTCAAACCCATTCTCCCTTCACCATTTCAAGTTTTATCCACTCTCTCAACACTACAAACACCTAGGTTCTCCCATTCACCAAGTCATCTAAAAACACCATTCTCTACTAAAATTTTGCCATAACCTCCCTAAACCTAACATATCCACATTTTCTATTCTCATCCAAATCAATCCTAATCTAGCCACACCCTCAAAGGATCCTACCAGCACACAAACTCAATTCAAAATTCACCAAACAACAACATAAAACAATTCCCAAATCACTTGGCTCCAAGGTCCTTAATTCAAACCAACATTTCAGAAGTTCTCTCAAACTTCAACCAACCACATTGTTTCTCATATTTTGGGTTCATTATTCAATTTAACCAATCCCAAATTCTAAAACAATCAAAAACAGGTTTAAGGTAGGTTTCTTACCTTAATCTTCCAAGTTCTTATTCAAGTCTCCTCTTCCTCTTCCTCTTCTCCATTTCGGTCAAGTGGGCAATGGAGTTGTCAAACTCCATTCCCAAATTCAAGGAACACAAAATTAACATAATTAAACTTTTAACCCTTAGAAAAATTCTAATTCAATACAAGGGGTTAGAACACAAGAGATAGGTTTTACCTTTGGAGTTTTTAAGAGGGGTTTTATCCCTTGAATCAAGAAGGGGGTTCCACCACCATGGGAAGGTTGAAACAATGCTCAATCATGGCAAGAAAAACAAGGTATTAGAAGATCCAAAATCGACCAAGGCATGAAAATGGGGGAAATGAGTTTTTCTCTTGAAACTTTTTACCTGTTTGAAAGAGGAGACTCCAAGCTACAAGATGGTGCCATTTTCTCTTCAAATGGGCAAAACCAATGGAGATGAAGTTCATCATTTTTGGATTTTGAAAAGAGAGAAGGTAGAGCTTGATGAGAGGATGAAGAATATGTGTTTATTTTTGTGTTTTGAGCTTTAATGAAGCTTGGGCAAGGAAAAGAAGGCAGGAAGCCATGGAAGGTGGTGGAGGAGCTTGAAAGCGGCAGCTTGGGGAGGAAGAAGGAGCAAATCGGCAGAGAGGAGAAAGAGAGGAAATAGAAGAGGGGAAAAAGAAAATAAGGGAGGAGAGAGAATCCTTTATGCTTTTTGTATTTTTCCTTCTTTCTTTTCTTTTCTTTCTTTCTTTCTAGCTTAGTGTGTGTGTGAAGGGGCTGAATCCCATATTAAAACCAGCCCACATAATATGCAAGCTGGAGCGTTTTTCGTCTTTACAGAAAACGCTCGTTAATTTACCCGGTTTTAGCACTATTCACTAACCGGGCCCGTTTTCCGAAATTTTCTCGTTTCTTTAATTTTAATGGTTCTTAGCTTCCATTAATGTTTAATTATAGTATTTGGTGAACTATAATTTTACGGGTTCATTTGACCACTCAAAGTCATGTTTTCGGGTTTTCTCGAAAAACGTGCGCTAAAGCTTTATTAGCGTTTTTAATTCATTTTATGGATCGTTTCTTTCGGGAATCGTTCCCGTATATTAATTAGGCATTATTAAGCCTTGGAAATTCATCTAAGACCCTTGTCGAGGTCGTATTCCTCCTACGGTCACATAACGCTCAATTTAGCGTTTTTGCTTTTTAGGTGTTTTTCTCTTTTCTTTTGGATTTATTTTCTTTACCAAAATTCTTTAGGCACTAATAGGCCCTCAAATATTTTATTAGAGTAATTTAATCACCCTAATTAAGTTCAGGGTATTTCAATCTACCCCCCTTAAAGAACTTGCCCTCAAAGTTGGTGAATCTAATATTGTTAGTCACCCAAGTACTCAATGCTAAGGTTATAATCTCTCTATAACCTGTCAGACTCCAAAAGCCTAACTCAATGTATACCACACTTCCAAACAACATGTCACATGCATAGCAATCAAAAATATCCTTTTCCAATCTCTCCATGGGGGTCCATCGCAGACAATTAGGCACTAAGTCCTCCCCCATATCGAGTGATCCCTCAGGTACCGGTCATTGAACACTTAGCTTTCTGGTTCACGACCGTCATGACTTTGGTCACTTACGCTCTCTGGCCCTACGGTCCTTTGGTTCTGATCAATTCATTTGCACATCTAGAGACCTCAGGCTCTCAGAGTGGGTACTCTCCTGACGGACTACTCATATCCGGGCGCCTTGGAAAAATACAAAACACACTACAAACGACATCCTACCGGTCACTTAGTACCGTTGCGTCCGTTGTAATGGTTTTAAAACTAATCATCACCTACACCGGCTCACAACTAGCCTTACTCCCCAGGTTCGACCCGATCCGGTGCCTAACCATGAGAAGGTCCAACTAGCACCCGTGGGAGCGGTTTCAAAACCGATCCTCATTCTCAAGTTTGAAGAAAAACCATTTGTGTCAAAATCAGTTTGGAAATTCATTTTGAAAAACTCAATACAACTCCAAATTCAGTTTATGTTAGTAAACTATTACTAGCGTTATTCTTGTGACCACTTATAGGGAGATTCAAGAGTCATTCAACCCCAATGTGATCAGCATTGGTGTTGAACTATCCATCCACCATTTGTGTTCGGTTTCCCTTAATCGCTAGCAAATCAAGTTCACCCTCCCACCTCAATTCACACAATCAAATAGTCAAGCATTATTCCATTTTCTATCTTTTTATCTTTCTAGTCATAATCACTCATCAATACATTTACCAATTTCTAGAGTCCATTTACTCACTTACTAGTCATCTCATCAATTATTACCCAATTTCTTCAACTACTGTACCTAAGAAATTCAAAGTTTAATTTCCAATTAGTTTTTCTATCCTTAAATCGTTCACAAGTCAAATCAAATCAAGTTATCTAGGGGACTCACTTCCCACTAGGTTCAACGTCGGTTTCATACCGATTTATACTCATCAAATTCCTTAAACATACTCGTTTCTCATACTATTACCAATTGGGGTTCTCATTCCCCTGGAGTTTCTCTACTCCTTTCCACCCTTAATCTCACAAATAATCAAATTTACACAAGGAGTGGATATGAATGTTTATGTAACATAAGTACCAATCATCCAAAGCAAATTCTTTTACGCTATGCGCATTGTAGTTTACGCACTTATCACATAAAACATACACTTCACGGTTTTTTGGTCTACCCCCCTTAAAAGGGATTACGCCCACGTAATCTACCATGTGTCAACATTGGACATTGGTCTAAGGCGTTCAGCCGTCATGGAGTGTTCTAACTTCCATGCGCTCTATTATACAATGTTCCTTGATCAAAGGGTCTTAACCAATTCACTGGTTAGTCCCTGCATCAAGAATTTTCATCGAGTTATTCAACTCTTAACCGGGTTCGGTTCTAGTCTAAAAGGCTTCAAGGCATTGACAATTAGCCATGCATTCATTAGGTGTATTAAACCTTAGAATTCTAGACCCACTAGCTTCTGCTGCGCGACCCTGATAACTTAAGGTTTATTTGCCCTTCTCGTTATGCTCAATGTGCTTTACATCACCATTTTATCCCTTTTTATCTTGGGAATAGGGTTTATCCAATCAAGCGTGGTATTCTTACCGTACGCGAATTCAATGAGCTTCGGATTTTCTATCCAGCTCTTAGGGATCTATATACATATTGTTGTGTACTTTCGTGATTATTCACTTGATTCCTCCGACTTATTGTCGGTTGAGGTTGAGCCACTACTTAGTTGTAGTGCTTCCTCTGTTGTCGGTGGCTTCTGAATTATGCCCACTTATCTGATTTTATACAAGTGTTCTTACTTGTATGACCTTGCATTTTTATGCATCGGTCCTCTAAATATTCATAGGTTTCCTTCCGTTTATATCCCAATGGGATTCACCTCGTGCTTCTTTAGCCTTAGGCCGCACGGTTTATTTCAAAGCTTCCGCTTGACTAGCTTGTGCCATGTTCGTTGGTGAAAGGAAGGATTTACCATGATTGACATTTTCTATATCCTAGCTATCCCACTAAATCATTACTGCTCAAATGCAATACCAAAACACTCAGTCCTACAGAGTGCAGAGGTGTAAACCCTTGGCAGTAAATCTCTTATGTGATTGCAAAGGAATGATCATTTCCGTCTGCCATCTCGTATTTAACAACTCCATGTCATTGTGTGGTTATTAACATAGATTGGTCGCTCGCTGCGCACCATGTTCATGTTTATTTCCAACTTTGGTTTCCATGGCATCCGCTATTACCTTAGCTTTTGCTCATGTATCTCTACCATTTATACAATGGTTCATCATTTATTTGGCTGATTACCGAATATGGTATTCTTTTATTCCTCTGAGCTCCTTGAGCGTTATTAATTTTATAACCGGTTACTCTTTCGGTTTTTTGACAATTTCTATCAAGCTTCCTTTGGTATCATTTTATTCCAGTTAATGCTTGGCGGTAATTATCTGCTCAAGCTTCACTACCCTTGGTAGTTCTGGGAGGGATGTGCTTCCAGACATTCGCTGATAACGAGTGGTATCCTTGCTTGTTAGTTATTAAACAATCTTATTGGTGTCGTTCTTTACAACTCCCGTATGGTTCACAACCGGTTTTGCAACCGTTGGATCTATGTATTGTAGTAGGTTAATGGCATACTATCCACGTTGCCTAGAGCTCTGTTCCTCTTAGGCTGTTTATAAGCATTGCTTCTTCTCCTTATACCATCAAATGGGTTGGAGGTAGTATCGGGCTCCACGATAAAGTCATCGCATCACGCTTCCGTTATTAGTGGCCCTTTAGTGTCTTGATACTGTCAGTGCCAATTGTCAATTTAGGGTATCCCCTGTCAAGTGGGATCCCTTCGGTGTTCTCACCGAGTGTTTATTCTGCCTTTTATGTCCTACCACGACATTTAGTTCGACACCCTTCTCGGATTGCTCCTGGGTGTTACTAAGTTATGCCCTTACCTTTGGCTAACTTATGAGTATGTTCGGTTTACTCCCATTGCGGTCCTAGATTCCAAATGGTCCCGTTTAGGGTTATAATGTCTCCCGTTCTTAGGGTAGACCGTGGGTACTTCTCTTATGTTTTTAACCGGTTTGATATTTTCTCCGGTGATAAACGGTATTCTCCGGTACCTTAGATGATCACTCTGGGTATTTTATCTTGTCCATTGAACATTGGTGTGTTCACATTAGGCATTTGCCTTACCAGGCGTAGACCGGGTATTCGTTCCGGTTGTTTCATGCATTTACTTCAAGATTTTTGAGACATATCGATGTCTTTACTCAATCGTTAGTGCTTCTCGCACTTCTTAATCTTAATCATCCTCCTAGAATGAGTTCTTGACTCCTTTAGCTTGTAAGCTCATCTGGGTTTCTTCGATCATTTGAGGTATTCAACTGTTTCGGTTTGACTTACCTTATGGTCCGTAGAACGGAGATGACTACTTCCCATGTTTCATACACTACATGTATACATACGTGGGGTACCTTATTGGTACGTTACCACTTACCTGACTAACTCACAAAAGGATCTGTCAGGCCCGCAAGCTCCTTCGGAGTGCGGTCGTCCCATATCCCGTATTTGGGTACACTCGTAGTGCTCGTCACACGCCTAGGTGAAGTATTCTATTGTCAACTCCTCTTGTATCATTCTATGATAACTTACCGTGATTCTCTGGTTTGGTTATAAAAATCTGAGGTTTAAAAGAAAAGTTTGTGGTTTTGAAAGAAAAGTCTTGGGTTTTGAAATAAAAATCTTGAGTTTGAAAGAAAATCTTCATGGCGTTGCCATATCTGAGGTCTTGTCCAAGTCTAGCTTCCCGCTGACTGGTATGTTTGTTAATATGATGGTCAGGCCGTTAGGCCTTTCCAAGGCTTCGTTGTTCAAGTTCTTAGGTTTGGCAATCCTTCATTTGCTTCCATTGTCATGGTGGTACTTTAATAGGTACTTGTTAGTCGTTAAACGTCTTCCAATTGCCTTGTAATTGCTGCACTTGCCTTGGCAAGTGCGCGGGTACGTCGGTTTTCAGGTTAGCAAATACCGATTACGGTATTGTTTCCATCCAAACTTGGTGGTTTTATTGGATCTTCCATCCATTTTTGATCTTAGTGATCAATTTCCTGAGTAGCCTCTCAGCGTGCTTGACGTGGTTGTCCTCGTTTCGGGTGCTTTCCCGATCTTTGAGGTACTCTGTACCTTGCTTCGTTGCTCGTTCTCACGCCTCTACGGTGGTTACCGAGGTTTGATTAATCCTTAGGAGCTACGTCGTAGTCCTATTGGTGCATGTTCATAAATACTCTCATAGTTGTCTGAACTATGTTACTACGGTATTACTGCCCTTTTTGGCATCGTAGGTTTGAAGTTAATCCAACCTTGACTAATTCCTTAGTTGGTTGTATGTTGTTGACAGTATGGTCAAACGTTTGTCGTCCGCAGACTCCCTTGTCTCGGGTTTTGTTACTCCGCCTTTTCGCTCATTGCGTAGTTACGCTTCCCTTCTTGTTGGTTGTGCATGATTCTCGCGACTGCGAAGCAGTCGCCCCATGGTGCCGCAAATTTCATTATCCTATATTTAGGATCTTCAATCTCCCGCCGTTAAGTACGGTTATCGCCGTTCAAACGGTACCGTCTTCGGGATTTTCCAGTTGTTGGAACCTACCGTATGACCGGACTTAAGCCCTGAATCCAATTTGGTGACTTCAATTTCAGCCCAACGATTAATCTCTAAGCCCAATTTAAATTGTCAAAACCCTACGGGCCGTTTGGTTATTGGAATGTTTATTCCTAGAATATGATTACTGGAATGGAATTCTAAGAATAGAATATGACCTCATTTGGTTGTTATGATGTGAATAACTGGAATTGATGTTTCTTTTGTTTGGTTGGCAGAATAATGATAGGAATAGACTTGGAATAAAGTATACAGTTACGAATCTATAATTGATAAGTAACACATTATTATTATCATTTATTATATGATAAACTGTAAATTTTAATTATATATATTAACTTGAAAATATGTAAACAAATATTTATTACAAAATAATTAATAAATTTTACTTTTCATAATTATAAGAACCCGAAAAGTTCTACTATTCAAATTTTCAAATTGATACTATGAATATAAACTTGTAATTATTGAGTATATAGAACATCAAAGAAAGATTATACTAACATGTAATATGAATGTGATTAATATAATTTGAACATCATATACTTATTCAGATGCGGACAAATTCTTCTAAAACTATTACTAATTATTCAAATTTAATAAAACATTCTAAAAGAAAAGAACAAACTAATAAAATTACTATGTAACTTTTAATTATATTAAAATTATTATAGTACAAAATAGTTGTAGTATATTTCATAATGATTAATTATAAGTATTGCACTTGTTAAGTAATAATTATAAAATTATTTTACAAACTATTATGTTTTAGCTATATACAAAGTTCTTATAGATTTTATACTCTGCATAAAGAACAAATTTATATGCTAATATACTTTATTTTTCATTTCTTGGCCAATCCACATAAAATTTAAATTTGCGTTTTTGAATTTCATTAAGTAATATTCAATAGAATCCATTGTTTTAACTAAAAATGTATGTTCAAAATAAATAAATAATTATTTTATCAACAATTGAACAATATATAATACTGAAATAGTAAGTGATAGACACATATGTAATCTCTTATAATCAATTATTTTATTATTGATTAGAATTGTTTTTTAAATTTTAATTGTATCATTTCTTCCATTTAAAATTAAATAATCATAATTTTTAAGTATTATATTATATTGTTTATATTAAATACTAATATATAATATATAATATTTTATTTAATTATATATAACTAATATATTGCTAATAATAAAATGGTTCGTTTTACATGGTCGAACAAGCATGTTATGGATCTGAACTGTAACACCCCAACTCAATCCAAATGTGATCTCGCAACTTAACAGCTTATACATATACATGTCACAGCGGAATTCTTTACACTCCAGGACCTTGCCACGGTCTGACTACAGAATATACCGAACATTAGTACAACAACCTTAACCAATTACATTTCCTTCTTACAATCCCCTCATATCCTATACATCTTACTAACTCAATTGCCATACGAGTGTACATGCACAACTCGTAGGCCACACTTAACCCTTCACACTTGTACCCCTTCTTACTCTCGCGACGGCCGCCTCCTGATGTTCACCTGTGTAGTAAAAACAGCCCCAAAGGGGGTCAGCACGAATGCTGGTACGATCCTCTCATGGCCCCCAAGCTAACGTGGCTACGACGACTAATTGTCGATAGCATGGAGGTTGATTAGATGCCAACATAATAGAAAGTGCAGTAAACAACAACTCAGATATGAACAGTCAAGTTCACACACAATGAACGACTTAAATGCGTTCCCTTAATTAGAGAGTTAATTATTTAACTTCTTAAGTAATGTTCCCTCTTAATCCTAGTCCATCCTTATCTCACCTCAATCTTAGTCTTATCTTAATCTTAGAAACAACCATTCTTTAATAAGGAATGGATGTAGCTTATCTTAATCTTAATATACAAACCATCCTTTAAAAAGGAATGGTTGCAACTTATCTTAACCTTACCTTAATCTTAATCTTAACAATACAACCATCCTTTAAAAAGGAATGGTTGCAACTTATCTTACCTTACCTTAATCTTAATCTTAACTTATTCTCATATACAAACTATTTCTGGAGGGGAATGGTTGTATCCTAAGTCCAAACCTGGGATTTAGGTGATCCCACCGCACCATCTTAATGCCACCTACCCTGGACGGGAGTCCAGCGTAGCTGAGCCGGCAACCGGCCCTAGGCTACAAGTCCGAAGAGAAGTCCTTAAGCGGAAGTCGAATTTGCTATAGATACCGACCCCCTTTCCTTAGCATGCATGACCGGAGTCAGTCCCGGGTTTCCTCACTCAAGTTCCAGTTAGTAGTAGTCTCAAGACCATGTTTGTTGGTTAACCTCTTTCGGTTTATATCGTCCCATATTAGGGAGCGTTCCTTAGTCTCACTCAATTCCTTACTAAACGTTGGTTAGTTAGTTTCTCACGGTATGTTGTGTTAGATTTCAACATCACACAACAATACAATAAAAATAATATTCCGGTTGCATGCTTTATCTTGTTTAGTGAGCACAAAAAACAAATAGCACACAAGCCAAGGGACACCTCGTTAGCAAGCAGGTCACAAGAAGAATTGTACTGATCACCATTGGTCGTTCGGGTTGCTTACTCTCTTCCGGAGTCCCATTCCCAAGTCCTAAAACATTCATTCAGTTTTAGGTTGTTAATCACTTAACTTAATTCAACTACTTAACTTACTTAGTCACTAATGATCCCCATCTAACCCACTTAAGTTCTTATAGACTTAATCTTAAGTGAATCACTTCACTTCATAACTTAAACTTATTCACACACTTAATTATCATTGTTACCCACCAAACATGTCTTAACTAATGATCCCCATCTAACTTATTCACTCTCTTCTCTGGCCCTACGGTCCTTTGGTTCTGATCAAATTCATTTGCACATCTAGAGATCCTCAGGCTCCAGAGTGGGTACTCTTCCCTGACCGGACTACTCATATCCGGCGGCCCTTGGAAAAATACAAAACACACACTACAAACATCCTACCGGTCACTTAGTACCGTTGCTTGTCCGTTGTAATGGTTTTAAAACTAATCATCACCTACACCGGCTCACAACTAGCCTTACTCCCCAGGTTCGACCCGATACCGGTGCCTAACCATGAGAAGGTCCAACTAGCACCCGTGGGAGCGGTTTCAAAACCGATCCTCATTCTCAAGTTTGAAGAAAACCATTTGTGTCAAAATCAGTTTAGAAATTCATTTTGAAAACTCAATACAACTCCAAATTCCAGTTTATGTTAGTTACACCTATTACTAGCGTTATTTCTTGTGACCACTTATAGGGAGCTTCAAGAGTCATTCAACCCCAATGTGATCAGCATTGGTGTTGAACTATCCATCCACCCTAATTTGTGTTCGGTTTCCCTTAATCGCTAGCAAATCAAGTTCACCTCCCACCTCAATTCACACAATCAAATAGTCAAGCATTATTCCATTTTCTATCTTTTTATCTTTCTAGTCATAATCACTCATCAATACATTTACCAATTTCTAGAGTCCATTTACTCACTTACTAGTCATCTCATCAATTATTACCCAATTTCTTCAACTACTGTACCTAAGAAATTCAAAGTTTAATTTCCAATTAGTTTTTCTATCCTTAAATCGTTCACAAGTCAAATCAAATCAAGTTATCTAGGGGACTCACTTCCCACTAGGTTCAACGTCGGTTTCATACCGATTTATACTCATCAAATTCCTTAAACATACTCGTTTCTCATACTATTACCAATTGGGGTTCTCATTCCCCTGGAGTTTCTCTACTCCTTTCCACCCTTAATCTCACAAATAATCAAATTTACACAAGGAGTGGATATGAATGTTTATGTAACATAAGTACCAATCATCCAAAGCAAATTCTTTTACGCTATGCGCATTGTAGTTTACGCACTTATCACATAAAACATACACTTCACGGTTTTTTGGTCTACCCCCCTTAAAAGGGATTACGCCCACGTAATCTACCATGTGTCAACATTGGACATTGGTCTAAGGCGTTCAGCCGTCATGGAGTGTTCTAACTTCCATGCGCTCTATTATACAATGTTCCTTGATCAAAGGGTCTTAACCAATTCACTGGTTAGTCCCTGCATCAAGAATTTTCATCGAGTTATTCAACTCTTAACCGGGTTCGGTTCTAGTCTAAAAGGCTTCAAGGCATTGACAATTAGCCATGCATTCATTAGGTGTATTAAACCTTAGAATTCTAGACCCACTAGCTTCTGCTGCGCGACCCTGATAACTTAAGGTTTATTTGCCCTTCTCGTTATGCTCAATGTGCTTTACATCACCATTTTATCCCTTTTTATCTTGGGAATAGGGTTTATCCAATCAAGCGTGGTATTCTTACCGTACGCGAATTCAATGAGCTCGGATTTTCTATCCAGCTCTTAGGGATCTATATACATATTGTTGTGTACTTTCGTGATTATTCACTTGATTCCTCCGACTTATTGTCGGTTGAGGTTGAGCCACTACTTAGTTGTAGTGCTTCCTCTGTTGTCGGTGGCTTCTGAATTATGCCCACTTATCTGATTTTATACAAGTGTTCTTTACTTGTATGACCTTGCATTTTTATGCATCGGTCCTCTAAATATTCATAGGTTTCCTTCCGTTTATATCCCAATGGGATTCACCTCGTGCTTCTTTAGCCTTAGGCCGCACGGTTTATTTCAAAGCTTCCGCTTGACTAGCTTGTGCCATGTTCGTTGGTGAAAGGAAGGATTTACCATGATTGACATTTTCTATATTCCTAGCTATCCCACTAAATCATTACTGCTCAAATGCAATACCAAAACACTCAGTCCTACAGAGTGCAGAGGTGTAAACCCTTGGCAGTAAATCTCTTATGTGATTGCAAAGGAATGATCATTTCCGTCTGCCATCTCGTATTTAACAACTCCATGTCATTGTGTGGTTATTAACATAGATTGGTCGCTCGCTGCGCACCATGTTCGTGTTTATTTCCAACTTTGGTTTCCATGGCATCCACTATTACCTAGCTTCTGCTCATGTATCTCTACCATTTATACAATGGTTCATCATTTATTTGGCTGATTACCGAATATGGTATTCTTTTATTCCTCTGAGCTCCTTGAGCGTTATTAATTTTATAACCGGTTACTCTTTTGGTTTTTTGACAATTTCTATCAAGCTTCCTTTGGTATCATTTTATTCCAGTTAATGCTTGGCGGTAATTATCTGCTCAAGCTTCACTACCCTTGGTAGTTCTGGGAGGGATGTGCTTCCAGACATTCGCTGATAACGAGTGGTATCCTTGCTTGTTAGTTATTAAACAATCTTATTGGTGTCGTTCTTTACAACTCCCGTATGGTTCACAACCGGTTTTGCAACCGTTGGATCTATGTATTGTAGTAGGTTAATGGCATACTATCCACGTTGCCTAGAGCTCTGTTCCTCTTAGGCTGTTTACAAGCATTACTTCTCCTTATACCATCAAATGGGTTGGAGGTAGTATCGGGCTCCACGATAAAGTCATCGCATCACGCTTCCATTATTAGTGGCCCTTTAGTGTCTTGATACTGTCAGTGCCAATTGTCAATTTAGGGTATCCCCTGTCAAGTGGGATCCCTTCGGTGTTCTCACCGAGTGTTTATTCTGTCTTTTGTGTCCTATCACGACATTTAGTTCGAACCCTTCTCGGATTGCTCCTGGGTGTTACTAAGTTATGCCCTTACCTTTGGCTAACTTATGAGTATGTTCGGTTTACTCCGCATTGCGGTCCTAGATTCCAAATGGTCCCGTTTAGGGTTATAATGTCTCCCGTTCTTAGGGTAGACCGTGGGTACTTCTCTTATGTTTTTAACCGGTTTGATATTTTCTCCGGTGATAAACGGTATTCTCCGGTACCTTAGATGATCACTCTGGGTATTTTATCTTGTCCATTGAACATTGGTGTGTTCACATTAGGCATTTGCCTTACCAGGCGTAGACCGGGTATTCGTTCCGGTTGTTTCATGCATTTACTTCAAGATTTTTGAGACATATCGATGTCTTTACTCAATCGTTAGTGCTTCTCGCACTTCTTAATCTTAATCATCCTCCTAGAATGAGTTCTTGACTCCTTTAGCTTGTAAGCTCATCTGGGTTCTTCGATCATTTGAGGTATTCAACTGTTTCGGTTTGACTTACCTTATGGTCCGTAGAACGGAGATGACTACTTCCCATGTTTCATACACTACATGTATACATACGTGGGGTACCTTATTGTACGTTACCACTTACCTGACTAACTCACAAAAGGATCTGTCAGGCCCGCAAGCTCCTTCGGAGTGCGGTCGTCCCATATCCCGTATTTGGGTACACTCGTAGTGCTCGTCACACGCCTAGGTGAAGTATTCTATTGTCAACTCCTCTTGTATCATTCTATGATAACTTACCGTGATTCTCTGGTTTGGTTATAAAAATCTGAGGTTTAAAAGAAAAGTTTGTGGTTTTGAAAGAAAAGTCTTGGGTTTTGAAATAAAAATCTTGAGTTTGAAAGAAAATCTTCATGGCGTTGCCATATCTGAGGTCTTGTCCAAGTCTAGCTTCCCGCTGACTGGTATGTTTGTTAATATGATGGTCAGGCCGTTAGGCCTTTCCAAGGCTTCGTTGTTCAAGTTCTTAGGTTTGGCAATCCTTCATTTGCTTCCATTGTCATGGTGGTACTTTAATAGGTACTTGTTAGTCGTTAAACGTCTTCCAATTGCCTTGTAATTGCTGCACTTGCCTTGGCAAGTGCGCGGGTACGTCGGTTTTCAGGTTAGCAAATACCGATTACGGTATTGTTTCCATCCAAACTTGGTGGTTTTATTGGATCTTCCATCCATTTTTGATCTTAGTGATCAATTTCCTGAGTAGCCTCTCAGCGTGCTTGACGTGGTTGTCCTCGTTTCGGGTGCTTTCCTGATCTTTGAGGTACTCTGTGTACCTTGCTTCGTTGCTCGTTCTCACGCCTCTACGGTGGTTACCGAGGTTTGATTAATCCTTAGGAGCTACGTCGTAGTCCTATTGGTGCATGTTCATAAATACTCTCATAGTTGTCTGAACTATGTTACTACGGTATTACTGCCCTTTTTGGCATCGTAGGTTTGAAGTTAATCCAACCTTGACTAATTCCTTAGTTGGTTGTATGTTGTTGACAGTATGGTCAAACGTTTGTCGTCCGCAGACTCCCTTGTCTCGGGTTTTGTTACTCCGCCTTTTCGCTCATTGCGTAGTTACGCTTCCCTTCTTGTTGGTTGTGCATGATTCTCGCGACTGCGAAGCACGTCGCCCCATGGTGCCGCAAATTTCATTATCCTATATTTAGGATCTTCAATCTCCCGCCGTTAAGTACGGTTATCGCCGTTCAAACGGGTACCGTCTTCGGGATTTTCCAGTTGTTGGAACCTACCGTATGACCGGACTTAAGCCCTGAATCCAATTTGGTGACTTCAATTTCAGCCCAAACGATTAATCTCTAAGCCCAATTTAAATTGTCAAAACCCTACGGGCCGTTTGGTTATTGGAATGTTTATTCCTAGAATATGATTACTGGAATGGAATTCTAAGAATAGAATATGACCTCATTTGGTTGATATAATGTGAATAACTGGAATTGATGTTTCTTTTGTTTGGTTGGCAGAATATGATAGGAATAGACTTGGAATAAAGTATACAGTTACGAATCTATAATTGATAAGTAACACATTATTATTATTTATTATATGATAAACTGTAAATTTTAATTATATATATTAACTTGAAAATATGTAAAAAAATATTTATTACAAAATAATTAATAAATTTTACTTTTCATAATTATAAGAACCCGAAAAAGTTCTACTATTCAAATTTTCAAATTGATACTATGAATATAAACTTGTAATTATTGAGTATATAGAACATCAAAGAAAGATTATACTAACATGTAATATGAATGTGATTAATATAATTTGAACATCATATACTTATTCAGATGCGGACAAATTCTTCTAAAACTATTACTAATTATTCAAATTTAATAAAACATTCTAAAAGAAAAGAACAAACTAATAAAATTACTATGTAAACTTTTAATTATATTAAAATTATTATAGTACAAAATAGTTGTAGTATATTTCATAATGATTAATTATAAGTATTGCACTTGTTAAGTAATAATTATAAAATTATTTTACAAACTATTATGTTTTAGCTATATATCAAAGTTCTTATAGATTTTATACTCTGCATAAAGAACAAATTTATATGCTAATATACTTTATTTTTCATTTCTTGGCCAATCCACATAAAATTTAAATTTGCGTTTTTGAATTTCATTAAGTAATATTCAATAGAATCCATTGTTTTAACTAAAAATGTATGTTCAAAATAAAATAAAATAATTATTTTATCAACAATTGAACAATATAATACTGAAATAGTAAGTGATAGACACATATGTAATCTCTTATAATCAATTATTTTATTATTGATTAGAATTGTTTTTTAAATTTTAATTGTATCATTTATTCCATTTAAAATTAAAATAATCATAATTTTTAAGTATTAATATATTATATTGTTTATATTAAATACTAATATAATATATAATATTTTATTTAATTATATATAACATCTAATATATTTGCTAATAATAAAATGGTTCGTTTTACATGGTCGAACAAGCATGTTATGGATCTGAACTGTAACACCCCAACTCAATCCAAATGTGATCTCGCAACTTAACAGCTTATACATATACATGTCACAGCGGAATTCTTTACACTCCAGGACCTTGCCACGGTCTGACTACAGAATATACCGAACATTAGTACAACAACCTTAACCAATTACATTTCCTTCTTACAATCCCCTCATATCCTATACATCTTACTAACTCAATTGCCATACGAGTGTACATGCACAACTCGTAGGCCACACTTAACCCTTCACACTTGTACCCCTTCTTACTCTCGCGACGGCCGCCTCCTGATGTTCACCTGTGTAGTAAAACAGCCCCCAAAGGGGGTCAGCACGAATGCTGGTACGATCCTCTCATGGCCCCCAAGCTAACGTGGCTACGACGACTAATTGTCGATAGCATGGAGGTTGATTAGATGCACAACATAATAGAAAGTGCAGTAAACAACAACTCAGATATGAACAGTCAAAGTTCACACACAATGAACGACTTAAATGCGTTCCCTTAATTAGAGAGTTAATTATTTAACTTCTTAAGTAATGTTCCCTCTTAATCCTAGTCCATCCTTATCTCACCTCAATCTTAGTCTTATCTTAATCTTAGAAACAACCATTCTTTAATAAGGAATGGATGTAGCTTATCTTAATCTTAATAATACAAACCATCCTTTAAAAAGGAATGGTTGCAACTTATCTTAACCTTACCTTAATCTTAATCTTAACAATACAAACCATCCTTTAAAAAGGAATGGTTGCAACTTATCTTAAACCTTACCTTAATCTTAATCTTAACTTATTCTCAGTATACAAACTATTTCTGGAGGGGAATGGTTGTATCCTAAGTCCAAACCTGGGATTTAGGTGATCCCACCGCACCATCTTAATGCCACCTACCCTGGACGGGAGTCCAGCGTAGCTGAGCCGGCAACCGGCCCTAGGCTACAAGTCCGAAGAGAAGTCTTTAAGCGGAAGTCGAATTTGCTATAGATACCGACCCCCTTTCCTTAGCATGCATGACCGGAGTCAGTCCCGGGTTTCCTCACTCAAGTTCCAGTTAGTAGTAGTCTCAAGACCATGTTTGTTGGTTAACCTCTTTCGGTTTATATCGTCCCATATTAGGGAGCGTTCCTTAGTCTCACTCAATTCCTTACTAAACGTTGGTTAGTTAGTTCTCACGGTATGTTGTGTTAGATTTCAAACATCACACAACAATACAATAAAATAATATTCCGGTTGCATGCTTTATCTTGTTTAGTGAGCACACAAAAACAAATAGCACACAAGCCAAGGGACACCTCGTTAGCAAGCAGTCACAAGAAGAATGTACTGTCACCATTGGTCGTTCGGTTGCTTACTCTCTTCCGGAGTCCACATTCCCAAGTCCTAAAACATTCATTCAGTTTTAGGTTGTTAATCACTTAACTTAATTCAACTACTTAACTTACTTAGTCACTAATGATCCCCATCTAACACCACTTAAGTTCTTATAGACTTAATCTTAAGTGAATCACTTCACTTCATAACTTAAACTTATTCACCACTTAATTATCATTGTTACCCACCAAACATGTCTTAAACAACCTTATGTCATTATTACATATCAATCCCCACCATTGGATATCATTTCCTAACCTTAAACAAAGTTTTTGGTCAAAACAGCACCACGTCCGAACTTGTGTCCGAGCATACCAAGTTTGGACGCAAGTCGAGACTCAAAAGGGTGCAACCAGACGTGTGTCCGAACATGTGTCCGAACTTCCCTAAGTTCGGACATGGGTCGAGGAAAAATCAAAGGAAGAATTTCAAGTGTCCGAACATCTAAGTCCGGACGGTAGTTCGGACTCTAGCCGAGACTCAAAAATTCTAGTCGCAACAGGGCATGTCCGAGCTTCCAAATTCGGACGGAAGTTCGGACAGGCCAGAATGTTCATCTTCCACACCCTTAAACACTTATCTCCTTTCTTGCAAAAATGCCCATCTCTTCCCACAAGTGTCCCATTATGTCTTAATACCATATAGGCTCTTAAACTCACCTTAGAACTTCCACCAAACTCTCCAAAACAACTTCCAAAGATCTTCTTAAACATTTACTAAATTCTTACAAACACTCCTAACACTTATCATATAATTCCTTGCATTTTCAACTCGTAACCTTACCAAAACTTCAACCAGCCCAAGTGTGCCCTCCATAACAGTTTGAGCACTTCATTAACATTATTTTCCATCTTCAGCTCATTTACTAAAACTTCCTCAAGTCACCTTGCATATCCATGCACAATTTCTCTTCCTTTCATTTGTTACTCATCACTCCTAAACTCTTGAGCTTACTTATACATTGCTTTCCATTACCTTAACACCTTGACATGGTTCTTCATTTACCCTGACCATGTAACACCCTCCTTAGACATTTCCACCTCTTTTATGCATCTTATTCACCACCCTCATGATCATACGCTCTTTTACATTCCTAGTCATTTTCCTTGACATTTGACAACATTCTCCCACACCTTTCTCTTCCATCACCCAAGTCCACTCATTAACATCTAAACTAAACCTCATTAGTCCACTACTAGCATCATCACACTTGCACAAACTATCCAAACTCCTCATTGTTTTATTCTCTAGTTCATACCTAAATCACCTTAAAGCATTATACACCTTTCCATCCAAATCTTTGCTCAAGTCTTAGCATTCCTCATCACATGATTTCGGTGTGTTTAATACACCCACCTAGCCTCTAATTCATCCTAGACAACTCTAGGCCATTCTAAGCCTCAAGAACTCCTTAATTAACTCATTTCCACTCAAATTCCTCATAATGACTCCTAGTGAATCCTAAGTCATATCAACTCACCACCACCACCACCTAAACACTTAGTTTTCTACTCAAATTTTGTCATAGCTCCTCTAGTATATTCTCATGCCCAAATGCATTGTTTTTCTCACACAATAATCTCACACACACCAAGTCCTTTCTCATCTTATTTTCTCACCCAAATCAACTCATTCACAACAAACTCAATATAGTGCAATAATCTTAAATTGCATAGCACTAAGGCTCTTAAATGACATGGCTCCTAGGCCCTTAAATGACTTAAACTTAAAACTGAATTTCCCACATATAAAAGCTTTCAACCTGCAAATACACCCATCAATCTCATAGTAGTTATAATGCTCTTAAAATCCCTCTTAAACTTATATTACTAACTCATTCTCATTGGCTCCTTAGTCACAAGTTCATAAGCTTGTTTAAACTCTTTTTCCTAGGTTATACAACCCATTACCTAATGTAAGCCCTAGGCTACATTGGTACTCATCTAAAACTCATTCCTTAAACCTTAAACCACCATTAGGTAAGTGATTTACCTTGTTTTCTCAAGCTTATCTTAACTTCCTCCTTAGGCCTTCTTCTTGCATGAATCTCGGCCACCACTTAAACTTCCTTTGCCAATGTTCTAACCAATATTCAATGACTCACATGAGTGCTAAACAATACACTAACCTCAAGGAATGAAACCCTAGGTTAGAGATGTGTTCTAAGGCATAAAAGTGGATGATTACCTTTGAAGTCTCAAGATAGACTTTGGCATTGAATGAAATAGGACCTCCACTAGTCCTTGGTGAATAAATCAAGCTAGAACAAGGCATAAAAACAAGGCCCCATGAGTAGTAATTTTCGGCCATGTGGAAGGAATGGTGGAAACATGGTTTTTCTTACATTTTCTTTACCTTAAGAGAATGGAGAAGCTAATGAGCTCTTCAAACTTGATTTTCCACCATCAATGGAGTTTTCTCATGGCACCAAACTTGAGCTTTGAAAGATTTGAAAAGATAGAAAGATAGGTCTTGGCCTAACTAAGAGAAATATGTGTTTAGTTTTTGATTTGGAGCTAAAATGAGTAAGTTGTTGCCAAAGCAAGGTGGTGGTGCCATGGGTGCTGCTCCTACGTGAATGAAGGGAGGAAGAAGATGGTGAAACCGTGGGAAGAAGAGAAATGAGGAGAGAGAAGAAGAAAAGGTAGCTTATAAGGTATTTTACTTTAATAAAGCAAATAGTACTCCTTTTTACTTATCTCTTCTTTTCTTCCTTATTTGATGAAGTCTATGGTGACTCATCCTTAGAAAACCGGCCCCCTCATTATAACCAAGATATTTATGGTCTTGGTTGACCAACTGATTGACTTAAGTTGATTAAAACTTAAACTAGTCACTATTCGGCACTATTCACAAATTAGTGCACATATTTCTGAAATTTTTGATTTCCCATTGATTTAGGCTTCCTAATGTGATACTAATTAGTACACATGTTGATTAAAGAGTAATGATGGACATTTAGCCACTCAAAACTCAATTCTAAGACAATTTCTCAAAAAGGTGCTTTAAGAAGTCTTAAAGCACATTTTGTGTTTAAGCTTGTTTTTGAGCTTGGTTTTCTTTGCTAATTGGTTTAAAATGTCCATTAGCATATTACTAAAGTCTTATAATGGTATTTGGGTGCTAATCAAAGTCACTCCAAGCTTAGAGCCCGTTTTTGCCCAAATTGCCCTTAAGGCACTTTCTTGTGTTTTCCTTGGTTTAAATTGTCTACCAATCTTTCTAAGGCATATTCTAGCCTTACTACATCATAATTTGATGTTTACTTAGCATACTTAGGTTTGGGGTATTTCAATCTACCCCCCTTAAAAGAACTTTGTCCCCAAAGTTCCCATGCATCTTATCTTATTAGAATACATGTCTTACCTCATTCCATAGATCATATAGATCATACTTATGTATACTCAAACTCATTGGATCATTAGATCCGCCATATTCTTATACTCAAATATCACACAACATGCTTAAGCATGTATAGCACTCTGTAGGATCTTACAATGGTTGTTCTTAGTGAGGTTGTTACCTACGAGGAACTAGGTGCTGAGTAACAGTCTGACGACGAACTCAATATTCAGAGAACATCAACAGAGGAAGGATATTAGATACACGTGAATCCTCACTATATTAGCTCGTATCAAAACAGGATACACCCTCACGTACTAGAGAACAGACTCTCCAAGCACAAACACGTAAACACTAGATCTCTAGGTCTCTAGTGATTCTACCAACGTATTATTAAAAACACCTCCTTTCCAGATTTTCTCTCAACAACAACGTCCCTCACCCTTCTCTTAACGTCTCCTATATATAGTTATCGATTACATAAAACAATATCTTTAAAGATATAATTTCTTTAAAGATAAAATCCTAGTAACCGACTTAGATATTAAACAGAAAAGATTCTCTAGATTATCTACTAAAGATAAAATCTGTGCAGAATATATTTAGGGACGGTTAGACACTGCGAGATCTTCTCTTGACGGCACCTCCCTTGGTCAGGTCAAGACTCAGATCTCTGTGTCTGTTACTGAGTTTGGTCAATCAAAACGTTTGCATTAACAATTTCCCCCTTTTTGATTGGGCAAACTCTGAGTCTTGAACTGATGCATGTTCCCCTTATTCGCTGCTTCCACTGCTTTCTGTATTCACCCATTGTCATCACTCAAAAACTTGTGTCTAGAACTGAGAACGTTCCCCCTGAATTATTGCATCTTTGTTCATCGCCAGATAGATTTAGACACACACACATATGTGTTCAAGACATCTTCCCCCTTTTGCCGAATCAAAAGAAACTAAGGGATGAACCTCATAAGTAGGGGTAATGGTGTGTCACAGACTGATCACTGAGACAAGATGAAGATCTGAAGGAGATAGAATGCCTTCTTGACGAAACTGATAGGACTGAGTAGACTTTGGTACCCAAATTTGTTTAGGCTCAACTGTAGGCACACTTAGACTGAATTATAGGAACCCATCTTTTAGTGTGGAATCTGTTGGTTCTATATAAGCTTTGTCTTGATGATTCTTCACGCAATTGTTTTCTCATAGTTTTGGGACACCATCTTATCTTGTGTCCTAGTTGATGACAATACCAGCACGAGTTCAGTCTAGACTTAGAATGACCAGGTTGAGTCTTCAACTCTCTCGTCTTAGATTGAGTGGGTTTCTCTAGTTCAAATCCCAAACCGCACTTACTGGAGTTTTTATTGAACAACATCTGATTCAGATTTGCCTTTCCAGTATACCAAGTGGGATTAGTCTGGTCTGAAGCTCTAACTTCCGATTTGCATCAGCTAACATGCCCGAGAGAGTTTCACATTCCCTTTTTAGTGATTTGGTACGATCTAAAAGGGAATTCACTTCTTCTTGTGCCCAACATGGAAGAGTGAGAACTCTAGTCTCCAAAGGACTAACAAAGTTGATCCTTGGCTTATCCAGACTCTCTTTGACACAGTTTTTGTTTTCAGTCGAAAACTTACTCAAATCTTCCACTTTAGCTTTGAGTTCTCTGATCTCAGTAACATACTCATCTACATCAAAATCCTCATCTGAGCTAGTAGGACTTTCAAGACTCTTTATCTTGTCTTCCATCCTAACTATCTTATCCTCATACTCAAGTTTTTGCGATTTTCAGTTTCATCAATGCTTCAGACAAAAGATCAAATAACTGTGTCTTTGACATAGAATCAAAGACTCTTTCACATGAGTTAAACATACCTCATCTTCTGGGAGCACTTGGAACGCGACCCATTAATCACGGTCCAAAACCGTGTATAATTACGGTTCTGGACCGTAATTTCGCGGGCGTCAATAAGATGGCGTTTCTTTAATTACGGTTTAACACGTAATTAAGGCCCTTTTCTGGCCCGCGTGTCATTGACTTACATTACGGTTATTTGTAGAACCGTGATCTAAAGTCCTTTGGCGCGCGCGAACCAAAGGACTTTAGATCACGGTTTTACAAATAACCGTAACGTAAAGTCGACACTTTAGATGACGGTTCTGGCAATAACCGTCATCTAAAGCCTTTTCGCGCGCGCGCCCAAAGGACTTTAGATTACGGTTATTGCCAGAACCGTCATCTAAAGTGTAATTTTTTTTTTAATTTTTTTTAATTTTTTTACAAATCTACACAATTGCAACAGAGAGAGAATTGTAACAGATAAGCAGCAGAGGGCAGAAACTGCACAATTGAACCACCTGAATCAAATACCAACAACACAAATTCATTCTCTGCGCACAATTGCAACAGAGATAACATCTAATAAAGCACCAGATCGAAAATCTGTAACATATTCAATCTGTTACACAATTGCAACAGAGATAACATCTAATAAAGCACCAGAACGAAAATCTGTAACATATTCAATCTGTTACACAATTGCAACACAGATAACAATTGCAAATTCATTTCTGCGCACAATTGCAAATTCATTTCTGCGCACAATTGCAACAGAAATATACAATACAACAGCTAGAATCTGTTACAGCAGCAGCTAGCATAATTCATTACAAACAGAATCAGAGCAACTAACAAAAAATATAATCTGTTACACAATATAATCTGTTGCAGCAGCAACTAACAAAAAATATATGTTACAGCAGCTAGCTAGTCTACCACTCCATTCTCATAAACATGGCTGCCATGCTCTCTCTGACATGCAACAAGTCGGCGTAAGCATAAGTCTTGTATTTGGCATAATGCTCTTTAATCTGCAACAAGAAAAGGAATGGAACACATAATGAGATTAAGATAAAGACACAAAAAATCTGCCGAAAGAATTAAATACAAGACAGCGTTCGTATTACCTTGTCTTTATCATTCCTAAAACTTGGGAAGTACCCGCAGAACTCGTACATATACCGCATCACGTAGTACCCGCAACTCTTAGAATCCTTTTGGGTAGGGCACTAAATCACCAAAATTCACAAATGTAAAACAATTGTACAAATATAATAGCAGCACGAATGAAATACATGAATTACCAAACCTTGATGTAATCGACGGTCAAATCACCAAACTCTCCCTGAGGGGTTTTTTTGTAACAACTGTTACATATATTAACAAAAGCGTTTAGCAAAATGAACAAGTACATTAATTTTGGTTCAAAAAACTTACAAACAATTAAATAGTAATAAAAACTTACTCTTTGATTAAGTCCTCAGTGTGGAATTCTGTCCACTGCCCTAGTGGATCTAGAACGAGCAGAGTAGCGGTGGCAGCGCAGAATATAAACAAAGCCCAGTGGTGGCTACAATGTCAAATACAAAATGAAATGAGAAATGAAGGTAAAAAAGTTAGCTAATTAGTATGTAATTTTATATTAGAACTCACGTTTGGTGATACGGCATTAGAATGAATAACTTGTTCTGTTGATCAACAACATTGAAGACATGAGTCATGTATTCACAAAACCTCCCCGGGTCCCTAGTGACTGAGTCATACGACAAACGCTCCGGGCACACCGCAGTAACGGAGGTTGTTTCCTTCTCAGCACATCTCTCAAGCAGACATCTATTATATCACATGTACTATAAAAAGTTAGCCAATGCAACTTCATAGATACTTATTCTATATGTTTTTACAGTATGAGGAAAGAACACTTACTTTAGATAAGCTTGAATAATGTTAATGTTCAGATAATCTCCACACATCATCTCTCTGATGTCCTCAAAGTTGATTGCCGTCATCATATCTTCTTCGTAGTGAAACATCTCCTTTGGAAGCGTCATCATGAAGTTGTTAATTTGAGATGACTTCAAAATGATCTTGTCGTAGAGATTCATCTGCTTGGCCCCCAAAACATTAACAAGTTTTTGTGGCAGTTCGAGCTTATTTTTAGGCGCCTCAGAAGTCCTGGTGCGACCCCGGACGGGAGCTGGTTTCTTACCTTTCGCACCCCGACTCACTGGATTCTTACCCTTCACACACAAACAGTAAAGCATAAATGTAAAGATAATTACTAATTGATTATTATAGTAACATTAAACATTTATCTAGAAAATACCCTTCTGACAGGATTCGTCGGCGCGCTGATCTCTTCTTCTCTGGGCCGGGATACGCGGCGAGGAACCTCAGGGATCTCAGGATTCGCCGGCGCGCTGGTCTCTTCTAGTCTGGGCCGGGTTACGCGGCGAGGAAGCTCAGGGATCTATAATAGATTAGATTAGACACTTAATGCTAAATAATGCATTTTATTAGATACTAAATGGTTGTTAAACAGTCTTACCTCATCGGTGACAACAATATAACATGCTGGCCATGGCAATATGTCTCCCTTCGCTTCGATCAGCGTGCATTTGTTGTCAATCGCCATCGGAAGGTATGCATGCTCAAATCCATCAACTATCAGGTCCAAGGTCACACGCGCGTAGAATGGGGGTAGACGTACGAAACTGATGAGCGTGAGTGGACCTGATGGCAACACCGTCCCGTAGGCCGCATCTACAGGGTGCCCGTCTAATGGTATTTGGAGACGACATTTTTTTTGCTCCTTTAATAAACAGAGATAATACGTGAAATGCTAAGTGAGTCCAATCTAATACTATTTAAATAACTTTATTTTAGAAGAAAAATAGTTAAACAAAGTTAACCTGGATGTTGGCAAACGGGTACGGGTCAGGCCGGAGCACAACTAGACGAGGAAGACATTCGAGGAGGATCTGGCTGCTGCTGAGTAGTCGCATGTGCAATCGCATTCAACGCTTCCTGCAGCCTCTCCTCGATAGCCCGGCGCTCAGCAGCATTTTTCTCGTCATTAGCTTGGCGCTCAGCAGCGAACTTACGCTCTACCATCGCCTCGACTTCAGCAGCACTCATCTGACCCTTCCTAGCAGATGGCGGGAATACGTTCTTCTGACGTACTTCTCCCCCAAATCCTCTAACACGCCCCGGGTGATCCTTCTTCCCAAGCATTTGATTCAGCGCGTCGTCTTGAGAAGGAGGAGCGTGTAAGTCCACTTCTCCTCTCTGTGCCGCTTCGTACTGTCCAATTTTCAAAGAAGTTAATGACGAGATTTAAGATCAACAAACACTTGAGTATATAAGTAAATTATTTAACAGCTACTTTCAAATACTTACAATTTGGTTTGCCATTTGTTCCATCGCAGCATTAGGAAATATCCTCTGACCTTCGCTGGTCGTTTTCTGGCGTCCCAATATGTACATCTGCACCCTCCTCGCCTCAGAGGCATCCTCGATCGGGCATTCACTTCCATCCTCGTTCCTCCGTGTCAGCAAACCAGCTTCTTTCCATCCCTCGAGGCTGCCCACATATCCCCTTCGTCCCATGGTGTGGGGGTAGAGATTAGCTTCACGGTTTTGCCGTGCTTGTTCTTGTACTTGCTGTTAAGAAAGTACAACAGGAAATTAATTAGAAAATCAGGGATAAAGCATTATGAGCATTAATTAAGAAAAGAGTACACAGAAACATACCCTGAACTCGGGGGTGGCGTGCCGCTCAACGAACTCCTTCCACTCCTCTTCAGTGATCATGCCGTTGTACACAACATACGGCGGAGGCTCACGTGGGGGCACCCTGTTGATCCAATGCTCAACCAAGTAGTGGCGGAATGATTTAGCTTTGCCGGCCACCAAAGAAAGAACGGTCTTCTTCACTTCTTCTGGGATCTTGTACCGTTCTTGCACCTTCTTCCAGATGGTCTCCTTTACTTCTTGCGGGACTTGTTTCCATGTGTGGTTGATGCAGCAATGTGATCTGGCCAGAGTCCCTAGCATACTAGCGAACTCTGACCTGCTGCCCCCACCATACCTCCCATACTGGTCCCACAGAAGACTAATCTGATCCGGTTTCTGCAGTTTCAACCCACGGGTCGGACCTCTACCTCTGGGTCTCTGAGTAGCACTCGTAGAAGGTGCACTCATGGAAGGGCCAACAGCAGCAGCGGCAGATGTGGATGGGGCAACAGCAGCAGCGGCAGATGTAGATGGGACCGGTACCATTTGCTGCTCATTTTCCTCCTCCTGACGACAATATAAATCGAACTCTTCATCAACCATGTCCTGATCAGCCATGCCTGCAAGGATTGAAATACAATTTGAATTAAATTAAGAATTTCATAATGGTCATAAACAAGCAATAAATAAAACAGTGTTAATTTCATATAAATTTTTATAGTAATAACTTACATACACCATTATCTCTCAACCCACATGCCCTCGTTATGGTCTGATCGTATATACTCACGATGACCTGTGACCTCAGCCTCTTCCAATGAAATAGGAACAATTGGAGGTTCATCTTCTGCATCATACTCATCCTCATCAACCACACCATCCACACCAACTATTCCTCTTCTCCCTTTAAGCACAACAGACCATCTAGGATTACAGGGATCAGTTACATAAAATATCTGCTTAACCTTCGTCCCAACAACGAATGGCTCAACCGTGGGAGTAGCTCTAGACAGATCAACCAGTTTCATACCATGCTCCTCCTCACGGTAGCCATGATTGTTGTTAACCCAGTTACAGCGGAAAACACACATTTCGTAGCTGTTGTAGTCCAATACCCAGATGTCTTGTATAACACCGAAATATGATTGTTGTACTGAGACAGGACTATGACCCATTGGTAAAACGTTGTCCACCGGAAGAAGTATTTCAATAGTTCCAGGAGGTCAGTGAAACTTACGTCGCTCCAGCCATGTTTCGCTTTCAAGTTGAATAGCTTGAGGATGACACTCAACTTGCTTAACTTTGTAGGGTCAACCCGGGGTACAACTGGTTTGGATGAATCCAACAAATTTCATGCTTGTCTGGCGTGTTAGAGTAATGTCGTTCCACATCTTCGAGCATAGTCTCAATGTCATCATCCCAGAAAATCTGGCTCAACGTTCCCTGTAACGTCTTCTGTGTCACCCCGCAAACTGTATCATCTCCAAGTTCTGTTTCTGTGTTTGCCTGACCATTATCCCCTTCGTCAGGCTTAATAACATCGAACACACTCTGACCATGCCATCGGATTATGTCTTGGAAATCTTTTGTAAAACCGCGGCGGATCAGATGTTCCTTAATTGTTTCAACGCCGCGATATCTCAGATTGTTTTGGCAGTCGATACACGGACAAAATATGTATCCCTTGTCTGTAGGTTTCAGATTGTTCGCCAACACCGTGCATAACTTATCAACTCCTTCTAAAAAACTTGTCGTCCAAATTTCCGCTGTAAATCCACGAACGTTCCATCTCCTTCTAGCTATTTATATGACGGCAGCCATTTCATACCGTCACCCGTGGCAGAGTCTTACACTTTTGTATCTTATCAACCTAAATCCATCCATGACTATAAATCCCACCGGTGAACGTGTTTTTATATGTAATTTATTGAAAATTTCGGCAGCATCTCCCTACAGTTCTTCAAATGCACGATATTATGATATTAATCAATAATATATGCATTCGAAGAAGAACAATAAAGAGATACTGCTGAAATAATCAATAAAGTACAATTAAAAACACATTCACACCCTAGGCGTGAGATTTAACAATCATGGACAGTCCCGACAGGGACTGCCGAAGATATACCTCTATTAGGTATATCTTGGGCGGATAACTATTGTTTGGTAGTTTGTCAAATATTATATGTATATATGTAAATCTTACCTCTGGTAGACGATTAGCCGATGCTAAGACGGTTGAGGTCGGAAGCCAAAATAAAGTCGTAGTCCTGATGCATAAATGAAAAACGACAACATTAGAATTCATCAAAAAATCAGGTTAAATGCTAGCTAAACCGCGGAAAAAAATCGACAGCATCTCCCCTATATTTCTAACGTGTCCAAATCAGTTTTATCAAAGTCAGATTTGCACGCATTAAACAGAGAGCATCTGGCATAGCAGATTGAGCAGTTGAAAATGAATACAGCAGTTTACAGAGAGCAGTTTACAGAGAGCAGTTGAAAATGAATCAAACAGAAAGCATCTGGCATAGCTTGTCGGTAATACACTATTATGTATTAATTGTAATACTAAATGCTAAGAATAAATAAATACATCAGTTTACAGTTTGGTTTGCAAAAATTACCGTTACTAAGCACCGAAGTGGGCAAGTAGTGTAGAAATCAGCCCACGAACTAGGTTGCAATTAACGGTGAATCTGGGCACAAATATATGAACAAGGTTAGAACATTTGCAATTACACTCTCAGGATTAGATACAAACGAGAGGTACTTAGAACTTGCAATCGAAATGCATATATGATGAACAAAGTAAGGAAAAAAACGACAATCAATCGATCCCATACCCAATACGCGACAGAGACGTCGACGGTGAGACCAGTGGTAGATGGGTGGTGACCGGCGGCGATGGGAGTGACACAAGGTGGTGGGAGCGACGGCGGCGATGGCCGTTAGCAAGGTGACGGGAGAGAGGAGGCGATTTCAGTGAGGAAGATAGCGCGAAAGAGAAGAAGAGTTACTGTGAGTAGAGTGTGCAGAGTGTAGGCAAATGTTTTAATGGACTTTAGATTACGGTTTACATGTAAACCGTAAACTAAAGTCGCACTTTACATGACGGTTCCCAAACAAACCGTAATCTAAAGTAACGATATTTTAAAAAAAAAGCGCGATAATTATTTGGCATATGTTGGGTTTCAAACATAGGTAACACATTAATATAAGTTTTTATTAATCTAAAATACACTGGTAAAACGACGTCGTTAAATGTAATCTAAAGTGTAACGAAATTAAAAAAATAGCGCGATAATTATTTGGCATATGTTTCAAACATAGGTAACACATTAATATAAAGTTTTTATTAATCTAAAATACACTGCTAAAACGACGCGTTAACTGTAATTTAAATACTTCGCGCGGAGTCGAATAAATCAAATTATTTGGCATATGTTTCAAACATAGGTAACACATTAATATAAAGTTCGTTAAGGGCAAACGACGTCGTTGACTATCAGTCGGAGGTTGGCGCGCCTTTTTTAGAAGGGACTTTAGATGACGGTTTTTAGTAAAACCGTAATCTAAGTCCGTTGACCGTAAAAGCGCGCGTCAACACGGGACTTTAGATTACGGTTTTACTAAAAACCGTCATCTAAAGTCCCTCCTAAAAAAGGCGCGCCAACCTCCGATCGATTTTTGATTACGGTTAATTCAATCATCGTCGCTAATTAATTCCGGCCTTCCTATTAATCACGGTGTCTGTTTAAGCCCTGAATCCATTTGGTGACTTCAATTTCAGCCCAAACGATTAATCTCTAAGCCCAATTTAAATTGTCAAAACCCTACGGGCCGTTTGGTTATTGGAATGTTTATTCCTAGAATATGATACTGGAATGGAATTCTAAGAATAGAATATGACCTCATTTGGTTGATATAATGTGAATAACTGGAATTGATGTTTCTTTTGTTTGGTTGGCAGAATAATGATAGGAATAGACTTGGAATAAAGTATACAGTTACGAATCTATAATTGATAAGTAACACATTATTATTATTATTTATTATATGATAAACTGTAAATTTTAATTATATATATAACTTGAAAATATGTAAAAAAATATTTATTACAAATAATTAATAAAATTTTACTTTCATAATTATAGAACCCGAAAAGTTCTACTATTCAAATTTTCAAATTGATACTATGAATATAAACTTGTAATTATTGAGTATATAGAACATCAAAGAAAGATTATACTAACATGTAATATGAATGTGATTAATATAATTTGAACATCATATTACTTATTCAGATGCGGACAAATTCTTCTAAAACTATTACTAATTATTCAAATTTATATAAAACATTCTAAAAGAAAAGAACAAACTAATAAAATTACTATGTAAACTTTTAATTATATTAAAATTATTATAGTACAAAATAGTTGTAGTATATTTCATAATGATTAATTATAGTATTGCACTTGTTAAGTAATAATTATAAAATTATTTTACAAACTATTATGTTTTAGCTATATATCAAAGTTCTTATAGATTTTATACTCTGCATAAAGAACAAATTTATATGCTAATATACTTTATTTTTCATTTCTTGGCCAATCCACATAAAATTTAAATTTGCGTTTTTGAATTTCATTAAGTAATATTCAATAGAATCCATTGTTTTAACTAAAAATGTATGTTCAAAATAAAATAAAATAATTATTTTATCAACAATTGAACAATATATAATACTGAAATAGTAAGTGATAGACACATATGTAATCTCTTATAATCAATTATTTTATTATTGATTAGAATTGTTTTTTAAATTTTAATTGTATCATTTCTTCCATTTAAAATTAAAATAATCATAATTTTTAAGTATTAATATATTATATTGTTTATATTAAATACTAATATATAATATATAATATTTTATTTAATTATATATAACATCTAATATATTTGCTAATAATAAAATGGTTCGTTTTACATGGTCGAACAAGCATGTTATGGATCTGAACTGTACACACCCCAACTCAATCCAAATGTGATCTCGCAACTTAACAGCTTATACATATACATGTCACAGCGGGATTCTTTACACTCCAGGACCTTGCCACGGTCTGACTACAGAATATACCGAACATTAGTACAACAACCTTAACCAATTACATTTCCTTCTTACAATCCCCTCATATCCTATACATCTTACTAACTCAATTGCCATACGAGTGTACATGCACAACTCGTAGGCCACACTTAACCCTTCACACTTGTACCCTTCTTACTCTCGCGACGGCCGCCTCCTGATGTTCACCTGTGTAGTAAAAACAGCCCCAAAGGGGGTCAGCACGAATGCTGGTACGATCCTCTCAGGGCCCCCAAGCTAACGTGGCTACGACGACTAATTGTCGATAGCATGGAGGTTGATTAGATGCACAACATAATAGAAAGTGCAGTAAACAACAACTCAGATATGAACAGTCAAAGTTCACACACAATGAACGACTTAAATGCGTTCCCTTAATTAGAGAGTTAATTATTTAACTTCTTAAGTAATATTCCCTCTTAATCCTAGTCCATCCTTATCTCACCTCAATCTTAGTCTTATCTTAATCTTAGAAACAACCATTCTTTAATAAGGAATGGATGTAGCTTATAATCTTAATAATACAAACCATCCTTTAAAAAGGAATGGTGCAACTTATCTTAACCTTACCTTAATCTTAATCTTAACAATACAAACCATCCTTTAAAAAGGAATGGTTGCAACTTATCTTAACCTTACCTTAATCTTAATCTTAAATTATTCTCAATATAAAAACTATTTCTGGAGGGGAATGGTTGTATCCTAAGTCCAAACCTGGGATTTAGGTGATCCCACCGCACCATCTTAATGCCACCTACTGGACGGGAGTCCAGCGTAGCTGAGCCGGCAACCGGCCCTAGGCTACCAGTCCGAAGAGAAGTCCTTAAGCGGAAGTCGAATTTGCTATAGATACCGACCCCCTTTCCTTAGCATGCATGACCGGAGTCAGTCCCGGGGTTCCTCACTCAAGTTCCAGTTAGTAGTAGTCTCAAGACCATGTTTGTTGGTTAACCTCTTTCGGTTTATATCGTCCCATATTAGGGAGCGTTCCTTAGTCTCACTCAATTCCTTACTAAACGTTGGTTAGTTAGTTCTCACGGTATGTTGTGTTAGATTTCAAACATCACACAACAATACAATAAAAATAATATTCCGGTTGCATGCTTTATCTTGTTTAGTGAGCACACAAAAACAAATAGCACACAAGCCAAGGGACACCTCGTTAGCAAGCAGGTCACAAGAAGAATTGTACTGATCACCATTGGTCGTTCGGTTGCTTACTCTCTTCCGGAGTCCACATTCCCAAGTCCTAAAACATTCATTCAGTTTTAGGTTGTTAATCACTTAACTTAATTCAACTACTTAACTTACTTAGTCACTAAGATCCCCATCTAACACCACTTAAGTTCTTATAGACTTAATCTTAAGTGAATCACTTCACTTCATAACTTAAACTTATTCACACACTTAATTATCATTGTTACCACCAAACATGTCTTAAAAACCTTATGTCATTATTACATATCAATCCCCACCATTGGATATCATTTCCTAACCTTAAACAAAGTTTTTGGTCAAAACAGCACCACGTCCGAACTTGTGTCCGAGCATACCAAGTTCGGACGCAAGTCGAGACTCAAAAGGGTGCAACCAGACATGTGTCCGAACATGTGTCCGAACTCCCTAAGTCGGACAGGGTCGAGGAAAAATCAAAGGAAGAATTTCAAGTGTCCGAACATCTAAGTCGGACGGTAGTTCGGACTCTAGCCGAGACTCAAAAATTCTAGTCGCAACAGGGCATGTCCGAGCTTCCAAATTCGGACGGAAGTTCGGACAGGCCAGAATGTTCATCTTCCCACCCTTAAACACTTATCTCCTTTCTTGCAAAAATGCCCATCTCTTCCACAAGTGTCCCCATTATGTCTTAATACCATATAGGCTCTTAAACTCACCTTAGAACTTCCACCAAACTCTCCAAAACAACTTCCAAAGATCTTCTTAAACATTTACTAAATTCTTACAAACACTCCTAACACTTATCATATAATTCCTTGCATTTTCAACTCGTAACCTTACCAAAAACTTCAACCAGCCCAAGTGTGCCCTCCCATAACAGTTTGAGCACTTCATTAACATTATTTTCCATCTTCAGCTCATTTACTAAAACTTCCTCAAGTCACCTTGCATATCCATGCACAAATTCTCTTCCTTTCATTTGTTACTCATCACTCCTAAACTCTTGAGCTTACTTATACATTGCTTTCCATTACCTTAACACCTTGACATGGTTCTTCATTTACCCTGACCATGTAACACCCTCCTTAGACATTTCCACCTCTTTTATGCATCTTATTCACCACCCTCATGATCATACGCTCTTTTACATTCCTAGTCATTTTCCTTGACATTTGACAACATTCTCTCCCACACCTTTCTCTTCCATCACCCAAGTCCACTCATTAACATCTAAACTAAACCTCATTAGTCCACTACTAGCATCATCACACTTACACAAACTATCCAAACTCCTCATTGTTTTATTCTCTAGTTCATACCTAAATCACCTTAAAGCATTATACACCTTTCCATCCAAATCTTTGCTCAAGTCTTAGCATTCCTCATCACATGATTTCGGTGTGTTTAATACACCCACCTAGCCTCTAATTCATCCTAGACAACTCTAGGCCATTCTAAGCCTCAAGAACTCCTTAATTAACTCATTTCCACTCAAATTCCTCATAATGACTCCTAGTGAATCCTAAGTCATATCAACTCACCACCACCACCACCTAAACACTTAGTTTTCTACTCAAATTTTGTCATAGCTCCTCTAGTATATTCTCATGCCCAAATGCATTGTTTTCTCACACAATAATCTCACACACACCAAGTCCTTTCTCATCTTATTTTCTCACCCAAATCAACTCATTCACAACAAACTCAATATAGTGCAATAATCTTAAATTGCATAGCACTAAGGCTCTTAAATGACATGGCTCCTAGGCCCTTAAATGACTTAAACTTAAAAACTGAATTTCCCACATATAAAAGCTTTCAACCTGCAAATACACCCATCAATCTCATAGTAGTTATAATGCTCTTAAAATCCCTCTTAAACTTATATTACTAACTCATTCTCATTGACTCCTTAGTCAAAGTTCATAAGCTTGTTTAAACTCTTTTTCCTAGGTTATACAACCCATTACCTAATGTAAGCCCTAGGCTACATTGGTACTCATCTAAAACTCATTCCTTAAACCTTAAAACCCCCATTAGGTAAGTGATTTACCTTGTTTTCTCAAGCTTATCTTAACTTCCTCCTTAGGCCTTCTTCTTGCATGAATCTCGGCCACCACTTAAACTTCCTTTGCCAATGTTCTAACCAATATTCAATGACTCACGTGAGTGCTAAACAATACACTAACCTCAAGGAATGAAACCCTAGGTTAGAGATGTGTTCTAAGGCATAAAAGTGGATGATTACCTTTGAAGTCTCAAGATAGACTTTGGCATTGAATGAAATAGGACCTCCACTAGTCCTTGGTGAATAAATCAAGCTAGAACAAGGCATAAAAACAAGGCCCCATGAGTAGTAATTTTCGGCCATGTTGGAAGGAATGGTGGAAACATGGTTTTTTCTTACATTTTCTTTACCTTAAGAGAATGGAGAAGCTAATGAGCTCTTCAAACTTGATTTTCCACCATCAATGGAGTTTTCTCATGGCACCAAACTTGAGCTTTGAAAGATTTGAAAAGATAGAAAGATAGGTCTTGGCCTAACTAGAGAAATATGTGTTTAGTTTTTTGATTTGGAGCTAAAATGAGTAAGTTGTTGCCAAAGCAAGGTGGTGGTGCCATGGGTGCTGCTCCTACGTGAATGAAGGGAGGAAGAAGATGGTGAAACCGTGGGAAGAAGAGAAATGAGGAGAGAGAAGAAGAAAAAGGTAGCTTATAAGGTATTTTACTTAATAAAGCAAATAGTACTCCTTTTTACTTATCTCTTCTTTTCTTCCTTATTTGATGAAGTCTATGGTGACTCATCCTTAGAAAACCGGCCCCCTCATTATAACCAAGATATTTATGGTCTTGGTTGACCAACTGATTGACTTAAGTTGATTAAAACTTAAACTAGTCACTATTCGGCACTATTCACAAATTAGTGCACATATTTCTGAAATTTTTGATTTCCCATTGATTTAGGCTTCCTAATGTGATACTAATTAGTACAAATGTTGATTAAAGAGTAATGATGGACATTTAGCCACTCAAAACTCAATTCTAAGACAATTTCTCAAAAAGGTGCTTTAAGAAGTCTTAAAGCACATTTTGTGTTTAAGCTTGTTTTTGAGCTTGGTTTTCTTTGCTAATTGGTTTAAAATGTCCATTAGCATATTACTAAAGTCTTATAATGGTATTTGGGTGCTAATCAAAGTCACTCCAAGCTTAGAGCACGTTTGCCCAATTGCCCTTAAGGCACTTTCTTGTGTTTCCTTGGTTTAAATTGTCTACCAATCTTTCTAAGGATATTCTAGCCTTCTACATCATAATTTGATGTTTACTTAGCATATTAGGTATTCAATTACTTTACTTTGGTACCAAAGTCATTTCTTAGCATTACTTATTGAAATATTTGATTCATTTAGATCTTATTCTAAAGTTGAATTAGTTATCTATAAAAATCTTATTGGAATTATAGATCACTTATTAGATCATCTTATCTTCCATAGATCAGTATAGATCATACTTATGTAACTCAACTCATTGGTCATTAGATCCGCCATATTCTTTACTCAAATATCACACACATGCTAAGCATGTATAGCACTCTGTAGGATCTTACAATGGTTGTTCTTAGTGAGGTTGTTACCTACGAGGAACTAGGTGCTGAGTAACAGTCTGACGACGAACTCAATATTCAGAGAACATCAACAGAGGGAAGGATATTAGATACACGTGAATCCTCACTATATTAGCTCGTATCAAAACAGGATACACCCTCACGTACTAGGAGAACAGACTCTCCAAGCACAAACACGTAAAACACTAGATCTCTAGGTCTCTAGTGATTCTACACCAACGTATTATTAAAAAACACCTCCTTTCCAGATTTTCTCTCAACAACAACGTCCCTCACCCTTCTCTTAACGTCTCCTATATATAGTTATCGATTTACATAAAACAATATCTTTAAAGATATAATTTCTTTAAAGATAAAATCCTAGTAACCGACTTAGATATTAAACAGAAAAGATATTCTCTAGATTATCTACTAAAGATAAAATCTGTGCAGAATAATATTTAGGGACGGTTTAGACACTGCGAGATCTTCTCTTGACGGCACCTCCCTTGGTCAGGTCAAGACTCAGATCTCTGTGTCTGTTACTGAGTTTGGTCAATCAAAACGTTTGCATTAACAATTTCCCCCTTTTTGATTGGGCAAACTCTGAGTCTTGAACTGATGCATGTTCCCCTTATTCGCTGCTTCACTGCTTTCTGTATTCACCCATTGTCATCACTCAAAAACTTGTGTCTAGAACTGAGAACGTTCCCCCTGAATTATTGCATCTTTGTTCATCGCCAGATAGATTTAGACACACACACATATGTGTTCAAGACATCTTCCCCCTTTTGCCGAATCAAAAGAAACTAAGGGATGAACCTCATAAGTAGGGGGTAAGGGGGAATGGTGTGTCACAGACTGATCACTGAGAACAAGATGAAGAATCTGAAGGAGATAGAATGCCTTCTTGACGAAACTGATAGGACTGAGTAGACTTTGGTACCCAAATTTGTTTAGGCTCAACTGTAGGCACACACTTAGACTGAATTATAGGAACCCATCTTTTAGTGTGGAATCTGTTGGTTCTATATAAGCTTTGTCTTGATGATTCTTCACGCAATTGTTTTCTCAACAGTTTGGGACACCATCTTATCTTGTGTCCTAGTTGATGACAATACCAGCACGAGTTCAGTCTAGACTTAGAATGACCAGGTTGAGTCTTCAACTCTCTCGTCTTAGATTGAGTGGGTTTCTCTAGTTCAAATACCAAACCGCACTTACTGGAGTTTTTATTGAACAACATCTGATTCAGATTTGCCTTTCAGTATACCAAGTGGGATTAGTCTGTGTCTGAAGCTCTAACTTCCGATTTGCATCAGCTAACATGCCCGAGAGAGTTTCACATTCCCTTTTTAGTGATTTGGTACGATCTAAAAGGGAATTCACTTCTTCTTGTGCCCAACATGGAAGAGTGAGAACTCTAGTCTCCAAAGGACTAACAAAGTTGATCCTTGGCTTATCCAGACTCTCTTTGACACAGTTTTTGTTTCAGTCGAAAACTTACTCAAATCTTCCACTTTAGCTTTGAGTTCTCTGATCTCAGTAACATACTCATCTACATCAAAATCCTCATCTGAGCTAGTAGGACTTTCAAGACTCTTTATCTTGTCTTCCATCCTAACTATCTTATCCTCATACTCAAGTTTTTGCGATTTCAGTTTCATCAATGCTTCAGACAAAAGATCAAATAACTGTGTCTTTGACATAGAATCAAAAGACTCTTTCACATGAGTTAAACATACCTCATCTTCTGGGAGAGTCTTGTTTAACTTTTCTTCCGCCATAAAACAGAATTCCGTGTCCAAACTCATCTCATCTTCTTGGACAATGCTGTCATACACACTTGATCTTCATTCTCAGGTTCTGAGTCTGTACCGAACCATCTCCTCCCCAAGCCGCAGCAGCTGTTGTTGAAAAATTTCTTGACCTTCTCCTGAAAATTATCCCTTTGTGGCAAAGGACAATTTTTGACCTCATGTCCAGGTTTGTTGCACCTGAAACAGATTATTGGACCCTTCTTTGATTTGTTACGATTAAACTTAGAATTCTGACTTCGCCGTCCTCCAAAAATCCTTCGAATACCATCAGCTATCTTGATAATTTCTTCCTCTTCAAATCTTCTTCATCCGTACCAGCATTACTCTTCCAAGCTTTCAAGGCCAGATCTTTGCATGTTGTTGGCGAAGAGATTGCTCCCTTCATCTTACCTTCATAGACCATCAGCTCAGAGCCTAACTCCTCGAGGGACATTTTTGACAAATCTTGTGTAGTTTCGAGCAGGGTGGTATAACTTAGCCACGCTTTTTCTAGACTGTCAAGGCATCTCTCGTTAATAACCTCGTTTGAGAGTGTTTACCCCAACAGCTTTAAGATCTCCCAGAATTTTCTAAAACCATTACCAAGGTCTGAGTTATGACTCACCCTCTTGCATTCTGAAATTGTCAATTGCTTTCTAAATGTTTACCTTTAGCCTTTCTGATGGAATCAGTTCCTTCATAAGCTGTTTTGAGGAAGCTCCAGACTTCTTTAGCGGTGCGAATTCCAAGTACCTTTTGTTGATCACCCTCGGACAAAGATGAGACACAATAACGCAAAGCTGCTTATTTTGCTCAGTAATTTCTTATCAGTGTCATTCCAATCCTTTTTAGGTTTTGATTTCGAAAACACCCGCTTCAATCACCTGTGGAACCAAGTCTCCTTCAGTAACAATTGTCCACAAATCATAGTCGATTGACATGAGTTGATCACTCATCTGTTCACTCCAGCAAGCATAGTTGAATTTTGTGAGATTTGGTGCTTTGACATTGTAGAAATTCATCTTCGATCACCCCTGAAGATTTCTCTTCGATTGCTGAAAGGGAACCCGCTCTGATACCAATTGTCGGATCTTACAATGGTTGTTCTTAGTGAGGTTGTTACCCACGAGGAACTAGGTGCTGAGTAACAGTCTGACGACGAACTCAATATCAGAGAACATCAACAGAGGGAAGGATATTAGATACACGTGAATCCTCACTATATTAGCTCGTATCAAAACAGGATACACCTCACGTACTAGGAGAACAGACTCTCCAAGCACAAACACGTAAAACACTAGATCTCTAGGTCTCTAGTGATTCTACCAACGTATTATTAAAAACACCTCCTTTCCCTTTTCTCTCAACAACAAGTCCCTCACCCTTCTCTTACGTCTCCTATATATAGTTATCGATTTACATAAAACAATATCTTTAAAGATATAATTTCTTTAAGATAAAATCCTAGTAACTGACTTAGATATTAAACAGAAAAGATATTCTCTAGATTATCTACTAAGATAAATCTGTGCAGAATTATTTTGGGACGGTTAGACACTGCGAGATCTTACTCTTGACGGCACCTCCCTTGGTCAGGTCAAGACTCAGATCTCTGTGTCTGTTATGAGTTTGGTCAATAAAAACTTTTGCATTAACACACTCAAAATTCTCTTTGTTTCTTTTGATGATTAAAAACATTCACATAATTTCCAACGTATTCTCCCATGTCACCGGTCGTAGACAATGGCTCATTCGTCCTCATCACCATGGGCCAGAATACAAAACCTCTGCTCTCCCCATGTCACTGGTCCGAAGACAAAGGCTCGTGCGTCCTCGACTTCAGGGCGAGACTCAGTAAAAAGGTAATCCTTTTTACGAGGTCAAGTGAGGGATAGTTCCCCCTATTTGAAAATACAATCAACTCCGATTTCGGTTTATCCTAAAGCCTCTATCCATAGTGTGATTTAATTGTGACCACTGGTAGGGAGTTTCAGGAATCATCCAACCTGATGTGATCAGCATCAGTGTAGAACTATCCTTCCACCCAAATTGTGTTCGGTTTCCCTTGATCCCTAGAAAATCAAGTTCCACCTCCACGTCATTTTCAAACATCAGATAATTCACTCATGTCCAATTTTTCTATCTTCTAGTTCTTCTAATCATAATCAATACATCTCCAAAGTGTGGACTAAGTCCATCGAACATTCCCGATTCATCTCTTAGTAATTACCTCAAGATCTAAAATCCTACTAAGTTCTATAACTGTCCCATACCAATCTCACCAATTTATATCTCATAGCATTACAATTTCCTTCTCATACTCATATCAAAGTGTATCTCATAAGTTATCTTATTCTTATCTCACACATAGTCTCATATCGACTCATACCTCATATATTCCTTATTCCTTAAATCTCCTAATCCTCTTCCTTAATTCTCTTAACTTGTACTCACACCGGAGTTAACAAGATAGGTACTTAACGTGTGTGGTATTCACATCTTCTGTGTGCAATAACCATAATGTATCTCAAAATGTTATGTAAAACATATTCTCAAAAATTTTTGTGCTATGCACACCGTAGTTTATGTACTCAGTACACAAACATACGCTAAGCGGTTTTCGCTCTACCCCCCTTAAAATGGATTACGCCCACGTAATCAGCATTATATCATCCTTGAACATAAGTTCAAGATGTCTAATTCTCACCAAGCATTCTAGCTTCCATGTCATCTATCTCACTTATTATTCGATCAGAAATGACTTAGTCTCTATATCAAGGAATCTTACGGTAGGTACGTATACCGTTTCTTAACTTAGTTTGGTCTAATCTCAAAGGTAGTGATCTGCTAGCTTCCGCTGCACAACTCTGATGGTCTTAGGCTGAACTGCTTTTGTAACACCCTACTAATCCTGCTTCTAAAAATAATATAATCGCAGCGGTAAATAACAGATTGTCGTTCTAATGGTGTCACAGTTATCACTCGCCCATACGGGTGATAACGAGTTACCTGATAATCAACATGCGAAACGTATTCCCGCAGTGACCACAAGAGATAGATAGTAGTACTTAAACAATTCAAAACAAATATAACAACAACCAATTATTACAGACCGTGAGCATCTAAACCAAATACACCTTGGCTAAACAACCCGAGTCCAAAACAATCTGAGTATCACACCGTACCAAGTCTAAACCAACAGTAATATCACAATAGTCACGCCTCGCTGCGACCACACCACCAACTAGTCACCTATGAAAATGGTTTGTGGTATGGAATCAGCCCCTGCTGAGTATGTTATCACATGTCCCGTCATGCCCCCAAAGACCCCTCAATTATTTGGTCGAGAGCATGAGGTTCATTACATGCAATACCGTTTTAATATTTAAAACTGTAAATCAAATAACATTAATATCCATACAATAACAAACCATCAACACATAATAAAATAACCACAAGTATAACCGATGAACACCAAAGCGAAACAACGAGAATAACAAACAAGTATTAAGTCTCGTCCATGGTATGGAAACCAATATTGTTCGCCCCTGTACAAGTCTCAATTGTTTTAATTATTCAGTTATACCTAGGGACAATGTCTCGTTAAAACGACATGTCTCTAGTTTACCCATATATTATGGCGGGTCACCCACGGCAGTAGCCACTCCAACGGTAGAGTCTCCGACCAACGAGCCATTCTAGCTCACGGGAAATTTTCTTGATACTTGCGGACCCATACGCGGACATCCTGGTACGTTTTTGTGATCACAGCGCGCACCAAGAGCCACATCCTCCTGGCTTTACTTTCCTTCCTTAGTTAATTATTTATTCCATCGCATCGCATTACCAAATTTTCCTAACACAGCAGACTAAGGTCATTAGTCCAATCCGGAGTCTGTAAACTCGGGATCCAGTGTTAGATACAAGAGCGGCGTAGAAAGGCCAATACTCCGTATAAAAGTCTCGGATAATATGTATATCTTATTATCCTAGTGCTACAACATTTTTCTGACGATCCTTATATTTCATATAAGATAGCACTATAGCCGCAAGTTTGTTTTATATATATAGGTCCATATATACGAACCGGTACTGTTAACTCAACAACAGTAATAATAAGCAGCTATAAATATACAATTCATGCATATTAATTATCACATTCAGACAAACAATCTTATCACAGATCACACAGAAGTCTGAACTGAGGAAGCCCTCAGAGACAATCAGTGACACATAACAACATACCGTTCACCTGATGTATTACGGTGGAGTATGAATCAGCAAGATCCTATGCTCCTTGTGTAGTCTCTAACAGTCTAAACAATACATAATGCTACTGATTAGCATACCGTATAACAACAAAATTCTACGGTACCTTGTACCGTCACTAACACCTCCCGGTTGACCCCCCGTTATTAACTATCAATGTTTGTCGGGTTTTAGGTTTAACTCGAGATTGGGAAAAGTGTTCTATTACGTGCGTAGTCTTGTTTGTATATTAGTATAGTTATTGTTGAACTTGTTATCGCATGTGACTTAACATACCCTTGTATGTCGTATAGTTTGTTTCATTATTGCATGCGCGATTCTATGTCATGCACTATGCATCTCACCTTAGTATTTATTTTTCTAAGGTTGTCTCTCCTCTTTTTTTCAATGTGGTATAATTCATATGTACAATACTTTGAATTATTTAAAATCCTTATTATTCCATGTATACTCCTAACATTAGAATTTGATATCTAATGTTTATAATTCTTTTCTCCTTATCTATTATCATTTAATTAGGAAAAATTACATGCCCCACCCATGACGTTTGGCGAAATTTCATATTCCACCCACGTGGTTTCAAAAATTACATTCCCCAACCATGTGGTTTCCCTGTTTTACATCCAGCAACTTTTCTAATTTTGTTCAATTCAAAAGATGCTTAAACGTTGTCTGAAATTGATGAAACTTTACATGGATGATGCTAAAGTGATATATTTTGATCTTATGTCAAATTATAAGTTTTTTAAGCTTAAACGTGACCTGTGGGACCCAATGAAACATGTGACATGTTCATTGGGTCCCACATGTCACATTTAAGCTTAAAATTTTAGATTTCTCACTGAACCAAAATATAACACTTTAGCATCATCCATGTAAAGTTTCATCAATTTTGGACAACGTTTAAGCATCTTTTGAATTGAACAAAAATTAGAAAAGTTTGCTGATGTAAAACGGGGGAAACCACATGGGTGGGGAAAGTAATTTTTGAAACCACGTGGGTGGAATGTGAAATTTCGTCAAACGTCATGGGTGGGGCATGTAATTTTCCCTTTTAATTATGATAATTTATAGTTATTGCACCATATCACATTTTCTACACCATTACATATATTTATTTATATGTGTGTATTATGGAACTATTTATTATATGGTAAGTCTTATAATCTTCATTCATTCTTTTTAATGAATATCCCTTATATTATAAATGTAACTCTTATAACATTAAAAACCATATTATAAATTCCATTTAAAAATGTTAATATTTTCGAACAGCACCTATGTTCTTAAATATTTCCAAAATCCACCACTTAATTAATGTAGTGTTACATTATAGGTATATAAATATATTATGACATTTAAGTCATTAAAACAATTATAACCTATAGTTATATTTTGTTTATAAAATACCAAATAGCCCCTTATATTTTCGGCTTCCATTATATACCTCTAAACTTCTATAAACCACAATTCCATCCCCATTTTTAATACATAGTTTTCTAATTCCATTAAAACTATATATTATACATATTTCTTTATAAACCTTATATATAACTCCAAAAATTACCAAACTATACCAAGAGGTTATAAACATCATTACTAACCTTATACTTCCTCTAAATTTCGGTTCTTACCACATATGTTACCCATTTGTAACAATTTTACAAAATATCTTATATTATACTTATATAACTCATATAAACTCCAAATTAAACCAAATAATTTCAAAAATTCCTAATAACCTAAGGTTTGTACTAAACTCCATTTAGTACCCCAAGTTTTCGGAAATTACATATAGCCCATCTCTTTTAAACCTTTTACAAATTAATACTTATCTTAATATAAGGTAGTATTTTAATTTCTTAAATTTTCCAAACTTGGTCAAAGTCTCCTATATAGTCAACTTTGACTCCTAATACCAAATGGGAACCAATTTTCGGTAATCACTAATAATACCTATACTTTTCTATTTTTACCATTTTGACCCAAAACTTTATAAAATGTTATAATTTTTATTAAATCATTTAAAAACCCTAAATTGCTCTAAATTAAGCCCACGGCTTTCTAATTTCCTAGTAATTACGAATTGGCCCCAATTTAACTATATAAGCATAAATCTAACTAAATAAGCTTATAAACTTAAATTAAAAATGGCCTAATGACATGGCCTTATTACAACCTTGAACTTGCAAAATAAATTACACAATAAATGTCTCAAAATATTATATATGCTCACGGCCTCACCATTGTTTAAATATTTTTCCACATAATGTCATAATTTGACCATTATGTTAATTAAATCACTTAAATGACTAGCTTAATTTATCTTAGTCATTTCTTTCCATTTTTAGGTCAATATGACCCATATTTATAATTTCACTCTCGGCCATATATATATATATGCTTAGAAATTATAAAAATCATAAGTTTAAGGTGTTTTATACCTTGATTTATCCTTGTATGGGGCTGTCACTTGTAGGAAAATTCACCACTTCATTTAGACATGTTAATACACAAAAAAAGGTATGGTTATACTCCAAGCTTGAGCTTAACCATAAGGAACAATTAATGTAAGATTTAAGGCAAAATCACCTTAAAAATGCAAGGAAGTTCTAGGTGGGTTCGGCCTGAATCAAACTCACCACAAGGTGTTAGATCCACCATATTGACATAGGAATAGCTATAGATCACAACAAGTTGCCTTGTTATTAGGTTTTACCTTGGAAAAATGCCTTAAAAGAGAGTATTTCTCTTGGATCTCGGCCACACTTGCTCCAATGGCTAACCACTGAATGAACATGTAAATATGAAGATTATGAGTGTATAAACTCATAAAAATTCAAGGAAGAAACCGGATGTAGGTGGAGAGGCTTAAGGTATGTTTTTACCTTAAAATGCAATTTTGGGCAACCTTGGTCCCTCTACTTGTCTCAACCGAGTTTGGAAGTTGTCCTAACCTTAGAACACTGAGAGTGAGCCATAGGAACAGATGATCCACGAAATCTAGGTGTAGGTAGTGAAGAGATGAAGAAAAAGAGCTAAAAATGACCTTAAAACACTTACCTTAAGAGCTTAGGAGTTAGATCTGCTTCCATGCTCAAGAACAAGCTTGAGAGCTGCTAGGAAGGAGAGGAGCTCAGTTGGAGAGGCTGGGATCGGACAAGGAGGAAGGAAGAGATGGGTAAGGTTTGAAAATAATTGAAAAGTAAGTAAATTTTCAAAAGTAAATGTATTAGGTAGCAATTTGTCCCATAATGATTGTAAGCTGTCTCCTCTCCTATTTCCAGCTGATTTCCAAGGGGTCAAATGGGTCATTACTTGACCATTGACCATACTTGGTCAATTTGACTCATGCGGGCCCCACTTTAGGGTTTTATTAATATTTTAATATTAAATTTGTAAAAATTCATAAATTTCTGGAATTAAATTCCTAATATGATATAATATGATAAAATATCATATTTAGGGTAATTATAATCTTTAAGCCCATTAAAATCAATTTAGAAGACAATCTCACAAAAACGTGCTTTAAGGTGTTTTTAGTGCACATTTTTGTGTCACAGGATGTTCCTGAGCTTAGTTCTCCTTGAGAATGGTTTTTTGTTGTATTCCTTACTTCATTATAATACTTAGGAATCCACTTGGATCCTATTTGAGGTCATACAACCTTTATGGTGTCTTAAAGCACATTTTTGGCTTACCGATCTTAAGGCGTGTTTTGCCTTGTTGAGATCTTTTAGATTGTTCCCCAATAATATTTAGATGTTTATTAATCCTCTTAGATCATTAATAGATCATTTAATTATATTTTAAAGGTTAGGGGTATTTCAGTCTACCCCCCTTAAAAGGGCTTCGTCCCGAAGTCCTTAACCCTCTACAGTTCACCTAAGGAATCAAGTTCCACTAAGTAACCAAACAGTCCATTTCTAGGGAGTAACTCCCACTAGGTTCAGACCTAGTCTATTCACACAGCATATATATCAAATAACCAAACTCATGGTATAAACTCATTCATATCACAGCACTAAACAGGTGCACATCCAACTCATCAGCCACAAGTACTCAGCGTACTATGTATATATTCAACCAGGTGCACTAAGGCACATACATAAATTGTATCATACATACAATCATCCAAACAACATGTATGACGCAGCATACCAACAAAAACACACTACAAAACAATACCTAATGCACAACATGTGCGCAAGCCAAGTGGTGTCTACCCCCCTTAAGAAGGGTTTGACCACGAACCCGTACAAGTATCGCAGCTACTACTCGAAGAGTGCTGGGTACTTCGCTCTCATGGGGTCCTCTAACTCCCATGTAGCCTCCTCCACCTCATGGTTCGACCAGAGAACCTTGACCATACTAACGGTCTTGTTCCTTGTCTGCCTCGTCTTCGTATCGAGAATGCGGAGTGGTATTTCCTCATATCGTAGAGCGGGGTCCAACTCTAAAGTCTCTGGCTGCAAAACGTGCGATGGATGGGGCACATACCTCTTCAACTGTGAAACGTGAAAGACGTTGTGCACCCTCCCGAGCTCTGCTGGTAAATCCAGTCTGTAGGCTAACGGGCCCACTCGCTCCCTAATCGCATAAGGTCCAACATACTTTGGGCTCAACTTGCCCTTCTGCCCAAACCGGAATATTCCCTTCATGGGTGACACTCTGAGGAATACCATATCGTCGGTAGTGAACTCAATGTCCCTCCTCTTGGTGTCTGCATTTCTTTCTGCCGGTCCTGAGCTGCCCTCATGTTCTTGCGAATTTGTAGGACATCCTCCTTAATCTGCTCTAGGTACTCAGGTCCTAGAAGCGTAGTCTCGCTGGCCTCATCCCAGCATAAAGGAGTCCTACACGGTCGACCATAAAGTGCCTGGAATGGTGGCATCTGTATCGAGGAGTGGTAGCTGTTGTTGTAGGCGAACTCTATCAAGTGTAGACGCTCTAACAGCTCCCTGAAAGTCTAAGGCACATGCTCTCAGCATGTCCTCCAGTGTCTGGATGGTCCTCTCACTCTGACCGTCGGTCTGTGGATGGAACGCCGTACTAAGCTTCAACTTCGTACCCAGGCTTCCTGAACCTGTCCCCAGAATCTGGACAAAAATCGAGGGTCCCTATCAGAAACAATAGTCTATGGCACACCATGGTGCCGGATCACCTCCTTCTGGAACAAGTCCGCTAACTTCGGGACGTTCCAGGTATCCTTCATAGCAACAAACTTTGCCACCTTCGTCAGACGGTCCACAATGACCCAAATCGTGTTCAGTCCTCCCTTAGTCGGTGGGAGACCGACAACGAAATCCATCGAGATGTCCTCGAACTTCCAACAAGGAATAGGCATAGACTGCACTAAACCTCCGGTCTCCTATGCTCAAACTTAACCTTCTGACAGGTCAAGCATCTAGCCACGTACTCAGCTACATCCTTCTTCATCCCGCTCCACCAGAAATGAACCTTCAAATCCTTATACATCTTCGACGAACCAGGGTGGACGGATAAGGACGAGCAATGAGCCTCCTGGAGTATCTTCTCCTTCAGATCAGGAGACGACTCCGGAATACAAATCGGCCATTCAGTCGTAACATGCCATCATTACACAATTCGAAATCATATTTCTGTCTCTCAAAACAACCCTCTAACATTTTCTGTTTGATGTTCTCCAAATACTGATCACTCTCCTGAGCAGCTCGTATCTCATCAATCATACTGCTGCTCGCTACTAGTGTAAATAATGAATAGCTCTGCGGCTCAGGGCGTCGGCAACTACATTTGCTTTGCCCTCTTTATACCTCAGGTCTATGTCGTTGTCCTTCAAGAACTCGACCCATCTTCTATGTCGCATGTTCAGCTCCTTCTGAGAGAAGAGATGCTGTAGACTCTTGTGATCAGAGTAGATAGTGACTGTCCACCATACAAATAATGTCGCCAGATCTTCAAAGCGAAGACTACTGCGCCTAACTCAAGGTCATGTGTGGGGTAATTCACCTCATGCTTCTTCAGCTGTCGGGATGCGTAGCACTACCTTCCCGTGCTGCATAAGCACACAGCCTAGACCGGTTCCAGAGGCATCACATATACCTCGAACCCATCGTGCCCTCAGGGATAGTAAGAACGGGCACCGCTGTCAGAGATCCTTCGCGTCTGAAAGGACTGCTCACACTCTGATACCACTTTTGTAACACCCCTACTAATCCTGCTTCTAAAAATAATATAATCGCAGCGGTAAATAACAGATTGTCGTTCTAATGGTGTCACAGTTATCACTCGCCCATACGGGTGATAACGAGTTACCTGATAATCAACATGCGAAACGTATTCCCGCAGTGACCACAAGAGATAGATAGTAGTACTTAAACAATTCAAAACAAATCTAACAACAACCAATTATTACAGACCGTGAGCATCTAAACCAAATACACCTCGGCTAAACAACCCGAGTCCAAAACAATCTGAGTATCACACCGTACCAAGTCTAAACCAACAGTAATATCACAATAGTCACGCCTCGCTGCGACCCACCAGCTAGTCACCTGCATGAAAATGGTTTGTGGTATGGAATCAGCCCCTGCTGAGTATGTTATCACATGCCCCGTCATGCCCCCAAAGACCCCTCAATTATTTGGTCGAGAGCATGAGGTTCATTACATGCAATACCGTTTTAATATTTAAAACTGTAAATCAAATAACATTAATATCCATACAATAACATAACCATCAACACATAATAAAATAACCACAAGTATAACCAATGAACAACAAAGCGAAACAACGAGAATAACAACAAGTATTAAGTCTCGTCCATGGTATGGAAACCAATATTGTTCGCCCTGTACAAGTCTCAATTGTTTTAATTATTCAGTTATACCTAGGGACAATGTCTCGTTAAAACGACATGTCTCTAGTTTACCCATATATTATGGCGGGTCACCCACGGCAGTAGCCACTCCAACGGTAGAGTCTCCGACCAACGAGCCATTCTAGCTCACGGGAAATTTTCTTGATACTTGCGGACCCGTACGCGGACATCCTGGTATCGTTTTTGTGATCACAGCGCGCACCAAGAGCCACATCCTCCTGGCTTTACTTTCCTTCCTTAGTTAATTATTTATTCCATCGCATCGCATTACCAAATTTTCCTAACACAGCAGACTAAGGTCATTAGTCCAATCCGGAGTCTGTAAACTCGGGATCCAGTGTTAGATACAAGAGCGGCGTATAGAAAGGCCAATGCTCCGTATAAAAGTCTCGGATAATATGTATATCTTATTATCCTAGTGCTACAACGTTTTTCTGACGATCCTTATATTTCATATAAGATAGCACTATAGCCGCTAGTTCGTTTTATATATATAGGTCCATATATACGAACCGGTACTGTTAACTCAACACAGTAATAATAAGCAGCTATAAATATACAATTCATGCATATTAATTATCACATTCAGACAAACAATCTTATCACAGATCACACAGAAGTCTGAACTGAGGAAGCCCTCAGAGACAATCAGTGACACATAACAACATACCGTTCACCCTGATGTATTACGGTGGAGTATGAATCAGCAAGATCCTATGCTCCTTGTGTAGTCTCTAACAGTCTAAACAATACATAATGCTACTGATTAGCATACCGTATAACAACACAATTCTACGGTACCCCGTACCGTCACTAACACCTCCCGGTTAACCCCCGTTATTAACTATCAATGTTTGTCGGGTTTTAGGTTTAACTCGAGATTGGGAAAAGTGTTCTATTACATGCGTAGTCTTGTTTGTATATTAGTATAGCACTTATTTGTTCTTTTTTTTGTTTCATTGTTATCGCATGTGACTTAACTACCCTTGTATGTCTTAGTTTGTTTCATTATTGCATGTGTGATTCTCGTCATGCACTATGCATCTCACCTTAGTATTTTTTTTCTAAGGTTGTCTCTCCTCTTTTTTTTCAATGTGGTATAATCATGTTACAATACTTTGAATTATTAAAATCCTTATTATCCTGTATACTCCTAACATTAGAATTTCGATTCTAATGTTGTATAATTCTTTTCCCTTATCTATGATCATTTAATTATGAGAATTTATAGTGATTGCACCATATCACATTTCACACCATTACATATATTTATTTATATGTGTGTATTATGGAACTATTTATTATATGGTAGTCTTATAATCTTCATTCATTCTTTTTAATGAATATCCCTTATTTATAAATGTTATAACTCTTATACATTAAAAACCATATTATAATTTCAATTTAAAATGTTAATATTTTCGAACAGCACCTATGTTCTTAAATATTTCCAAATCCACCACTTAATTAATGTAGTGTTACATATAGTTTATAAACATATATTATGACATTTAAGTCATTAAAACAATTATAACCTATAGTTATATTTTGTTTTATAAAATACCAAATAGCCCTTATATTTTTGCCATACTTCTTCCATTATATACCTCTAAACTTCTATAAACCACAATTCCATCCCCATTTTTAATACATAGTTTTCTAATTCCATTAAAACTATATATTATACATATTTCTTTATAAAACCTTATATATAACTCCAAAATTACCAAACTATACCAAGAGGTTATAAACATCATTACTAACCTTATACTTCCTCTAAATTTCGGTTTTACCACATATGTTACCCATTTGTAACAATTTTACAAAATATCTTATATTATACTTATATAACTCATATAAACTCCAAATTTAACCAAATAAATTTCTAAAAATTCCTAATAACCTAAGGTTTGTACTAAACTCCATTTAGTACCCCAAGTTTTCGGAAATTACATTATAGCCCCATCTCTTTTAAACCTTTTACAAATTAATACTTATCTTATATAAGGTAGTATTTTAATTTCTTAAATTTTCCAAACTTGGTCAAAGTCTCCTATATAGTCAACTTTGACTCCTAATACCAAATGGGAACCAATTTTTCGGTAATCACTAATAATAACCTATACTTTTCTATTTTTACAATTTTGACCCAAAACTTTATAAAATGTTATAATTTTTATTAAATTCATTTAAAAACCCTAAATTGCTCATAAATTAAGCGCCACGGCTTTCTAATTTCCTAGTAATTACGAATTGGCCCCAATTTAACTATATAAGCATAAATCTAACTAAATAAGCTTATAAACTTAAATTAAAAATGGCCTAATGACATGGCCTTATTACACCTTGAACTTGCAAAATAATTACACAATAAATGTCTCAAAATATTGTATATATGCTCACGGCCTCACCATTGTTTAAATATTTTCCACATAATGTCATAATTTGACCATTATGTTAATTAAATCACTTAAATGACTAGCTTAATTTATCTTAGTCATTTCTTTTTTTTTTTAGGTCAATATGACCCATATTTATAATTTCACTCTCGGCCATATATATATATATATATATATATCTTAGAAATTATAAAAATCATAAGTTTAAGGTGTTTATACCTTGATTTATCCTTGTATGGGCTCGGTCACTTGTAGGAAAATTCACCACTTCATTTAGACATGTTTAATACAACAAAAAACAGGTATGGTTATACTCCAAGCTTGAGTTTAACCATAAGGAACAATAATGAAGATTTAAGGCAAAAATCACCTTAAAATGCAAGGGAAGTTCTAGGTGGGTTCGGCCTGAATCAAACTCCACAAGGTGTTAGATCTACCATATTGACATAGGAAATAGCTAGATCACAACAAGTTGCCTTGTTATTAGGTTTTACCTTGGAAAAATGCCTTAAAAGAGAGTATTTCTCTTGGAATTCGGCCACACTTGCTCCAAATGGCTAAACCAACTGATGAACATGTAAATATGAAGATTATGAGTGTATAAACTCATAAAAATTCAAGGAAGAAAACCGGATGTAGAGTGGAGAGGCTTAAGGTATGTTTTTACCTTAAAATGCAATTTTGAGCAACCTTGGTCCCTCTACTTGTCTCAACCGAGTTTTGAAGTTGTTCTAACCTTAGAACACTGAGAGTGAGCCATAGGAACAGATGATCCACGAAATCTAGGTGTTGGTAGTGAAGAGATGAAGAAAAAGAGCTAAAATGACCTTAAAACACTTACCTAAGAGCTTAGGAGTTAGATCTGCCTTCCATGCTCAAGAACAAAGCTTGATAGCTGCTAGAAGGAGAGGAGCTCAGTTGGAGAGGCTGGGAATCGGACAAGGAGGAAGGAAGAGATGGGTAAGGTTTGAAATAATTGAAAAAGTAAGTAAATTTCAAAGTAACTGTATTAGGTAGCAATTTGTCCCATAATGATTGTAAGCTGTCTCTCTCCTATTGCCAGCTGATTCCAGGGGTCAAATGGGTCATTACTTGACCATTGACCATACTTGGTCAATTTGACTCATGCGGGCCCCACTTTAGGGTTTTATTAATATTTTAATATTAAATTTGTAAAAATTCATAAATTTCTGGAATTAAATTCCTAATATGATATATATGATAAAATATCATATTTAAGGGTAATTATAATCTTTAAGACATTAACCATTTAAAAATCAATTTAGAAGACAATCTCACAAAAACGTGCTTTAAGGTGTTTAGTGCACATTTTTGTGTCACAGGATGTTCCTGAGCTTAGTTCTCCTTGAGAATGGTTTTTTGTATTCCTTACTTCATTATAATACTTAGGAATCCACTTTGTATCCTTTTGAGGTCAACAACCTTTATGGTGTCTTAAAGCCATTTTTGGCTTTACCGATCTTAAGGCGTGTTTTGCCTTGTTGAGATCTTTTAGATTGTTCCCAATAATATTTAGATGTTTATTAATCCTCTTAGATCATTAATAGATCATTTAATTATATTTTAAAGGTTAGGGTATTTTCAGTCTACCCCCCTTAAAAAGGCTTCGTCCCGAAGTCCTTAACCCTCTACAGTTCACCTAAGGAATCAAGTTCCACTAAGTAACAAACAGTCCATTTCTAGGGAGTAATCTCCCACTAGGTTCAGACCTAGTCTATTCACACAGCATATATATCAAATAACCAAACTCATGGTATAAACTCATTCATATCAACAGCACTAAACAAGGTGCACATCCCTCATCAGCCACAAGTACTCAGCGGTACTTGTATATATTCAACCACAGGTGCACTAAGGCACATACATAATTTGTATCATACATACAATCATCCAAACAACATGATATGACGCATATACCAACAAAAACACACTAAAAACAATACCTAATGCACAACATGTGGCGCAAGCCAAGTGGGGTCCTACCCCCCTAAGAAGGGTTTGACCACGAACCCGTACAAGTATCCCAGCTACTACTCGAAGAGTGCTGGGTACTTTCTCTCATAACTACTGGTCCTCTAACTCCATGTAGCCTCCTCCACCTCATGGTTCGACCAGAGAACCTTGACCATACTAACGTCTTGGTTCTTGTCTGCCTCGTCTCGTACTCTCGAGAATGCGGAGTGGTATTTCCTCATATCGTAGAGCGGGGTCCAACTCTAAAGTCTCTATGGCTGTAAAACGTGCGATGGATGGGGCACATACCTCTTCAACTGTGAAACGTGAAAGACGTTGTGCACCCTCCGAGCTCTGCTGGTAAATCCAGTCTGTAGGCTAACGGGCCCACTCGCTCCCCTAATCGCATAAGGTCCAAACATACTTTGGGCTCAACTGCCCTTCTGCTGCCCAAACCAGAATATTCCCTTTCATGGGTGACACTCTGAGGATACCATATCGTCGGTAGTGAACTCATGTGTCCCTCCTCTTGTTGTCGATTGAGTGTTTTCTTGCAGCTTCTGCTGTCTGCCGCTAGCCCTCAGGTTCTTGCGAATTTGAGGACCATCCTCCTTAATCTGCTCTAGGTACTCAGGTCCTAGACGTAGTCTCGCTGGCTCATCCCAGCATAAAGGAGTCCACACGGTCGACCATAAAGTGCCTGGAGGGTGGCTCTGTATCGAGGAAGTGGTAGTCTTGTTGTCGTAGGCGAAACTCGATCAGTGTGTAGTTGTACTGAATAGCTACGGCTAGAAAGTAGACTGCCAAAACCAGCTACAGCTGAAGGTCTCAAGTGTCATCTCACAGCTGTCGGCGATCCGGTGGGACATAGGTCTCTCAGTACTCTCCGTCGGTCATGGGATGGAACGCCGTACTAATAAGCTTCAACTGCAAGTACTCCAACGTGAACCCACAGTGATTCCTGAGAACCTGTCCCAGTGATCTGGACAAAAATCGAGGGTCCCTATCAGAAACAATAGTCTTTGGCACCCCATGGTGCCGGATCACCTCCTCTGGAACAAGTCCGCTAACTTCGGGACATTCCAGGTATCCTTCATAGCAACACACTTTGCCACCTTCGTCAGACGTCCACAATGACCCAAATCGTGTTCAGTCCGCCCTTAGTCGGTGGGAGACCGACAACGAAATCCATCGAGATGTCCTCGAACTTCCAACAAGGAATAGGCATAGACTGCACTAACCTCCGGGTCTCCTATGCTCAAACTTAACCTTCGACAGGTCAAGCATCTAGCCACGTACTCAGCTACATCCTGCTCATCCCGCTCCACCAGAAATGAACCTTCAAATCCTTATACATCTTCGACGAACCAGGGTGGACGGATAAGGGACGGCAATGAGCCTCCTGGAGTATTCTCCTTCAGATCAGGAGACGACTCCGGAATACATAATCGGCCATTCAGTCGTAACATGCCATCATTGTACAAATTCGAAATCATATTTCTGTCTCTCAAAACAACCCTCTAAACATTTTCTGTTTGATGTTCTCCTCCAAATACTGATCACTCTCTCCTGAGCAGCTCGTATCTCATCAATCATACTGCTGCTCGCTACTAGTGTAAATAATGAATGAGCTCTGCGGCTCAGGCGTCGGCACTACATTTGCTTGGCCCTCTTTTATACTCAGGTCTATGTCGTTGTCCTTCAAGAACTCGCCCCATCTTCTATGTCGCATGTTCAGCTCCTTCTGAGAGAAGAGATGTTGTAGACTCTGTGATCAGAGTAGATAGTGACTGTCACACCATACAAATAATGTCGCCAGATCTTCAAAGCGAAGACTACTGCGCCTAACTCAAGGTCATGTGTGGGTAATTCACCTCATGCTTCTTCAGCTGTCGGGATGCGTAAGCAACTACCTTCCCGTGCTGCATAAGCACACAGCCTAGACCGGTTCCAGAGGCATCACAATATCCTCGAACCCATCGGTGCCCCTCAGGGATAGTAAGAACCGGGCGCGATGTCAGGAGATCCTTCAGCGTCTGAAAGGACTGCTCACACTCTGATACCACTTTTGTAACACCCCTACTAATCCTGCTTCTAAAAATAATATAATCGCAGCGGTAAAACAGATTGTCGTTCTAATGGTGTCACAGTTATCACTCGCCCATACGGGTGATAACGAGTTACCTGATAATCAACATGCGAAACGTATTCCCGCAGTGACCACAAGAGATAGATAGTAGTACTTAAACAATTCAAAAACAAATCTAACAACAACCAATTATTACAGACCGTGAGCATCTAAACCAAATACACCTTGGCTAAACAACCCGAGTCCAAAACATCTGAGTATCACACCGTACCAAGTCTAAACCAACAGTAATATCACAATAGTCACGCCTCGCTGCGACCCACCAGCTAGTCACCTGCATGAAAATGGTTGTGGTATGGAATCAGCCCCTGCTGAGTATGTTATCACATGCCCCGTCATGCCCCCAAAGACCCCTCAATTATTTGGTCGAGAGCATGAGGTTCATTACATGCAATACCGTTTTAAATATTTAAAACTGTAAATCAAATAACATTAATATCCATACAATAACATAACCATCAACACATAATAAAATAACCACAAGTGTAACCAATGAACAACAAAGCGAAATAACGAGAATAACAAACAAGTATTAAGTCTCGTCCATGGTATGGAAACCAATATTGTTTGCCCCTGTACAAGTCTCAATTGTTTTAATTATTCAGTTATACCTAGGGACAATGTCTCGTTAAAACGACATGTCTCTAGTTTACCCATATATTATGGCGGGTCACCCACGGCAGTAGCCACTCCAACGGTAGAGTCTCCGACCAACGAGTCATTCTAGCTCACGGGAAATTTTCTTGATACTTGCGGACCCGTACGCGGACATCCTGGTATCGTTTTTGTGATCACAGCGCGCACCAAGAGCCACATCCTCCTGGCTTTACTTTCCTTCCTTAGTTAATTATTTATTCCATCGCATCGCATTACCAAATTTTCCTAACACAGCAGACTAAGGTCATTAGTCCAATCCGGAGTCTGTAAACTCGGGATCCAGTGTTAGATACAAGAGCGGCGTATAGAAAGGCCAATGCTCCGTATAAAAGTCTCGGATAATATGTATATCTTATTATCCTAGTGCTACAATGTTTTTCTAACGATCCTTATATTTCATATAAGATAGCACTATAGCCGCTAGTTCGTTTTATATATATAGGTCCATATATACGAACCGGTACTGTTAACTCAACAACAGTAATAATAAGCAGCTATAAATATACAATTCATGCATATTAATTATCACATTCAGACAAACAATCTTATCACAGATCACACAGAAGTCTGAACTGAGGAAGCCCTCAGAGACAATCAGTGACACATAACAACATACCGTTCACCCTGATGTATTACGGTGGAGTATGAATCAGCAAGATCCTATGCTCCTTGTGCAGTCTCTAACAGTATAAACAATACATAATGCTACTGATTAGCATACCGTATAACAACAATTCTACGGTACCCCGTACCGTCACTAAACACCTCCCGGTTAACCCCCCGTTATTAACTATCAATGTTTGTCGGGTTTTAGGTTTAACTCGAGATTGGGAAAAGTGTTCTATTACATGCGTAGTCTTGTTGTATATTAGTATAGTTATTGTTGAACTTGTTATCGCATGTGACTTAACATACCCTTGTATGTCGTATAGTTTGTTTCATTATTGCATGTGCGATTCTATGTCATGCACTATGCATCTCACCTTAGTATTTATTTTTCTAAGGTTGTCTCTCCTCTTTTTTTTTCAATGTGGTATAATTCATATGTAAACAATACTTTGAATTATTTAAAATCCTTATTATTCCATGTATACTCCTAACATTAGAATTTCGATATCTAATGTTTATAATTCTTTTCTCCTTATCTATTATCATTTTAATTATGATAATTTATAGTTATTGCACCATATCACATTTTCTACACCATTACATATATTTATTTATATGTGTGTATTATGGAACTATTTATTATATGGTAAGTCTTATAATCTCATTCATTCTTTTTAATGAATATCCCTATATTTATAAATGTTATAACTCTTATAACATTAAAAAACCATTATAAATTCAATTTAAAATGTTAATATTTTCGAACAGCACCTATGTTCTTAATATTTCCAAAATCCACCACTTAATTAATGTAGTGTTACATTATAGTTATATAACATATATTATGACATTTAAGTCATTAAAACAATATAACCTATAGTTATATTTTGTTTATAAAATACCAAATAGCCCCTTATATTTTCGGCTTCCATTATATACCTCTAAACTTCTATAAACCACAATTCCATCCCCATTTTTATACATAGTTTTCTAATTCCATTAAAACTATATATTATACATATTTCTTTATAAAACCTTATATATAACTCCAAAAATTACCAAACTATACCAGAGGTTATAAACATCATTACTAACCTTATACTTCCTCTAAATTTCGGTTTTACCACATATGTTACCCATTTGTAAATTTTACAAAATATCTTATATTATACTTATATAACTCATATAAACTCCAATTTAACCAAATAAATTTCTAAAAATTCCTAATAACCTAAGGTTTGTACTAAACTCCATTTAGTACCCCAAGTTTTCGGAAATTACATTATAGCCCCATCTCTTTTAAACCTTTTACAAATTAATACTTATCTTAATATAAGGTAGTATTTTAATTTCTTAAATTTTCCAAACTTGGTCAAAGTCTCCTATATAGTCAACTTTGACTCCTAATACCAAATGGGAACCAATTTTTTCGGTAATCACTAATAATAACCTATACTTTTCTATTTTTACAATTTTGACCCAAAACTTTATAAAATGTTATAATTTTTATTAAATTCATTAAAAAAACCCTAAATTGCTCTAAATTAGCCCACGGCTTTCTAATTTCCTAGTAATTACGAATTGGCCCCAATTTAACTATATAAGCATAAATCTAACTAAATAAGCTTATAAACTTAAATTAAATGGCCTAATGACATGGCCTTATTACAACCTTGAACTTGCAAAAAATTACACAATAATGTCTCAAAATATTATATATGCTCACGGCCTCACCATTGTTTAAATATTTTCCACATAATGTCATAATTGACCATTATGTTATTAAATTCACTTAAATGACTAGCTTAATTTATCTTAGTCATTTCTTTCCATTTTTAGGTCAATATGACCCATATTTATAATTTCACTCTCGGCCATATATATATATATGCTTAGAAATTATAAAAATCATAAGTTTTAATGTTTACCTTGATTTATCCTTGTATGGGCTCGGTCACTTGTAGGAAAATTCACCACTTCATTTAGACATGTTTAATACAAAAACAAGGTATGGTTATACTCCAAGCTTGAGCTTAACCATAAGGAACAATTAATGTAAGATTTAAGGCAAAAATCACCTTAAAAATGCAAGGGAAGTTCTAGGTGGGTTCGGCCTGAATCAAACTCACCACAAGGTGTTAGATCCACCATATTGACATAGGAAATAGCTAGATCACAACAAGTTGCCTTGTTATTAGGTTTTACCTTGGAAAAATGCCTTAAAAGAGAGTATTTCTCTTGGATCTCGGCCACACTTGCTCCAAATGGCTAACCAACTGAATGAACATGTAAATATGAAGATTATGAGTGTATAAACTCATAAAAATTCAAGGAAGAAAACCGGATGTAGAGTGGAGAGGCTTAAGGTATGTTTTTACCTTAAAATGCAATTTTGAGCAACCTTGGTCCCTCTACTTGTCTCAACCGAGTTTGGAAGTTGTTCTAACCTTAGAACACTGAGAGTGAGCCATAGGAACAGATGATCCACGAAATCTAAGTGTAGGTAGTGAAGAGATGAAGAAAAAGAGCTAAAAATGACCTTAAAACACTTACCTTAAGAGCTTAGGAGTTAGATCTGCCTTCCATGCTCAAGAACAAAGCTTGAGAGCTGCTAGGAAGGAGAGGAGCTCGGTTGGAGAGGCTGGGATCGACAAGGAGGAAGGAAGAGATGGGTAAGGTTTGAAATAATTGAAAAAGTAAGTAAATTTTCAAAAGTAAATGTATTAGGTAGCAATTTGTCCCATAATGATTGTAAGCTGTCTCCTCTCCTATTTCCAGCTGATTTCCAAGGGTCAAATGGGTCATTACTTGACCATTGACCATACTTGGTCAATTTGACTCATGTGGGCCCCACTTTAGGTTTTTTATTATTTTAATATTAAATTTGTAAAAATTCATAAATTTCTGGAATTAAATTCCTAATATGATATAATATGATAAAATATCATATTTAAGGGTAATTATAATCTTTAAGCCCATTAAAATCAATTTAGAAGACAATCTCACAAAAATGTGCTTTAAGGTGTTTTAGTGCACATTTTTGTGTCACAGGATGTTCCTGAGCTTAGTTCTCCTTGAGAATGTTTTTTTTGTATTCCTTACTTCATTATAATACTTAGGAATCCACTTTGGATCCTATTTGAGGTCATACAACCTTTATGGTGTCTTAAAGCACATTTTTGGCTTTACCGATCTTAAGGCGTGTTTTGCCTTGTTGAGATCTTTTAGTTGTTCCCCAATAATATTTTAGATGTTTATTAATCCTCTTAGATCATTAATAGATCATTTAATTATATTTTAAAGGTTAGGGGTATTTCAGCTTTTCTTATTCTTCATAGTATTGTATGTCCTCATCCTGTATGCTTATGATTTAGTACTAAAGGTCTCTTAATGGACACGTGTTATCTTTATATATAACACGGCCTTGATAAGTTGTATCTTGTCTATCCAGTCTCTCTGGGGATCTAATGTTCATATTCTTAGCGTCCTTTTAAGTGTCTAAATCGTTTTTTCCATCTGACCTTTGGTCTGAGGATGATTTTTAATCTGAAACTACTGTTTAGTGCGTATTGCGCTTTACAGTTTAATCTTATTAATCTTAAGACATGCCCTATGTCTATACTTAACAATCCGTGCTTCTCGCACTTCATAGTCCTTAATTATTTGTTCTCTGATTCCCTTGCGTTGCTGGTTCAACTGAATTCTTCTCTTCGACTGTTTGTGGTAATGGTTGCTCTTGTCTGATCTTGTGTCGTTGTCCGTGGTACGGAGTCGACTACCTCCCGTGTTCCTTACATCATTCGTCCACATGCATGGGGTACCTTATTGGTACATTACTACTTACCCAACTAACTCATAAATGAGCGTGTCAGGCCTGCAAGCCCCTGTGGGGTGCAGTCGTTCCACGTCTCGTTTTAGTAAACTCATAGTGTCCGTCACACGTTTAGCTATTACTAATTATGAAGTATTCTGTTGTCGATCTCCTCTTCCATCGTTCCATAATAACATTTATTGTTCTTCTTGAAGTTAATCAAGGGAAGTCCATTTACTGTGTTCTTGGGTATGGTATGCTCCAGCTCCTTTCTGTATTCCGTATTGATTATATTTCTTAGTAGTTTAGGTCTCTTTCCATAGAGCCTCTTATCTTCTTTCTCATATTCATTCTATTAGGAATGCACTTCCAGTTCCTTAAGGAATGGGTAGTGTGCTTCCTGTGAAATCTTACCTAACCAGGTCCAGACTACTGGCATCAATGCCCAGTTCGTCTACCATCTTATTTCCTTACTTATGCTGGTCTTAACTCATAAATTTAATTGCCTCAGTGTCAATATTTGACGGCTCATACATAATGGTCGCCTTACCGCGCACCATGACTTAATCCACTTATCCAACTATTGTACTCACGACCACTACTACCGTGGTAGTTGGCCTTACCATGTTGCCCATGAATGGTGCAACCTCTTACTCACTTATTCTAATGTCTTACCTTATACTCAATCCCTTCTTGGTGTAAACACACTGGGAGTTCTCTCATTCCGGTGTATGGCAGTTGCTGTACCGTGTTGTAAAACAGTTGACTCTTGATGTAAAGATGTTCTGCTTAAATCGCAGATTCGTAAATAGGCTGATTTCTCTTGCATTCTTTCCTCCTTATGGCGTTGCTTACCTTGCAATTTAACCGGTTACTGAAGAAGTCATCCACTGAATCACAAGCTCTTCTGAGCCTTGGTCACTTGACGTGCCATAATGTGCACTCTCAATGTTTATCTCTGACGAATACTGATGCTTAAATCCCGGGTGTTGGATATGAGGTCTGTTTCTGCAGCCTTCCTTATTACTCAAGTGTATCTGATATGTTCCAAGGTAATCCCAAGTTTACAGTTTCCATTCTCTAACAAAAGCGTATTGCGTCTCTAATAAGTGAAAGCCCTTTTGAGGGGTTCATTCCCACTCATGGCCTCACAACAAGGAGAGGTATCCCCACCCTAAAAGGCATGGTTCGTTCTCCGCCCCAATCCTTAGCATTATCTCAATATTCTCTTTGGTACCCTTTCTTGGTAATGTTTTCTTCCCAATCTAAGTTATAGGTTTGGTAACCGTTCATATCTACGAATTGTAGTTCCTTCGTGGCTTAAACAAGCTCTCTTATAACTTATTGCGCCTCGGGCTCTGATGTGGTTAACATCCTTGGCTCGTAGGCTCTTAGTGCTTAATGTCTCAGTTCATTACTTATATTCCTACTCATCCGTAGGTCATCCTGATAGGTTCTGATCCTTTGAACACTATCCACCGTTAGGTTACATACTAAATGTAGTATTGGTTTCATGGTAAGTCGCTGCATCCTGCTTCCTGCTATGGAAGTTTATTCAGGTATTCTGAGGTTACTTAGTGTCTTTGACAATACTGTCGTTTTATTAGACCTATGTCTTTTAGCAAATAAGGATAAGTTCGTATTAGGCGTTTGCCTTAAGGTGTCCAAGTTGTATATCATCATCCTGTCATCTTATACTTCCATCTCAACGCTTCGTTCAACTTCCGTTGACTATGCCACCCGTTGATGATCAATCATACTTGGGTGTTAATGAGTTAAACAAACAGTATTAACTATCATTCATCAGTTGTTCGGCTCGACTATGCCCGCTCTGTGGGGGTAGTCCTCTGAGCTTTTCTTTCCCAGGGTTGTACGACTTTAATCCTTAGTAGGTTATAGCTTACTTATTTTATTTCTTTTATCCTTGTTTTCTGGGGTTTTCCAACATCTTCATTGAAGAATGTTGTTATTGGTATTCTTAATGGTCACCCTGGGAGTCTTATCCAGTTTTCGTTGGAATTCGTTGCTTCAACAGTCTCAATAGTATCTTATAATACATCCCTTGTATGTTATTGCTTACATAGTGTTTTGCTCGGATTCTAAGCGATCTCTAGGTTTTCCCCCTTGGAGTTCGGGATTGTGTTCTTACCGTACTGTCGGTTATTGTTGTAGTGGGTTATACCGTTGCTAATATTTATATGGTTTAATACTTTGTCCAAGTTCCGCTCCCGGCTGACTGGTGTGTCACCTCATCTCATCATGGTCAGGCCGTCGGGCCTTTCCAAGGTCTTATTTTTCTGTTCTCATGGATTTACAATCCGGTATTAATATGTGTTACAACCGTAGCGTTCTCCTATCTTGCCATGATGGCTTTCCGTGTAGCTTAACCGTGGTAGCACTTGCTATGGCAAGTGCGCCATGCAGGATGGGCTATTGGTGCAAGGTACATTGGAAGTATACTTCCTTCTAATTCCCATGTAATTGGTAGTCCTCGGGACTCCTTCGATGATCTCTTATTTTGGATAACTGACCATCCGGCAGTTTCCTTGTTGTTTGACAGTACTGTCACTTATCCGGGCGTTCCTCTTTCTGGGGGAACCCCTTATTATTTACTCCTGTCTTAGTCCTCGCTCCTGTCTCCACACATTTCATTGTGGTTACTAAGTAATGGTTCTCCTGTAGGCACTACATCGTAGTCCTACTCCGGCATACAATTATATGTGTTTCCACTGTCGTCCGCGTTATGTCGGCCAGGTTTGTAACCTTCCTCATTGTATGGGGTTTGGAGTTCCCGGTTCTTAACTGGACTTCCAGTAATCTTATCCCTTAAGCTTGTATTATCCCATTGCCATACTCATTCGGACCACTGTCTGGTACTCATGTCTCTTATCATTTCCTTATCCATTGCACTCGTAGTGCTTTCCTTATCATTAGTGTTGCGGTGTAACTCGACTGCATAGCATGTCGACCCATGTTGCCGGTAATTACCGTTCCCTTACTGGTAGAATTCCTTGGTAGCACCTATTTCCACGTTGCGCTCCAATTAAAACGATCAAGTTCTCATAAACTGTTGTTCAAGAAGATGTTTCTCGTATTGCTTACTGTTAACTAACTGCCAGATCGGGTTTTTCCCGAGTAAGAGAAGGCTTACTTCTCTCTGGTGTTTGTTCCACACATTCAAGGTTAGAGATGTGGAGGGCGGTTTAGGTACTATGGATATCCGGTAAACACCGGGAAGTCCTAACTAACGCACCTCACACTCTTTCTCTCAACCTTTAACCCATAACTCAATCTCAACCTTAATATTCTCCTAAGTTCGGCAATTCTTGTCTTCAGAGCGTAACTACGCTCTGATACCACTTTTTGTAACACCCCAACTCAATCCAAATATGATCTCGCAACTTAACAGCTTATACATATACATGTCACAGCGGAATTCTTTACACTCCAGGACCTTGCCATGGTCTGACTACAGAATATCCCGAACATTAGTACAACAACCTTAACCAATTACATTTCCTTCTTACAATCCCCTCATATCCTATACATCTTACTAACTCTCAATTGCCATACGAGTGTACATGCACAACTCGTAGGCCACACTTAACCCTTCACACTTGTACCCCTTCTTACTCTCGCGACGGCCGCCTCCTGATGTTCACCTGTGTAGTAAAAACAGCCCCCAAAGGGGGTCAGCACGAATGCTGGTACGATCCTCTCATGGCCCCCAAGCTAACGTGGCTACGACGACTAATTGTCGATATCATGGAGGTTGATTAGATGCACAACATAATAGAAAGTGCAGTAAACAACAACTCAGATATGAACAGTCAAAGTTCACACACAATGAACGACTTAAATGCGTTCCCTTAATTAGAGAGTTAATTATTTACTCCTTAAGTAATGTTCCCTCTTAATAATCCTAGTCCATCCTTATCTCACCTCAATCTTAGTCTTATCTTAATCTTAGAAACAACCATCCTTTAATAAGGAATGGATGTAGCTTATCTTAATCTTAATAATACAAACCATCCTTTAAAAAGGAATGGTTGCAACTTATCTTAACCTTACCTTAATCTTAATCTTAACAATACAAACCATCCTTTAAAAGGAATGGTTGCAACTTATCTTAACCTTACCTTAATCTTAATCTTAACTTATTCTCAGTATACAAACCGTTCCTGGAGAGGAATGGTTGTATCCTAAGTCCAAACCTGGGATTTAGGTGATCCCACCGCACCATCTTAATGCCACCTACCCAGGACGGAGTCCAGCGTAGCTGAGCCAGCAACCGGCCCTAGGCTACAAGTCCGAAGACAAGTCCTTAAGCGGAAGTCGAATCTGCTATAGATACCGACCCCCTTTCCTTAGCATGCATGACCGAAGTCAGTCCCGGGTTTCCTCACTCAAGTTCCAGTTAGTAGTAGTCTCAAGACCATGTTTGTTGGTTAACCTCTTTCGGTTTATATCGTCCCATATGAGGGAGCGTTCCTTAGTCTCACTCAATTCCTTACTAAACGTTGGTTAGTAAGTTCTAACGGTATGTTGTGTTAGATTTCAACATCACACAACAATACAATAAACATAATATTCCGGTTGCATGCTTTATCTTGTTTAGTGAGCACACAAAACAAATAGCACACAAGCCGAGGGACACCTCGTTAGCAAGCAGGTCACAATAAGAACTGTACCGTTCACCATTGGTCGTTCGGTTGCTTACTCTCTTCCGGAGTCCACATTCCCAAGTCCTAAAACATTCATTCAGTTTTAGGTTGTTAATCACTTAACTTAATTCACTACTTAACTTACTAGTCACTAATGATCCCCATCTAACACCACTTAAGTTCTTATAGACTTAATCTTAAGTGAATCACTTCACATCATAACTTATACTTATTCACCCACTTAATTATCATTGTTACCCACCAAACATGTCTTAAACAACCTTATGTCATTATTACATATCAATCCCCACCATTGGATATCATTTCCTAACCTTAAACAAAGTTTTTGGTCAAAACAGCACCACGTCCGAACTTGTGTCCGAGCTTACCAAGTTCGGACGCAAGTCGAGACTCAAAAGGGTGCAACCAGACGTGTGTCCGAACATGTGTCCGAACTTCTCTAAGTTCGGACATGGGTCAAGGAAAATCAAAGGAAGAATTTCATGTGTCCGAACATCTAAGTCCGGACGGTAGTTCGGACTCTAGCCGAGACTCAAAATTCTAGTCGCACAGGCATGTCCGAGCTTCCAAATTTGGACGGAAGTTCGGACAGGCTAGAATGTTCATCTTCCACACCCTTAAACACTTATCTATCTCCTTTCTTGCAAAAATGCCCATCTCTTCCACAAGTGTCCCATTATGTCTTAATACCATATAGGCTCTTAACTCACCTTAGAACTTCCACCAAACTCTCCAAAACAACTTCCAAGATCTTCTTAAACATTTACTAAATTCTTACAAACACTCCTAACACTTATCATATAATTCCTTGCATTTCCAACTCGTAACCTTACCAAAACTTCAACCAGCCCAAGTGTGCCCCCTCCTAAAAGTTTGAGCACTTCATAAACATTATTTTCCATCTTCAGCTCATTTACTAAACTTCCTCAAGTCACCTTGCATATCCATGCACAATTTCTCTTCCTTTCATTTGTTACTCATCACTCCTAAACTCTTGAGCTTACTTATACATTGCTTTCCATTACCTTACACCTTGACATGGTTCTTCATTTACCCTGACCATGTAACACCCTCCTTAGACATTTCCACCACCTCTTTTATGCATCTTATTCACCACCCTCATGATCATACGCTCTTTTACATTCCTAGTCATTTTCCGTGACATTTGACAACATTCTCCACCACCTTTCTCTTCCATCACCCAAGTCCACTCATTAACATCTATACTAAACCTCATTAGTCCACTACTAGCATCATCACACTTGCACAAACTATCCAAACTCCTCATTTGTTTTATTCTCTAGTTCCATCCTAAATCACCTTAAAGCATTATAACCCTTTCCATCCAAATCTTTGCTCAAGTCTTAGCATTCCTCATCACATGATTTCGGTGTGTTTAATACACCCACCTAGCCTCTAATTCCTCCTAGACAACTCTAGGCCATTCTAAGCCTCAAGAACTCCTTAATTAACTCATTTCCACTCAAATTCCTATAATGACTCCTAGTGAATCCTAGGTCTATCAACTCACCACCACCACCTAAACACTTAGTTTTCTACTCAAATTTTGTCATAGCTCCTCTATATATATCATGCCCAAATGCATTGTTTTTCTCACACCATAATCTCACACACACCAAGTCCTTCTCATCTTATTTTCTCACCCAAATCAACTCATTCACAACAAACTCAATATAGTGCAATAAATCTTAAATTGCATAGCACTAAGGCTCTTAAATGACATGGCTCCTAGGCCCTTAATGACTAAAACTTAAACACATGAATTTCCCACATATAAAAGCTTTCAACCTGCAAATACACCCATCAATCTCATAGTAGTTATAATGCTCTTAAAATCCCTCTTAAACTTATATTACTAACTCATTCTCATTGGCTCCTTAGTCACAAGTTCATAAGCTGTTTAAAAACTCTTTTTCCTAGGTTATACAACCCATTACCTAATGTAAGCCCTAGGCTACATTGGTACTCATCTAAAACCCATTCCTTAAACACCATTAGGTAAGTGATTTACCTTGTTTTCCTCAAGTTTATCTTAACTTCCTCATTAGGCCTTCTTCTTACATGAATCTCGGCCACCACTTACTTCCTTTGCCAATGTTCTAACCAATATTCAATGACTCACATGAGTGCTAAACAATACACTAACCTCAAGGAATGAAACCCTAGGTTAGAAATGTGTTCTAAGGCATAAAAGTGGATGATTACCTTTGAAGTCTCAGATAGACTTTGGCATTGAATGAAATGGACCTCCACTAGTCCTTGGTGAATAAATCAAGCTAGAACAAGGCATAAAAACAAGGCCCCATGAGTAGTAATTTTCGGCCATGTGGAAGGAATGGTGGAAACATGTTTTTTCTTACATTTTCTTTACCTTAAGAGAATGGAGAAGCTAATGAGCTCTTCAAACTTGATTTTCCTCCATCAATGGAGTTTTCTCATGGCACCAAACTTGAGCTTTGAAAGATTTGAAAAGATAGAAAGATAGGTCTTGGCCTAACTAAGAGAAATATATGTTTAGTTTTTTGATTTGGAGCTAAATGAGTAAGTTTGTTGCCAAAGCAAGGTGGTGGTGCCATGGGTGCTGCTCCTACATGAATGAAGGGAGGAAGAAGATGGTGAAACCGTGGGAAGAAGAGAAATGAGGAGAGAGAAGAAGAAAAGGTAGCTTATAAGGTATTTTACTTTAATAAAGCAAATAGTACTCCTTTTTACTTATCTCTTCTTTTCTTCCTTATTTGATGTAGTCTATGGTGACTCATCCTTAAAACCGCCCCTCATTATAACCAAGATATTTATGGTCTTGGTTGACCAACTAATTGACTTAAGTTGATTAAAACTTAAACTAGTCACTATTCGGCACTATTCACAAATTAGTGCACATATTTCTGAAATTTTTGATTTCCCATTGATTTAGGCTTCCTAATTGATACTAATAGTACACATATTGATTAAAGAGTAATGATGGACATTTAGCCACTCAAAACTCAATTCTAAGACAATTTCTCAAAAAGGTGCTTTAAGGAGTCTTAAGCACATTTTGTGTTTAAGCTTGTTTTTTGAGCTTGGTTTTCTTTGCTAATTGGTTTAAAATGTCCATTAGCATATTACTAAAGTCTTATAATGGTATTTGGGTGCTAATCAAAGTCACTCCAAGCTTAGAGCCGTTTTTGCCCAATTGCCCTTAAGGCACTTTCTTGTGTTTTTCCTTGGTTTAAATTGTCTACCAATCTTTCTAAGGCATATTCTAGCCTTACTACATCATAATTTGATGTTTACTTAGCATACTTAGGTTTGGGGTATTTCATGCGGGGGCTTTTTTTACATGGTCGAACAAGCATGTTATGGATCTGAACTCTAGGATGTACTGTAAGCTGGATAGGGTGCTTGTGAATGATAATTGGATTGCTCTTTTATTGATTCACATGCTGTCTTTGGTCCCCCTGATGTTTCTGATCACTCGCCTGCGTTAGTGGCTTTGGATAATATGGAGATTAAAAGGCCTAGTCCCTTCAGGTTCAGGAATATTTGGTTATCAGATCCGAGTTATTTTGATCTGGTTAGGGATGGTTTGGCACTACGGGCTAGAGGCTGTCCTATGTTTAGAATCACTCAGCGGCTGAAGATGATCAAATTAAAACTCAAAGGTCTGAACAAGAATAAATTTGGTCATCTAAGAGAGGCGGTGGAGGTTAATAGATAGGAGCTGCATAATTTGAAGGAAGAGTTACAGAGGAGGCCTTTTGATAAGGATCTGGTTTGTAAAGAAAATCGGTTGATACAGGAGTATAACCAGTCTGTGGGTTATTGTATTCTCAAATAGCCCAACAGGCTAAATGTGATTGGGTTCGTCTTGGGATGAATCGAGTGTTTATTTCTTTAGGCTTATGAATGCTAGGCGTAATTCTTCAAGAATCCAGGTGCTGACTGATGATCAGGGTCAGAGGCTTACGAATGAAACTGATATTGTTGGACATATTTTGGAATTCTTTCAAAATTTGTTAGGGATGAAGATGGCGAACAGAAAAGAGTGTGAAGCTGCAGTTTTTCTCAAGGGGCAAAAAGGTTATGGGGGAGGTTAATAATGAGTTGGTTCTCCCTGTTCAGGATAAGGAGATTTGGGATGCTTTGAATTCTATCAAGAATACTAAAGCTCCTGGGCCTGACGGGTTAACTCCTTATATTCAAGTCGGGTTGGCATATTTTTGGTAATGACATTAAGATTGCGGTGAGAGATTTCTTTAAGAAGGGGACCATTCTTAAACAGATAAATGCTACTTTGATTTCCTTAGTTCCCAAGGTTGCTAATCCCACAGTGGTGAAGGATCTTAGACCTAGAGCTTGTTGTAATGTGTTGTACAAGATAATCTCGAAGATCATCACAGCAAGGCTTAAGGAAGTGTTACCGGATATTGTAAGTGACTGCAGGGAGCATTTGTTGCTGGGAGAAGCTTGGCACACAATGTCCTCCTATGCCAAGAGATTGTTAAAGGTTATAGAAGGAGAAACATCTCTCCAAGGTGCGCGTTTAAAGTTGAATACATAAGGCATACGATAGTGTTAGTTGGGAATTTTGGAGGAGATTTTGGTGGGGTTTGGTTTTCATGCTAAATTTATCAGATGGATCATGGTTTGTGTAACAACACCTTCATATTCTATTCTGATAAATGGGCAAAGTCAGGGCTATTTTAAGGGTGAGAGAGGATTGAGACAAGGAGACCCTCTCTCCCCTCTCCTGTTTGTATTATGTATGGAGTATCTGAGTAGATTATTGGCTTCTGTTCAGAGTGAGCCTGATTTTAATTTCCACCCTAAATGCAGTAAGATAGGGCTGAATCATCTTTGTTTTGTGGATGATTTACTTATTTTCTGCAGAGGTGATATGGGTTCGATTAGGATTATTAAGAAATTGTTGAATGATTTCTCTGAGACTGCTGGTTTGCTAATCAGTCATCAGAAGTGTAGAGTCTTCTTTGGTGGTGTGAAGGAAGAAGAAAGGAGAAAGATTATGGAAGTTTTAGAGTTTGAAGAAGGTAATCTTCCTGTTCGGTACTTGGGTATCCCTTTATCTGCACAGAGACTGAAGTGTGAAGATTATATGCCTCTGATTAATAAAATCATTGCTTGCATTACACATTGGGCAGCTAGGAAGTTGAGTTATGCTGGTAGACTTCAATTGATTCAAAACACTCTAATGAGTTTGCAACGGTTCTGGTCAAGGTTGTTTCTGTTCCCTAAGAGTGTAATTCAATTGATTGAAAGGAAGTGTAGGATTACCTCTGGAGTGGTTGCGAAGATGGGAAGAGGGCTCCAGTAGCTTGGGCTAATGTTTACAAGCCTAAAAAGGCTGGTGGCCTTTGTATTAAGGAAATTCTGGCTTGGAACAAAGCAGCAACACTCAGCACTCTCTTAAAGCTGGATAAGGATGGTGACTGTCATTCTGCTCTTGAAAGATGGTGCAGGGCGTATACTTTAAAGAATGAGAATATTTGGAGTGTGAAGGTGAAAGGAGATCATGCATATTGGTGAAAGGTCTGTTTGAGTCTCAGGGATGAAATTGTTAAACTCAACCTGAAAGGAAAGCTGTTGGAGATTATAGTTAAAAGAGGGATGGTGGTTGTTAATGATGTGTATGATGTTTTCATTCAGCGTGTTCTGATGGTGATTGGGATCGGGTGATTTGGAACAGGTATTATACACCTCACTCTTCATTCATCTGGTGGTTGACGTGTCAAAATCGTTTGGCAAGCAAAGATAGAATTAAGAGATGGAATAGCAATGTGGATACTTTATGTGTTTTATGTGGTTTGGAAGAAACTCGTGATCATTTGTTCTTTGAATGTGCTATTAGCAAGGATATCTTTCAGAGCATTCTGCATGAGTGGCTTCGCTGTAAGCTACCGTTTACTTTCTCTGATTGTATGTGCTGGTTGCTGAACTCAAGGAACAAGTCCTCACTGGTTTATAAATTGAGAGCCTCAGCTGTGGGGGTTATAATCTATCAGATTTGGAAGCTCCGGAATGATGTGCTGTTTCGAAATGGATTACCGGATAAGCAGAGGTGTATTCTTCATATTAAGAGTGAGTTGAAGATGAGGTGGGGGAAGTTTGTAAATGATACCTCAAAGAAAAATTGTAGGACCCTTTTGGCGTTTAGTCTGTCTGAGTTTATAGGAAACTAAAGGTGGTTTGATCTACTTCACTGCAGTTTGTTGCAGCTGTTAGACTAGTTGCATTTTGAGTCACTGCAGCCTGTTGCAGTCAAATTTTGTTGTCATGTAAATATGTTTCCTCTTGGTTAATTCTAATATAGCTTACCTTTCTTCAAAAAAAAAAACAGTTGAAATCCGGGATGTAATACCGGGGTAACTGACGTTATTCGGAAATACCGAATCATTTTGTCATGTGGATTGACACTTAGTGTTCTTCGTATGTTAGATCACATTCCAGACGTGTGCGCTCGACGAGCTTAGTGGACTACATTGCGCATCTAGGTTTGAGGTGAACGGTATATAAAGGGGTTTGATCCGGGTTGTCTTGAGGAATTCCTCGGGCTCGGATTTGGTTGATATATAACTTGTGTGGTATATGTGTGGATACGTGTATGTGATTATGTGTGTTACGGCATTATTTATTTATGCACAAGCGTCCTACGGGACTAACACTACGTCGGCTATAGTTCAACTTATATAAACATACATATACGTTTAATGTGATGACTTGACGGTTACTTAATATAATACCCTTAGTATTAATATTAAGTATATGGTAACCTAAGTAAAACACTTAGGTACGAGACACGACATTGTCGGTCTCTAGAGCATGGATCTTGAACATGAATATGACCTAGATTACTTCTAGGTATGCGTGAGACCCTTTGGGCAACTAAATAATAAAAAAATATTCTCCATAAAAACTAAGAGTTTATCTTAATCTTATGAGAGAGTTGGTATGAGATGAGGGAGGAATCCAGTGTAGTTTACGAACTACCTGGTTGTGCATTTGTGATCACTGAGGGGTACCCGATCAGGTTCCGCTCTAGGAAATTTCCCAACGAGCCCTAATTGGATCGTGGGTCAGATGGTACCTGCTGTTGGTACACGGCTACGCCTTTATATGGACGCCTTACGAGGCAAAGTGAACTACCAGGGACCTCGGACCTCTACAACATGAGCACCTTTGTGTGTACGGGAGGACTACTGTCCATTGGTAAGGTATATCTGGCTGCCCCAACATGACGCCCGACTGGTAATTAATTAAACATGGTTTGGATGGATGAGGCCTTGAAGGCCAAATAATATTAATTAAGAAAAACGTTCGCTTAGGCGATTATACACAATACTGTATTTATTCGATACGTTCGTTTATACAACTGATGTTTGTGAATTGTAATGACTGTTTGGATTGGATGGATGGTTATGTATTTATGCATGTTTGTTACCGTATTAATTATTTCTGTAAAATGGTAAAGCATGAAACCAATCTAATATCAAGATGGTTAAAAATGACAAGTGACCAATAGGGTCCAGGCCCGGCATACTCAGCATTTATCGCTGAGCCTTTATGGCATTGTGCAGGTTGCTGATCATCGTCAAAGCCGAAGTGCGGGAACCGGGTAGTTAGGGTGTTATTTATTTACCGCATATGGAACTCAATTGTATAACAATGTTAGACTGTGGATTGTATTATGGAACGGTTGTATATATTCGGGATTGGTAGACGCTCACTTGTCGACGGTTATGATTATGGACTTAGTATGATGTATAGGATTTATCTCGTTGTCACAGTGGTTTTGTAGTGTTGCTTATTTTGATTGCTGGATTTAGTTTCTGCTTCGTTACTCGCATGGGCGAGTAATGACAGGTGATACCCGAGTGAGTATTAATGTTGTTTATTCTTCCGCTGTAAGACGTTTTTAATTATGCTACGTGAGAGATTATTACGTGTTTATCGAGAGGGGTGTTACGAAAGAGGTATCAGAGCGGAGTACCGCTCTGATGATGAGATACTAGGTTAAGACAGTGAGCTTAGGACATGGGAAACACGGGAAACGTTTGTGAGGTACGAGACGACTCGTCTTAAACAAAATTATGTTTAGTAACGCAAATTGCGTGATATGTTAGCATTAATGGCGACTCAATATCCACTGGTTGTGTATGGTAAGTTACCGAGTAATCATACGACATTCTGTACTACAGATGTCTGGAGGGACTAAAGGCCGTGGTACCGGTAGAGGTGAAGGCCGTGACCCCGCGAATCCAGGAGTTGCAGAGACGATTGCTGCCGTTCTCGCACAGCTTGGCACTCAAATTGAAGGAGCACCAGCCCACCCGCCACAGCCCAGGGAGACGAATTGGCTGAAGTCAGTTTCCGAGACCTGACCACCTACTTATTCAGGGGAGCCAGACCCCGTAGCCTTGGAGCATTTATAGTTGAACATGAGAAGGCCTACGAAGCTTTACAAGTACCTGTCGACAAGAGAGTCGCCATTGCTACTTTCCACCTAAAGGGTGCAACCAGCACCTGGTGGAGGTTGGTCAAGGACCATCATCTGGCTACGCCCGACTTTACATGGGCTGCCTTCGTTGAGCTGCTGAGGGGGAAGTACTACCCGGCACATCTCAAGCAGAAGAAGCGCCGAGAGTTCGAGACACTCTCCCAGGGAGGTCTGACCGTGGATGTGTACTACGCTCGATTCATCGGTCTGATGGACTTCATCCCCGGAGTTGATTACACAGAGACCGTGAAGGTCTAGAAGTTCCGGGGGGATTGTTGTTTCGCATCCAGATGGCGATAGGTGCTACCCTCTATACTACTATCCAGGTATAATCATGAATGTCATTAATTCTTTACTTACTACATTACCGATTAACCTTGTGAGAACTTATCAATGAGATTTCAGGAGTGCTACGACGCTTGCCTCGAGGACAGAGCTAATGCTTCAGACTCGGGAAGAGACTCTCGGGACGAAGAAGAGAAAGAACCCTGAGGGAGAGTCTGAGGGTGGAGGAGCGCCTCCAGGCGATGGCTAGAAGAAGGGAAAGTAAGGACTTATCCCGCTCTAAATTGCTTACCATATTAAATAATGTATACGAATGCTGACCCGAACCTTAAACAGGAAATTCTTCAAGAAGAAAGGGCAGCAGGGTAGCCAGGGAGCGAAAGGGAAAGAGCCCGTCTCTCGGTTGACTGGCCCAGCTATAGATGCTCAGCCTCTAAGATCTGCACCTCCTAAGGGTGAGGACACCTTCCTCTTAAATTCAGTTGTAACCTTAACCTTTATACCGTCATATTTTAACTTAAACTAAATACCACCATCAGGCACCGGACAGTCCCTGCGCCATTTCTACTGTAAGCGTTGCGGGAAGGACCATCCTAGGGTCGACTGTAGTGTCTGCAAAGTTGAGTGGCGGTACTGCAAGAAAGAGGGCCACCGGGAGTTCGAGTGCTGGATGAACCCTGAGGGCCGGAACTACAGGCCACCAAAGAATACTCCGAAGACATCAGCTGGAGAATCTGGAGTACCACAAGGCGGTCAGGAGGGCCAGACATCTACTGATGCTGGAGCCCAGAAAGGACAGGGAGTCGATAGGGCATGAGTACCCTAAACCCCGACAGACCGCTAGTGGAAGACTTTTGTTTACTTTGTTATACTTAGCTGAGATTGTAGAAAGAAATATGTTGTAAGTATGTGGGAGTGCGTCAGTGACCGCTCGCCATTTGTGGATGACTTTTGGAATTAGTCGTGTGTATTCGATACCAGTAACCTTGAAACTTTGACCGATCATATATATATGAATGGAATTTTAATGCTTACTCTATCATGTGACCCATACTCAATGACGAAAGAGTCAACGAGACCAGTAATTGCTGAAACCAATGTTTCCACCTGCATGGCGCACTTATATTGCAAGCACTATGACAATCAACCCACTGAAATTTCCATCTGCTTTGCACACTTGCCACAGCAAATGCTGCAGCTACCACTAAATTTTAATCTCTTATTAAATACTAAAATTTTCATACCAGTTATTCATACAAACCTTTAAGATTAGAAACCTATAAAACCTCGGGAAGACCTGGTAGTCCGACCACTACAACTGACTGAATTAATAAGCCACTATAATTGTAAACCACACCAGTTAATTGTTCGAGAATTCTCAGACAGGGCTTACTAGCCGAATACCAGAAGTGGGTACCAGCATTTAATACTAATCACTAATAGTGATAAATGTTTAGTCCTTATGGACAAACATAACCTTATGTGAAATGGCATACCTTTTGTAGATGCACCACCGTTAGTAAGGATGGTTAGGAAGTGAAGATCCGAGTTGCTCAAGCTATTATGCAATTTACAATACATCCAACTAAACGGATGAAGGAAACAAATATGAACTACAAGTGAGATGTGATAGTAATCAAACAGGGAGAAAAAGAATTTGTGTTGTACTCAATGAGATCAAGATAGGAAACCTTACGTTGCTAAAACAAGCACGAATTCTACTAAACCGATTGCCGCCATAAAGGCGAATCAATATTTAATGATTAACTGATTAACAACCAAGGTACTACCTTTAGAAAGGAGTGCCAGATACTATATATTACTAAAAGGACGTGAGTCCAGGGAGCAAAAATATTGTCTCTAACCACTTTTACCATCCATACCACTAGGACAGTAACACTTACGACGAGATAACCGATAATGCGAAATAATTATCATAAAACTACAACAAGGACATCCATCAAAAGAGAGTTTGACAACAGAATACTTCACAATCGTCGTGTGACGGACACTACCAGTTTACTAAACGAGACATGGGACGACCACACTCCGATAGGAGCTTGTGGGCCTGACAGACTTATTTATAAGTTAGTCAGGTAAGTAGTAATGTATCAGTACGATACTCCATGTATGTAGACAAGTAGTGTAAGGAACACGAGAAGTAGTCAACTCCATGTCAAGGACAGTGATGCAGATTACCTCGAAGATGGACGAGAAGAGCCATAGTTAAACCAACGGGCTAGAGAAACCAAGAACCCTCAACAGAGAATAGCAGAAAGTACATAGTGAAGACAAGGAAATCTTTCAAAGACATGAACGCTGATGATAGAAACAGGAAAAAAACCCATTATACGGATGATATGTAGAACCCTCATAAGGATCAAGCAAATTCTTGCAATCCAGAGGAATCTACCAAATGATGTGAATGTAACCGCGTGACTACGCAAGGATGAAGGACAAGCTAGTATATTAGCAGATGCTTTTAGCACGAACATAAACGTTATGAGAACTAACAACCGTCGAATCGACTGGAATATGGTGCGCGCGGAAGCGACCAACAGGAACAACCATCAATAATAAATATGTGAGCTAACTTAGACGAGTAAAACTCGCAGAGAATAATGTGAAATGGGAGATGAAGTTACAAAACTCTAATACGAGCACAACATATGGATTCCCCTGGCAGAAAGCAGGAAAAACCATACAAACATTGATGCTAACCCGACACACGGGAAGATGTAATGGATATCAACGCGAAGTAAGTATCAAAGAACTACAACAGTGTATTACTCCGGAGCAAAACCACCGGGAGGCACGGATGACAATCATTATCTCCGTGGACATGAAGGCTAGTACGTCTCAGTATTACAGAGACAAGTGCAAAATGCACTAAGTACTAACAATAATCAATATCATCTTACACCTCAAGCTGAAAATCAGTGAGAGAAGGTACACGCATGTACGCCAGTAATCCAAACGACAGGATACACGACAATAAAAAGAGGCAAATTGAGCCTATGTTCATGGGTCTGCACCTCAGTACGGAGTGAGTGGGCCCATTGGAACGAATTCGGAAGAGAGCACAAATAGTTCAGTGCCTCACCCTTATATGTATTGTGGATCGGAAGGGCTAGAGTCATACCCGTCTCTCTGTAATGAGGACAATCCACTCCAAAGGTGGAAGATGCCACACGGGAGTTGGAGAACTCTATGAGAGCCAAGTATCCAGCGCTCCTTGTTGAGCGGCTGTTGTATACTTGTGGGGTATGGGGGCGTAACCCTTTTTAAGGGGGGTAGAGCCTCTTGGTTGTGCACGCGTGTGCACTGAGTTTTGTTGTTTCGTATGCGGGGCATACAGTAGTTTGGTGATATGCGGGGTATACGATGTTTGTTTGTTCGTATGTGGGGTATACATAGAATTGGTGGTATGCGGGGCATACGATGTTTTATTGTGCGTTGTTTGGTATGCGGGGCATACGTTGTTGGTTGTTTATATGTAATGGTATATGTATGTATCCTACGAGATACTGGTTTGAATGACGTGTATACACCCATGTGTGTGTACCTTTTTATGATGTTTATGATGTATACAGTTATACTACCTTGTGGATGGATTACATATGGTATCACTAGATACGATGATTACATTGATATGGAATGTGGAATGATGTACAACAACCGATGGTGTGGTGTGTGGACACCTCGGGGAGGTTGTCAGGGTTGTAGAACTGATAGGAAATAATGGTGCTGATGGATCGCCTACATCCATATGTTTGAACTAACGCCACAAATGATGGCTATGTGATGTATAAGCACAATACGATGTGTGTAAATTATATATCACATAGATATACATTATGGGTTATATGGGTAGTTATTAATACACCTATTTGAATAAAGCGACTTCGGGACGAAATCTTTTTAAGGGGGGTAGATTGAAATACCCCTAACTAATAAAACATTGATTAAACATCTAATCAATTAAATTAAGGCCTAAACATGCCTTAAAAATAAATTAAACACAACAATGTTTAACAGGAAGCAAGAATTGCACCCTTTGACCTTTAGGGTGGTTATATGCCCAAACGAACTCCGTTAGACCAAAAATTTTGACCTAAGCCTTATAACTCATAAATTAACACATTAAAACCGTTTCCAAGAGAAACCAAGCTCAGGAACTCACTAGAACACAAAATGTGCACTAAGCTTTCTTAAAGCACATTTTTGTGAGATTGTCTCCAAAATGAGTTTTGTTTGACTTTAGGGGTCTTGAATACCCTTAAATATACTAATGTGACATAATGTGCCACATTAAAATGCCTAATTTTAAGTTTTCAAAAAAAATCAGAAATATGTGCATTGGTTTGTGAATAGTAACCAAATAGTGCAAAATAACACATAAACCTCTTAATCTAGTCTATGGTCAATATGTTCCCTTTGACCTTGGCTATTATTTCCACCAGTTTAGGGCTTGTAACCAAGCACATTACCATCCCCATTTTCAAGTAAAGATGACTCACCATTCTTACTTTATTAAAGTAATAATTAGTACACTTTACTACATTAAACTAATAACCTTATCTCTTCCATCCTTATCTGATCATTGCCGCCTGTTTATGGCTTGCTTCACCCTTAGGAAAGCTCTCCAAAATATCTAAGATGAGTCATCACATGTGTTGACCAAAACCATGACTTACCACCTCTTACAACCGGTTTCTTTTCCTCTTTTCATTACCCTCTTTTCTCCACCGTAAGCAATCTCTCGAACCTCTCTTCTATCATTCCAGAACCAAGGATAATACCCAGCTTCCAAGACCAACCATTTGAGCTGTAGACCTTATTATCGTGTTGGGGGCAAAAGGAAGGAGGGTTATACGGTGGGAAATCAGAGAAGGAGGGGAGGTATTATGCTAGCAAAGCTCAGGTAAAACCATGCTAGAAACTAGCCATTTCATTCCTTTCTATTTCCGGTTTTATTTCTAGTTTTTCCCCAGCTTATTCTTTGCTTTCTTCATGCAAAAATCAGAGGAGAAACATCCAAGTTCATGTAGTAGCAAGATCCAAACAAAACACTCTTGTTTGATCATGTTTTCGGTAAGGAAATCTCACTGCTTTCCTCCTTGTTATACCGAGTATATGTGCTGTTATAAGTAGTGGTTTTAACACTTGTTGTTGCTCACTAAAAGCAGGCGAGAACAACTACTTAAAACAGCTTCAAAACAAGGTAAAAACCATGCTTTTTCCTAGCTTAAATCCACCATTAATGACCTTGCTTGACATGGCTAACCCCAGCTCTTTTCTTGCATGAAATGATGCTGGAAATCTCTTGGAAACTCCATGCACAAACCGTAGGAAAAACAAACCCAAATATACTTATACCAAAGTGAGTATTTTTACCTTAATGATATATATTAAGCTTATGTCATTAACACTTCAAAAACTAATTAAGCCTTATGTATTAGTTAGGCCGAGAGCCTAAGGGAGTGTTTGTGTGCTTGGTGGCTTGGAAAATCAAAAGCTAGGTGAGAAACCTTACCTTATATTATAATATGATTTTTATGAAATTTTCTTACATATAAACATTAGTCGTGGGGTTATATAGTGTTTGATAACTTAATTATGTAACAAATATTTAATAATATTTAATATCATTTTTGGTTAGTTAGTATGGTGTATTAATGACCTATAAGGTCAAGGAAATTAATTAAGGGTTAAAAACATAATTTATAAAAATATGGGGGCAAGGGTAATATAAGCCGTAAAATTATAATGTCATTTGAGACATTTATGTGTAATTTTATTCTATGCTAATTGTTGTAATAAGGCCAGGCATTTTTAGGCCATTTAATTTATGTTTATTAAGTTTAAAATGAATTTAATATGGTAATTAACAATACCAAATTAATTATGGGGTTTTTGTGTAATTTAGATAACTTTTTGGGGCTAACTATAGGCATTAGCCGAAATTAGACATTAAAACCTTATTTTACGAATTATATAAAATTTAACAAAGTTTTGAGACAAAAATGTAATTTCTGAAAATTAAGGGGGTCAAACCGTAAATATAAACTTCTGGTCAAACTAAAAGTTAATAGGTCAATATAGACCATGTTAGGAGGCTTAACCAAATTTAATGTCATAAATAATTAATTTATGAGCTTATAGTAACATTATAGGTGAAATATTGAATTTATAAAACTTTTTGGGTATAGAATGTAATTGCCGAAAAGTTGAGGTATAGATTGGTTAATATAATGATTTATATCCTAAGTATAAAGTTTGGGAATTTTTGGAGTTATATAAATGGTTATATGAATAAAAGTGTATAATATATGGTTATGATACATATGGAAAGCATATTATATTAAATGGGGTCAAAATGTAAATAAGGAAAAGATTTTGGGGCAGAAAAGGAATTTAGAAACAGCAAGGGGTCTATTTGGAATAAAGTAACATAAAATTATAGGTTATATGGATAATAAATATTAAAACCTTATGTTATAACATATATACAAACATTATGATAATATATGTGGCTATTGTGTAAATAAAGAAAATAATGTTGCTGGAAAAAAATATGCCAAACAGACCATGGTCTGTTTAGTAATAATGAGAAATAACATATGAAAACTATATGTTATAATTATGATAATGTTTGGATGATATAACATATGTTATGTAAAAATATTATAAGATTGTGGTAAAAGTATAATTATGAAAAGTTAAAGGTTAAAACAAAGAAAAACAGAACCCTAGGGGTTGTATACTAATTTCAGAAATTTTAAACCATATAATATACATATTATATGATTTAAATGTTATAGTATATAATGAATATGGTATGTTATAAAATAAGTGGTGGAATTGTAATAATTATAAAATGTGGGATTTGAAAGGAAATGATGTATAAAATACATGCCTTTTCGGCAATTATAAAGAGATATTAAAACCTTAGGTTAAATCTTATTACAAAGTTTTGATGTTATAAAATAAGGTACTTATAACATGGTATAAGTTATGTGGGTATATTGTAATTAATGAAAATTATAAGAATAAAGAGGTATAAGTGTGTTATATATATGCTATTTTCGGTAATAATAATAGTTACCAAAACTATATGTTATAAAGTTTAATGACATATAAAATATCATACTATATGATATTATGATACAAGTGTAACACTAAATAATATTATGTGGTCAAAAGTATAGTTTATTATACTAGCATGCTATAGCGCATGCATATACATCACAAATGGAAATATAAACTATAGTATACAATGACATAAAATACTATGGTTAATATATGATTTTTGAATGGTTAAATAAACCTTAGATGGGAAATAACATGTACATAATATAAAGTTTCATATTTCATTAAGAAATCAATGTATATATACATATATATACCGGCGCAAATAACATGCATATATATTATGGTTTACAAACCATATGATAATAAATAATGAATGTTAACTTATTAGTATAATTATATACTATAAAGTCATAAGGTTTTAAAGGAATACAATTTGTTACGTAATTGAGAAGTTGTATAATATGAGGTATACTAAAGAATAATAAACTATCATATATTACAAACTAACGTTGCATGGAATGCATGCAACCATAGGTTATAAAATATAACCATGCATGCAACTATAGGTTATAACACATACCCATGCATGTGATGTAACAATTGAATTAAATATATGAGAACGAACTTATATAAAGCGTAATGCTTATAAAATACTACGGGTTGGAAAATATAATTCCTACGTTTGAAAACGTTAACTATGACGTTCGTATAAAAACCGACCTCTTTGTTTAACTGGAATATTAATACATACTACAAGTAATGAGTTTTAAGGATAACGATACCTTAACTAATAACAGTTGAAATCCGGGGATGTAATACCGGGTTACTGACGTTATTCGGAAATACCGAATCATTTTGTCATGTGGATTGACACTTAGCGTTCTTCGTATGTTTATATCACGTTCCAGACGTGCGCGCTCGACGAGCTTAGTGGACTACACTGCGCATCCTAGGTCTGAGGTGAACGGTATGTAAAGGGGTTTGATCCAGGATGTCCTGAGGAATTCCTCGGGCTCGAATTTGGTTGATATATTACTTGTGTGGTATATGTGTGGATACGTGTATGTGATTATGTGTGTTGGCATTATTTATTTATGCACGAGCGTCCTACGGGACTAACACTACGTCGACTATAGTTCGACTTATATAAACATACATATGCGTTTAATGAAATACCCGTGAATTTTGGCATAGGATAAATTAGCATATGGTCGGGAATGTTATTAACGGAATTATTAAGGGCCCAGAGAAGCAATATATATATATTTACGTTCGTCTCAAACAACTTTATTATGTTTAAGAATACAAATTTGATTTTACTCTTTCTAAAATATTTTCCTCTTCCTAACTTATTTATTCAGCTACTATGTATTTATTCTTTTATATATTTATTTAGATAGTTCTTCTCATTTTACTAACGATTAGTTAGTCCTTCTTCTATTTTTACTTTAACCAAATAATATTTATTTATCTCTCTAATCTTGAATCTAGATCCTTCCATGATTTTTAACATATTTGATTACTCAGTTTTCAGATTAATATTAGTGTGGTAATTATTTTACAAAATACTTCTCGATTCTCTCTCCTTTTAAATCAAGTGTATATATTAATTAATTACCACTTTATTTTGTTATTAATCCCTATTTAACTCCACGATCTTCTTCATCTTCAATACGCCGTCTCTACGCTTCTCTCTCTCTTCAAGCTCCCAACCTCTCTTAATTCACGTTCTTGTTTCCCCGTCGCTGTTAGGCCGCTTCTCTGGTGCCGGTTCTGGTAGAAGGGTAAGGGGAATCCATTGGTAAGGTTAGATAGTTAATTCTTTGGTATTTGAGTAGTTCCTGATTGTGTTTTGCTTACAATTCTAGACACCGAATTCCCTGACGAACGCTACTGCTGATCTTGCTGAGTAATTCTTTGGCGGTGAGCGTATCCAGGTAAATGTTGTGCTCAACATTCTTTACCTCCGTGTTTCGCGATTATCGATGGTTTGGATTTACCGTGGTTTTGAGATTTGGAAGTTTGGGAATTATTTTCCCTTGAGTATTCTGATGAGTTGTTTTGCGAAAGGGTTGAATAACTGTTTTGAGAGACTTTCTTTGAATTGGTTATTGGAATGTTGGTACCTCTTGGTGCTCCGTGTAAATTGTTGGTGCCTTATGGCGCTTCCGTGTAATTGTTGGTACTATGTACCCCGTGGATATTCTTATTACTTTTGCCTGCAGACATTACTTGCAGTTAAGCTCTAATGATCTACTCCTTTGGGTCATAAGTTACCTTCTGGGGGGTGTGCACACTTAAGGACGTAGAGTGAGGTGGGATTCTAATTATTGCGACCGATTTGGGGGTCGTCCGTGTAAACCATTGATTTGATTCTTGGAAAGTTCTCCCCCGAAATGTTTTATTAATGGTGGTTTGGTGTTGGTGAAACTGGTTAACGATGTGGTGTGAGTTAATGTTTTGCAAATGAAAAAGGAGTTTCAAAATGTATTTTACAAGTTGAGACAATGTTTACTCAGTTTTGCTGATTTGCGCGACCCTTCGCGTTTTTCTATTGTTGTTTTATGGTCGCAGGTACTCATGACTGAATGGGGATTGGGACACGCAGCCACATAGCTTAGGATGACTGGATAATTACCACACTTTATTTCGAGTTGAGTTATGTTTTGGAATTGTTATGTTTTACAAGTTTTGGAAACGTTTTGGTATTGGTTAGTAGCTTAAAGCTTGAGCACTCTTTGTTAGAGTGTGGCGGTAACGCCTTTTGGATTTTACTATTCCGCTGCTATTAAGTTGAAGTGTTTGTTGGTATTATTCTCTAAGAAGTTTTGGTTATGATGGAGATTCACTTTTTGTATAAGAGATCTTTCGATAGTGTTCTTGTTGTTATTTGTGGTACTAAGTCATTGCAATGATTCTTCTTTGATTGCTAAGTTATTATGTTACTTTTGGTGTTGATTTGGTACTGTTTTCTCTTGTAAAGATGCATATCAGACCTGTCCGAACGTCCATCCGGACATCCATGTTCGGACAGGCCCCGAGAGTAGTTAAGGTGTTTTCTCTGTTTGGTGTGTCCAAACTTCTGTCCGAACATTGAAGTTCGGATAGCATGCGAGGACGAGGCCTACTTACAAGTCTCGACCTATGTCCGAACTTGTAAGCTCGGACCAATGTTCGGACACGCCGCGTAAGAATTTTCGGACTTTGAAACTCGACTTGTGTCCGAACTTAGAAGTCCGGACACAAGTTCGGACGCCTTTGATTTTCAGACTTTTCAACTCTCGACTTGTGTACAAGCTTCCCATGTCCGGACACAAGTTCGGACCAGGCTTGTTTTGCACTTTCAGACCTCGTTTGGGGTCCGTTTTTGAAGCCGTTTTCACCGTTGGGTTTTGTAATTTAATAATCTATGTTTTAAGGCAAAATCCAGGGTGTTATAAGGTTGTATCAAGCCGTGTTTGGTAAATAAGATAAATTTGGATTAAAAATGAACTAAAATGTGGGGTAAGCCGTTTGGGGAATCGTGGTGCCTGCGATACTATGTATGTGATGTTATACTGTATGGATATTGATGTTGTTCATCTCCGTTTGTGTATTACAAAGATTGTGATGATGTTAGCATAACCGAATGAGTATTGCGTACTGGTATTGGAGCTATTAGATGTGTAGCTCCTAATATGGGGTAGAGACTTAATATATGGATATGGGTGGATGTTGCTTACCTTGCTTAGTACATGTAATCAGGAGTTCGCATAGAGCTCTAGGGAGTGCAGGACTGGCTGACAGACTGAGTTTTCCATACCACACCAGAAGTAGGAGTCGCAGAACTCAGATGGCCGCCAACGACCCCATGAGGCAGTTGCAGGAGTTGGCTCTCAACCTGGGACAGATAGTCCAGAGGCAGGCGCAGAGGGATAATGTGCCGGAGGACTACACTAAGAGAATTGCCCATCTGAAGCCCGCATCCTTCAAGGGAGAGGAGGACCCGGTGCTACTTGAGGACTGGATAAGAGAATTCGACAAGATTTTTGAGGCAGTCAATTGCCCAGCTGACCGAAGGGTAAACGCATCAGTTTACTATTTCAAGAGTGAGGCAGACATCTGGTGGTCCGCCAACAGAGATGTGTTATTGGCTGGGCCTGATTTCGGTTGGGATGGCCTGAAGGAGGCCATGAGGAGACGCTTCTACCCCGAGCATGTCAGGATGCAGAAGTATTTGGAGTTCTCAGAACTTAAGCAGTTATCTTTGTGTGTCAAGGAGTACCATTCGAAGTTTCTGGAGCAGGCCAGGTTCGCACCCACGATGGTTCCCGACGAGGCATTGAAGGTGCAGAGGTTTGTGGGTGGGCTAAACTGGAGTCTGCAGGAGGCCCTCAGCGTGCTGACAATCCCGACGCTCCAAGATGCGTATGGGAAAGCTGCTAACCTGTACAGGGTGCAGCAGAAGAGGAAGGAGGTCCTGGCTGGTAATAAGAGGAAGATGGAGGGAGGAGATGAGCCCCGAGAGAAGATCAGTCCCACAGACATCAGCAGGAGAAGAGGTGGAAGCCTTACTCGGACCGTAGAGACGGGAGGCCGAGACATGGGGGAGATCAGAGGGAGATCAGAGGCGAGGTGACCAGCCCCAGCACCAGTCTCAGAGAGGAGAGACCAGACAGAGAGGCACTTTTACTGCAAGAGGTGCAACAAGGATCACTCGGGGAAAGACTGTGAGGGGAACTTGGTCACCTGCTTTCGCTGTGGAAGGCGGGGACACCGATTATTCGAGTGCTTTCAGAGTCCCCAGGGAGGCAGTCAGCAGAGAGGCTATAGTGGCGACCGCTCATTCAGGCAGTCTGACCAGCAGGGCAGAGGCCCGAATCAGAATCAGGCGGGGGCTCCTCAGCGTAGTAATGGAGAGGGCGGCAATGGTGGCAATAGAGGCCGAGGGGAGTACCGAGGCAACCAGCAGCGGGCCCCAGGGAAGATAAACGTGATGAGTCGGGCCGAAGCCGAGGCAGACGTGTTGGCAGGTACCTTTACTGTTCTTGGTACTCCTGCACGCATTCTTTTTGATATTGGGGCTACTTATTCCTTCATATCTGATAGTCTAGTTGAGAAATTGGGGATAGAGATTTGTGAGACTTCTCCTATAGCTGTATCTATACCATCGGGACGGGTGATTACTTGTAGAATGTAATGAAAGACGTAGGTATAGACATCAAAGGGGAGCAATTTGTAATAGATTTGATCCAGTTCGCCTTGACCGACTTTGATTAATCCTGGGGATGGATTGGCTGAGCAAGTACAAGGGAAGGATAGACTGCAGTGAACAGAAAATTATTCTCAGAGGACCGTCGGGACGGAGAGTCTCGTACAGAAATGTGGAGGAGAAGCCCGGAGTGAAGCTCGTATCAGCAATGACAATTCTCTCCCAAGTAAAGAAAGGACAGCAAGCATACCTCTGCTATGTCCAAGACATGAGCCAGGAGCCAGACGAGAAGAAGGAGATCCGAGTAGTAAGCGAATTCCCAGACGTGTTCCCAGACGAGATTCCGGGTATGCCGCCAGACCGAGAAGTGGAATTCAGCATCGATCTTGTGCCAGGGTCAGCGCCGATTTCGAAGGCTCCTTACCGGATGGCACCCTCAGAGTTGAAAGAATTGAAGACCCAGTTGGAGGATCTTTTGGATAAGGGATACATTCGCCCTAGTGTATCGCCTTGGGGAGCCCCGGTCTTGTTTGTGAAGAAGAAAGACGGGAGTATGAGGCTATGCATCGACTACAGGGAGCTGAACCAGATCACAGTGAAGAACAGATATCCCTTGCCAAGGATAGACGATCTTTTTGACCAGCTGCAAGGGGCAGGGACCTTCTCGAAGATCGATTTGAGGTCAGGATACCACCAGCTCAGAGTGGCAGAGAGAGACATCCCGAAGACAGCCTTCCGGACTAGGTATGGGCACTTTGAATTCTTGGTGATGCCCTTTGGACTTACCAACGCCCCAGCTGTCTTTATGGACCTCATGAACCGTATCTTCCACCCCTACTTGGATCGGTTCGTGGTGGTTTTCATAGATGACATCCTCATATATTCCAAGGACGAACGGGAGCATGAGGAGCATTTGAGACTAGTATTGCAGACATTGAGGGAGCAGCAGTTGTACGCGAAGTTGTCCAAGTGTGACTTCTGGTTAGACCGAGTGGCATTTCTGGGCCACGTCATCACCAGAGAAGGCATCTCAGTAGATCCGTCGAAGATTCAGGCCGTAAAAGAATGGCCAAGGCCCAGTAACTTGACTGAAGTGCGAAGCTTTCTGGGCTTGGCAGGGTATTACAGACGTTTCGTGAAGGACTTTTCGAAGATAGCGAGACCTCTCACCAACCTTATGAAGAAAGTGATCAAATTCCAGTGGGACGGCGACTGTGAGAAGGCGTTCCAGACGTTGAAGGAGAGGTTGACCACAGCTCCAGTCCTGACCTTGCCTTCAGGGACGACGGGTTTGAAGTTTTCAGCGACGCTTCCAAATATGGCTTAGGGTGCGTCCTGATGCAGCATGGGAAGGTCATAGCCTATGCGTCGAGGCAGTTGAAAGAATATGAGACCAGATATCCGACGCATGACCTGGAATTAGCACCGTGGTTTTTGCACTCAAGATCTGGAGACACTACCTCTACGGTGTCTCGTGCAAGATCTTCACCGACCACAAAAGCCTCAAGTATATTTTCACCCAGAAAGAATTGAATATGAGGCAGAGACGATGGTTAGAGCTGATTAAGGACTACGACCTGGAGATTCTGTACCATGAAGGGAAGTCCAACTTGGTAGCAGACGTTAAGCAGGAAGAGGAGTCATTCAGTGAACTCCATGTGGGTCCTTCCTGATGAGCTAGCTCGTGAGTTCCAGAAGTTGAATTTAGAGGTGATGGAATCTGGAGGAGTAGAGCACGAGGTGAAGCTGTACCACATGAGTGTCTCTTCCGACATTTATGGAGAGATACTCAAAGGACAGCCTGGCGATGTTAAGCTGGAACGAATCAGGGAGAAGTTGAGGAGGGGAAGGCAGAAGGGTTCGAGATCCACGACGATGGCAGTCTTAGATTCAGAGGCCGTTGGTGCGTTCCTCAGAGTTGTGCAGATGTGAAGAGAGACTGATGAAGGAGGCTCATAATACTCCCTATTCAGTCCACCCAGGCGGAGATAAATTGTACAAAGACCTGAAGAAGCTGTTCTGGTGGCCGAAGATGAAGCGGAGGTGCAGAGTTCGTGTCTAGATGCCTCACCTGTCAGAAGGTGAAGTTCGAGCATAAGAGGATGGGAGGATTGTTGCAGCCTTTGGAAGTACCCAAATGGAAGTGGGACTCTATTTCTATGGATTTCGTAGTCGGACTACCGCCGGCGAAGGGTGGGGTCAACCAGATATGGGTGATCGTGGATCGACTCACCAAGTCCGCTCGATTCATACCTATGAAGAGCACTTGGTCTATGAGCCAGCTAGTGGATGCATACCTTAAGTATGTGGTCAGATACCATGGCGTGCCACAGACGATAGTATCTGATCGAGATTCGAGATTCTTAGCACATTTCTGGCAGCAGTTTCAGAAGGCTATGGGTACTAAATTGAAGTTGAGCACTGCTTTCCATCCGGCGACAGATGGTCAGACGGAGAGAATCATCCAGACCTTAGAGGACATGCTTCGGGCATGTGTCATGGACTTTCAGGGGACCTGGGCAGACAGACTTCATCTGGTGGAGTTCTCATATAATAACAGTTACCACTCTAGCATTAAGATGGCTCCCTATGAAGCCTTGTATGGGAGGAAATGCAGAACCCCTTTATGTTGGAGCGACATCAGTGAGACATTGATATTGGGACCCCAGCTGATAGAGGAGACGATGGAGCAAGTCTGAGTCATCCAGAGCCGAATGAAAGTGGCCCAGGACAGGCAGAAGTCCTATGCTGACTTAAAGAGGAGACCGGTTGAATTCGAAGTTGGGATAGAGTCTTCCTGAAGGTGTCTCCTGTGAGAGGGGTAACCAGATTTGGGAAGAAGGGGAAATTGAGCCCCAAATTTGTGGGTCCTTACGAGGTTCTAGAGAGAATTGGAGAGGTGGCCTACAGATTGGCCCTACCTGGTGAGCTGGAGAGAGTCCATAATGTTTTCCATGTCTCTCAGCTGAAGCGTTATGTTCCCGACTCATCCCACGTTCTACAGCCTGAGGTGCTGGAATTGGAGCAGAACTTATTGTACGAGGAATACCCCATTAAGGTACTGGACACCAAGACCAGAGAGACCCGATCGAAGTCCACCCTAATGGTCAAGGTGTTGTGGTCGAATCATGGGACTGAGGAGGCGACGTGGGAGGTCGAAGAGGAAATGAAGAAGAAGTACCCTCAGCTTTTCGAGCAGGTAACCGTTTAAGACTAATGTCAAGTTCAGTTGGATTCAGCTTTCAGAATCAGTTTTGGTTGGAGCATTGTCTAGGCTTAGCTTCGACGGCGAAGCTTTCTTTTAAGGGGGATGAGATGAAATACCCGTGAATGTTATTAACAGAATTATTAAGGGCCCAGAGAAGCAATATATATATATATATATATTTACGTTCGTCTCAAACAACTTTATTATGTTTAAGAATACAGATTTGATTTTACTTCTTTCTAAAATATTTTCCTCTTCCTAACTTATTTATTCAGCTACTATGTATTTATTCTTTTATCTATTTATTTAGATAATTCTTCTCATTCTTTACTAACGATTAGTTAGTCCTTCTTCTATTTTTACTTTAGCCAAATAATATTTATTTATCTCTCTAATCTTGAATCTAGATCCTTCCATGATTTTTAACATTATTTGATTACTCAGTTTTCAGATTAATATTAGTGTGGTAATTATTTTACAAAATACTTCTCGATTCTCTCTCCTTTAAATTAAGTGTATATATTAATTAATTACCACTTTATTTGTTATTTAATCCCTATTTAACTCCACGATCTTCTTCATCTTCAATACGCCGTCTCAATGCTTCTCTCTCTCTTCAAGCTCCCAACCTCTCTTAATTCACGTTCTTGTTTTCCCCGTCGCTGTTAGGCCGCTTCTCTAGTGCCGGTTCTGGTAGAAGGGTAAGGGGAATCCATTGGTAAGGTTAGATAGTTAATTCTTTGGTATTTGAGTAGTTCCTGATTGTGTTTCTACATACAATTCTAGACACCAAATTCCCTGACGAACGCTGCTGCTGATCTTGCTGAGTAATTCTGTAGCGGTGAGCGTATCCAGGTAAATGTTGTGCTCAACATTCTTTACCTCTGTGTTTTGCGATTATCGATGGTTTGGATTTACTGTGGTTTTGAGATTTGGAAGTTTGGGAATTATTTTCCCTTGAGTATTCTGATGAGTTGTTTTGCGAAAGAGTTGAATAACTGTTTTGGGAGACTTTCTTTGAATTGGTTATTGGAATGTTGGTACCTCTTGGTGCTCCGTGTAAATTGTTGGTGCCTTATGGTGCTCCGTGTAATTGTTGGTACTATGTACCCCGTGGATATTCTTATTACTTTTGCCTGCAGACATTACTTGCAGTTAAGCTCTAATGATCTACTCCTTTGGGTCATAAGTTACCTTCTAGAGGGTGTGCACACTTAAGGACGTAGAGTGAGGTGGGATTCTAATTATTGCGACCCGATTTGGGGGTCGTCCGTGTAAACCATTGATTTGATTCTTGGAAAGTTCTCCCCCGAAATGTTTTATTAATGGTGGTTTGGTGTCGGTGAAACTGGTTAACGATGTGGTGTGAGTTAATGTTTTGCAAATGAAAAAGGAGTTTCAAAATGTATTTTACAAGTTGAGGCAATGTTTACTCAGTTTTGCCGATTTGCGCGACCCCTTCGCGTTTTCTATTGTTGTTTTATGGTCGCAGGTACTCATGGCTGAATTGGGGATTGGGACACGCAGCCACATAGCTTAGGATGACTGGATAATTACCACACTTTATTTTGAGTTGAGTTATGTTTTGGAATTGTTATGTTTTACAAGTTTTGGAAACGTTTTGGTATTTGGTTAGTAGCTTAAAGCCTGAGCACTCTTCGTTAGAGTGTGGCTGTAACGCCTTTTGGATTTTGCTATTCCGCTGCTATTAAGTTGAAGTGTTTTTTTGGTATTGTTCTCTAAGAAGTTTTGGTTATGATGGAGATTCACTTTTTGTATAAGTGATCTTTCGATAGTGTTCTTGTTGTTATTTGTGGTACTAAGTCATTGCAATGATTCTTCTTTGATTGCAAAGTTATTATGTTTACTTTTGGTGTTGATTTGGTTTTGTTTTCGCTTGTAAAGATGCATATCAGGACCTGTCCGAACGTCCGTCCGGACATCCATGTTCGGACAGGCCCCGAGAGTTTAAGGTGTTTTCCCTGTTTTGGTGTGTCCGAACTTCTGTCCAAACATTGAAGTTCGGACTGCATGCGAGGACGAGGCCGACTTACAAGTCTCGACCTATGTCCGAACTTGTAAGCTCGGACCAATGTTCGGACACGCGGCGTAAGAATTTTCGGACTTTGAAACTCGACTTGTGTCTGAACTTAGAAGTCCAGACACAAGTTCGGACGCCTTTGATTTTCAGACTTTTCAACTCTCGACTTGTGTCCGAGCTTCCCATGTCCGGACACAAGTTCGGACCAGGCTTGTTTTGCACTTTCAGACCTCGTTTGGGGTCCGTTTTCGAAGCCGTTTTCACCGTTGGTTTTGTAATTTAATAATCTATGTTTTAAGGCAAAATCCAGGGTGTTACATTTAATGTGATGACATGACGGTTAATCTAATATCCATAGTATTAATATTAAGTATATAGTAACCTAAGTAAAACACTTAGGTACGAGACACGACATTGTCGGTCTCTAGAGCATGGATCTCGAACATGAATATGACCTAGATTACTTCTTGGTATGCGTGAGACCCATTGGGCAGCTAAATAATAAAAAAATATTCTCCATAAAAACTAAGAGTTTATCTTTAATCTTATGAGAGAGTTGGTATGAGATGAGGTGAAATACCCCAAACCTATCTATGGTGTTTAAAGGTCTAAATAAGATATAAGAATGCTAAATTATGCCTTAGAAACATTAAGAAACAATTTAAACTAAAGAAAACACAAGGAAACACCATAAGAGCAATTTGGGCAAAAATGTGCTATAAGCTTGGAGTAACTTGGGTTAGCACCCAAATATCATTCTTATACCTTAGTAACATCCTAATGGACATGTTAAATCAATTACCAAAGAAAACCAAGCTCAAAAACAAGTTAAAACACAAATTGTGCTTTAAGAACTCTTAAAGCAAATTTTTGAAAAATTGTCTTAGAAAGGGGTTTTGAGTGGCTAAATGCCCATGATTACTCCTTAATTAATTTTTGTACTATTTAGTATCACATTAGGAAGCCTAAATCAATGGGAAATCAAAAATTTCACAAATATGTGCACTAATTGTGAATAGTAACCAAATAGTGCCCAATTTAAGCTTAAGTCAACTTAGTTCAATTAATTGGTCAACAAAGACCACAAATATCTCATTAGTAGGGGGGGGGGGTGGTTTTTGAGGTGGTGACTCATCACATGAGCTAGCAACTTAAGGAAAAGGAGAGGGACATTTCAAATAGTACTATTTACCTTTAAGACAAATATCTTGCTTTTAGCTCCTCTCTCTCCTCTTCTTCTTCATTCTGTTCTTTCCCACTGATTTCACCATCTCCCTCCCTTCTTCATTCACGTAAGAACAGCCCCCATACATACTTCATCTTCATTTGCTCACCAAATCTTCATTTTAGCTCCAAATCCAAAAATAAACTTAGATAACTCTTAGTTAGACCAAGGCCTTGCTTCCTATCTTTTCAAAATTGGAAAAGATTCATTTTGTAGCCATGGGAAATTGCCATTAGAGGAGGAAAAATTAGCTTGAAGGGTTCATTAGCTTCTCCATTCATTCAAGGTAAGAAAAATGTAAGAAAAATCATCTTTCCATCACTTTTCCTCCATTACCGAAAATCATCTTCTCATGGGATCTTGTTTTATCCCTTGTTCTAGCTTGTTTCTATTCTCCAAGGACTAGAGGAGGTCCTTATTGATTCATATCCAAGCTTAAGTTAAGACTTCAAAGGTAAACATTCATTTTAATACCTTAAAACACATTTTTAACCAAGGAATGATTCCTTAAGGTTAGTGTATTATTTAGAACTCATGAGAGTCATTGTATATTGATTCAAACATTGGCAAGGGAAATTAAGTTGGCGGCCGAGATTGTCCAAGGAAAAAGTCTTAGGAGAAAGTTAAGAGGAACTTAAGAAAAACAAGGTAAATTGCTTACCTTAAGGTGTTTTATTGCTTTAAGGGATGGGAATTAGATAGATGATAAGTTTAGCTTAGATTTTACATAAGGAAAGGGTTATAAAACTTAGGATAAAGAACATGGTTATATTGATAACTTGTGACTAAAGAGCAAATGGGAAATGAGATAGTTAAACAAATACAAGGTGAATTATGAGAACACTATTATTGCAATGGGAGCATTATTTTATGTATTTGTAGGTCAAAGGCTATATATATTATGGAAATTCAGTGTTTAAGATTTATGCATTTAAGGGGCCTAAGAGCCAAGTCATTTAAGGGCCTAAGTGCCAAGCAATTTAAATTTATGCACTGTATTATGATGTAGTGAAGGTTTGGTGTAAATTGTGAGCTAAGATTGTGTACTAAGGATTTGAGTGTTCTTGGTTGTATTAAGGATGAAAAACCAAATTTTTGGGTGTAGTAATATACTAAGGAAGCCATGTCAAAATTTTGAGAAGAAACTAAATGTTTAAGGTGTTCTAAGAAGATTTTATGACTAAGGGTGTTCTAGTAAACATTAAGGGTTGTTTTGGTGAAAATGGATAAACTATGGAGTTCTTGAGTACTAGGATGACCTAGGGATGTCTAAGAGAAACTAGGGATTTCAATGGTGAATTTAAGGTACCAAAACCATGACAAGAGAAGTTTGGAGACTTGTGTAAAGTTTGGAAGAAAATAAGTATAATGACTAGTGAGAGAGTGTAAGTGTAAACTAGGATATGTAGCTTTAGGAATGTTTACGAAACTTGAGTAAGGAAAGATGGATTGTAATAATGCTTGGGGAGGAGTTATATTGGTGAAAAAGGAATACTTTGGTTAGTTGAAGTCTTAGGCAAAATTGCTAGTTGGGAGAGTAAGGATTTAGTGCTAAGTGTAAAGGATTGAATGAGAATTTGAGTAAATGGTTAAAGAGGTTGATGGTGGGTGGATTAAGAGGTTTGGTGGATGGTTTAAGAGTGGGGTAAAGTGTTTAAAAGAGGTTAGAACATATTAGGACACTTGTGCAAGGTTTGGAGTGAAATAAACACTTAGAAATAAGTTTCTGGAGTCAACCTACCTTAGGACCGACCTTAGCAAGGTCGGTCAGGCTTAAAAATACACACGCAGGAAACTCTCTGGAATGGACCGACCTTAGGACCGACCATGGACAAGGTCGGTCGGGCTGAAAAACAATGAACCAAATGTTTCTGGAATGGGCCGACCTTGGGACCGAACTAAGCAAGGTCGGTCGGGGCAAAATTTTCAGACGGTAAAATGTTACTGGAATGGACCGACCTTGGGACCTACCTTGCAAGGTCGGTCGGCCCTTCAAAAAAAATTATTTAAAATTTTACGGATGTTAAATGGTATTGGTGGTATGCCATTAAGAGGGTAATGATTATTAGATAAACAAGCATATAAGGACTTAAGGGATTAAGTTAAGTTAAGGTTTTAAATGTTTAGGGTTAAGTTTGTAAGAACTTAAGAGATGTTAGATGGGGATCATTAGGGGTTAAGTAATCTAAGTAACATGGAAGAAATTAATAACCTAAATTGGATCAATGTTTAGGGACTTGAGAATTTGGATTCGGAAGGAGATTAGACAACCGACACAAAACGACGGTGTACGGTATGGTTTTCTTGTGACCTGCTTGCTAACGAGGTGTCCCTCGGCTTGTGTGCTATTTGTTTATGTGTGCCGACTAAAGAAGATAAAGCATGCAACCGGTTTTATTGCACTTATTGTGTGTGTGTTTTATTCACACTAACACACATGACCTGAGATTGGTTACTAACTAAGTTTAGTACACATTAGAATGAGATGAGGAATTGCACTTCTATAACAGTTGGTTAATACCCATTAAGTTTTAACTAACACTTGGTTTATAAGATTTTCACTAACTGGAACTTAAGGGGGGTGAGGAATCCGGGACTGACTCTGGTCATGCATGTTAAGGAAAGGGGGTCGGTATCTGAATCAGATCTGACTTCCGCTTAAGGACTTGTCTTCGGACTTGTTGCCTAGGGTCAAAAGTTGACTCAGCTACCTTGGATTTCAGTCCAAGGTAGGGGGCAGATTAAGATGGTGCGCTAGGATCTCCTAAATCCTAAAATTAAAATAAGTTGTTTATTCAACCAATGGAGTTAATAGCTCATTGGCTAGGGTTACCTTTGACCCGACAAAAATAAACATTGAGATATGATACAACCATTTCTATTTAAAGAACGGTTGTACACTGAGATTAAGATAAGGATTAAGATTGAGGGAAGTTAAGATGGACTGGGGTTAAGTGGAATTGGAACTTGAGGAGTTAACTGAATAACTCATCTACTAAGGGAACGCTTTTAAGTCGTTCATTGTGTGTGAACTATGCTTGTTCATTTATGAATTGTTGTTTTATTGCACTTCTTATTATGATTGTGTATCTAATCAACTCCATGCTATTGACAATTAGTCGTCGTAGCCCCGTTAGCTTGGGGGCCATAAGAGAATCGTACCAGCAAAGGTGCTGACCCCCTCGGGGGCTGTTGTTTACATTTTGCAGGTAAGCGTCCTATGAAGACTCACCTTGAGAGTAGGGGCAGTTAGACTTAGGCTGGGTTTATTTTTGAGCACGGGTTGCGCTTGTGCACCCGTCTGTTAATATTTAAACTTGTGGAGAATTATGTGGTTTGTGGAGATACTTGTAAACTCGGTTGGTGTACATTTTGGTTAGACGGTTGTTGAAATACCCCGAACTTAAATATGGTGATTAAATTATTCTAATATGGTATTTAAGGGCCTAATAGTGCCTAAGTAATTTTGGTAGGGAAAATAAATCCAAAAGAAATAAAGAAACGCTTAAAAAGCGAAAAACGCCAAATAAGCGTTAAATAACCATAGGAGGTATGACACCTCGATTAGCATATTATATGGAATCCTAGGGTTTAATGAGACCAAAATAATATATGGGAACAACTCCCGAAGAAAACGGAACCAAACTAATGTATTGAAATGCTAATAGAGCTTTAGCGCACGTTTTTCAAGAAAACCCGAAAATGTGATTCTAAGTGGTCAAACGAACCCGTAAAAATTATAAATCATTAAATAACAATAATTAAGCATTAAAGGAAGCTTGATAACCCATGAAATTAAACAAACAAGAAAATTCCAGAAAACGGGCCCGGTTAGTAAATAGTACATAAACCGGGTAAAATAATGAGCGTTTTCTGTAAAAGACAAAAAACGCTCTAGCATGTAACACTATAAGGGGGGGGGGAGGTTTTAATAGGTTAATAAGTCCCTCACACACACATGTAACTAGCTAATTAAATAAGGGAGTCAAAAAGCAAAAAGCAAAAAGTGAACTAATACCCACTTTTCCCTCTCTCTCCTCTATTTCCCATTCTCCTGCGTACTCCCTCCCCCTCCATACTTCTCCTCCTTCCTCTTTCTCTGTAAATGGAAATTTGAGGGAGCTTCCATGGCAGATCACATTCTTCTCCTTGCCCAAGCTCCATTCAAACTCCAAATGCAAAAATAAGTACATATTCTTGCTCCTCTCTCCAAGCTCTACCTTTCTACCTTTTCAAAATCCGAAAATGAAGATGTTCATCTCCATAGGTTTTCCACATTCAAAGAGAAAATAGCACCAATGGGTAGCTTGGAGTCTCCTCTCTCCATTAAGGTAAAAATCTCCATGAAAACTTCATGTATTCTCCATCCCTCTTCATAACCGATTTTTACCCCTATGTAATGCCTTGTTTTCTCTCTCTCTCTTTTGAGCATCAATTTAACCTTGCAATGGTGGTGGATTCTCCTTCTTGAACCAAGGGCTAAAGCCTTTCCTAAAACACCCCAAAGGTAAACCCTAGAAAACTTGCTTTAAACATTTCTATGAACTAGCATTAATTAAAGGGTTAGTATGTTAATTGCACTTGTTTTGTGTGTATTGGGTGATGGGAATGGAGTTTGGCAATTCCATTCCCCAAGTGACCGATTGTGCAAGAAAGAGAGAAGAAGGAATAGAAAAGAAAGGAGGAAATAAGGGCTTTAAGGTAAGAGTTCCTTCTCAATGCTATATTTTAATGCATTAGAGTAATGGGAATGGGTGAACAAATAAAAGAACCTAAACTATTGTATTAGTATTGTAGTTGTGGGAGTTTGAGTATTTATGAGCTTGTGTTGGATTGTAGGCCTTAGAGCCAAATAAATTGTGTATGTGTATTAGTATGGTGGATTGAGGAAGTAATAATGTGTTGGTATTGTAATTGAGGAAGTATTGGTGTATTGAGATTTTGTATGTGTGCTGGTAGAACCCTTGTGGTTTGGCTAGATTAAGAATGAATTTGATGAAGAGTGAGTATGTGGTTATGTGGAAATTGTAGTTGACCTATGGCAACATTTTAGTAGGAATTATGCATTAAGAATGACTTGGTGAATGGGAGAAGCAAGGTGTGTATTGGGGTTAGTAGAGATGTTTAGCAACTATGGAGTGGTGGTTGTAATATGAGAAGTGAGAAGGTAAAAATCTGTAGCAAAGAGTATCAAAAACACATTGTAGAAACTAGGAAAAAAACTAGTGTGCAAGATTTGGTAAAAAGAGAGTTGTACTTTGGTATAGGTAGTGTAGTTGATTGGAAAGGAATTGGAATGGTAAGATGAAGTTGGGACAAGATGCAAAATGCAAGAGGAGTGTAGGAAATGCACAAGTGTGCTAACTGTAACAGAGAGGAAGAAAAATCTGTAGAAATGGAGCAAGTATTGAGTAAGGTTTTGACTAATGTGTTGAGGAGGTTTGGAACTGGATTAAGGCATGTTTTAGGGTGCTTAAGCATGTAGGAAACATGTGGAAAGGTTAGGAAATGATTAGAGGTGAATAAGGGGTTCAAAACTAGTCAAAAACTGTAAATTTTGATAGTTCCAGGGTTGGTTCGGGTTTGCAAATCAGTACACAAACCCGGACCATAGCAAAAACATGGCAGAAAGTGCATTCAGAGGGTGGTCCGGGTTTGTAAACCCGGACATATACCCTGACCACATGTAAATAAGGCCAGAAATGCAATTCAGAGTCTGGTCCGGGTTTGTAGACCCGGACACAAACCCGGACCATCATAAAAATTTGCCATAATGTGTTATAATGGGTCCTAATGATGGGGAATTGATTGGTAATGGTTTTAGGAGTTGTTAAGGCCTTGTTTGGTGATATTTAAAGGCCCTAAGAAGTGTAAGCAAGTTTGAGAAGTCATTAAGAAAGTTGTAGGTTAAAGAACATTAAGTTAAACCGAAACAACGGGACAACGGGGTAATTCCGAGAGTAGTAGTTATTGATTGATTGTGTGGCTTCACTTAGTGCGTAGACCGACTCATAGATGAGTCTTGTTGTTTAGTGACTCGTAGTACGAGTTATGTTGTGAATGAATGGAAACGTAGAAACGCACTACACTAACAAACCAACAGACGATAACACAAACCAATGAACTCACTAGAATGTGAGAGAGTGCACGGGAGTAGTAACCTCCCGATAACGGTAGGAGAACCGTAATGAACAATCCATAAACAATAAGTAGTAGAAGCTTATAAATAAACCCTATTAGGGGAAATAATGTTGGTGCAAGTCATGAACCATGAGAGTAGTAAAGAATGATGAGGGATCTTCAAACCCCTTAGCAAATTACTCAACCCGCTAGGAGAGGACCCGACTGATGTGAGTAATGTCCCGAACATGAGAGTAGTCGATACGTTGGGGGAACCCTTAAATCTGAGAATACTAGACGGTGGCAATTCCCTAAGCTAGTGGAGGTTATCGAGAGAGATACTTCAGGCTAATCCATGAGATTGTAAGATACTCTAAGAGAGGAGTGTCGGGAATTTGAGTAGCCCGGTGGCGAGTCTTGTGTATGACCCCGCCCAGAGGCCAAAAGTAATGAGTATTACGTATGTATGAGTAAAGTAATGAGTATTGAGTATTGCGTATGTATGAGTAAAGTACTGAGTAATGAGTAAGTATGAGTATGTAATGAGTATCGAGCAATGAGTAAGTACGAGTAAGGAGAAGAGTATGGGTACTGAGTATGCGAGAGCAAGTGATGAGTACTGAGTAAGAGTAAGTACTAGTAGTTGTGAGTACGGAGTAGAGCATGAGTAAAAAATGAGTAAGGAATGAGCGCAACGTGAGTAAAACAACGAGTAAGTAAATTAAGCTTGGTGGAAGCTCTGCGAACAAATAACTAACGAACGGCTGACGGACAACTTGTCTTCCTTGGTAGGTAAAGAATCTTGTGTATGTATGTAAGTATGGTTGATTGTATTGTTGTAGCATGAGTATGTATGTATGCATGTAAAATGAACTTTATGTATATCCGACCCAAAGTAGTCGGCGTACCGCGGTTAGCACGCGGTATATGCAAATTTCATATTCAGCATAAGCTGACCCCCTAGGGGGAACGTTTTTAGTGTGCAGGTACCCGAAGCGGATATGGTCAAGGTAAGAGACCGGTGGCTACACTTGGATAGTTAGAAGTAGAATGTAGAAGCGTACTAAGTGGCACACCCCTTGTACTTAGAAAGTAAGTAGTTTTTGAGGAATGGGTAGTGGTTAGACTTTTAATGAGTATCTATGAAATTGAAAGAGGTGTTGTAATTGTGTAAGGATTGTAGTTGACTCGGTATAGTATTGTATTGGAGTTGTAATTGAATTATGGTTGAGTATGCAAGGGAAAGTAATGTATTGTGTAGAGTACTCGGTATGTTCAATTCATCAGACCGATAGTATGTAGTAGTGTAGCTGGCCTTGTTAGTCACGTGGGTGGCTAGCGGCATTGTACACCCGTCGTTGTGTATGTATTATCCGCTGCGAAGGTAAGTGTTGTACAGTAATGACGGTACTAGCGGTATGGGTGTTACAAAAAGTGGTATCAGAGCGAAGTATCGCTCTGATGACTGGAAATACCAAGTTTAGGAATACCGAGTTAGGAATTAGAAGCTTAGGGCTAAGGGCTGAGTGTTAGCATTAGGGATATGCTAGTTAGGAACTACCGGTGAGTACCGGATACCTACAATACTAGACCCGCCCTCCGCAAACCCCACTGTATAACTTGGGAAAGAACGCCAGAGAGAAGGAAAGTCCTCTCACACTCGGGAAAACCCGATCTGGCAGTGGTGAAACCACCGTACGGTAAACAAGAACTGACATATAGTAAATTCCAAGGATTGGGAGACCCGGAGATGGATCCCGGTTAAACAACAATACCCGCACTCAATAGCGGTTGAATGAGCACTCCAACCATAAGGAGGCTACAACTTACAATAGCGTGGGGCGACGTGCTTAGCAGTCGCGAAACCTGGCTAGACAACCAACAGCAGGAAAAGAAGCACTAACCGTGCAACGAAATGGAAAAGGAACAGTAATGGAACCCGAGACACAAGTCTGCGGGACAGCAGTAGCTAGATGATACCACCAATGGTATACCAACTGACTAAGGACATAGTCAGGAGTGATTAACTCCAAACTACAACGCCAAAAGGTTACAATACCTGGCCGACATAGCTTACACAGCTACAAGGACACCCACGGGATATGAACCGATAGTACTACAAGGGTAGTGCCTAAACCAATTAAGGCTCAATCGCCACGGTAAACCAGTGGGAACGAACAACAAGGAAAAACACAAACTTAATAAATGGGGATCTCCAAGGATTGGAGAAGTACCCCGACCAAGACAACCATGTCAAGATCAATGAGAAGCTACTTAAAAGGATTGAGTATCCCAAACATAGATCAATATGATCAAGGGAAGAGTCAACAAGATAATTAAATACAAACGGAAACCATACCGTGATCGGAATAGGTTTTCCCAAAAATCACCATTACCACGCACTTGCCACGGCAAGTGCAGTAAGGGCAAGAACATGTAGAGGAACACTAACACACCACAAGTACATAGTAATGTACCAAGACCGCAAAGAAGCGACTACCGGACCACGTATCCTAAGAACAGGAAGAATGGAACCTTGGAAAGGCCTAACGGCCTGACCATTGTATTAAGGACATATCAGTCAGCGAGAAGCTGGACTTGGTCAAGACCTCAAACATGGCTATGCCATGAAGAACATCTTTTAACCCCGAACTATTATTTCAAACCGAAAATTTTTTCTTTCAAAACCACAACCTTTCTTTTAAACCTCGGATTTTAAAACCAAACCAACAGAATTACGGTGAGTATCATAGAATGATACAAGAGGAGTTGACAATAGAATACTTCACCTAGGCGTGTGACGAGCACTACGAGTGTACCCAATACGGGATGTGGGACGACCGCACTCCGAAGGAGCTTGCGGGCCCGACAATAGTCAGGTAAGTGGTAACGTACCAATAAGGTACCCCACGTATGTATACATGTAGTGTGCGAAACACGGGAAATAGTCAACTCCGTTCTACTGACCATAAGTAAATTCAAACCAGAACAGTTGGATACCTCAAATGAGCAAAGGAAACTTAGATAAGCTTACAAGCTAAGGAGTCAAGAACTCACTCCAGGAGGACGACTAAGAGTTAAAAGTGCGAGAAGCACTAACAACTGAATAAAAACATTGGACATGTCTAGAATATATTGAAGTAGAGTGTGATAACTGGAAGGAGTACCCAGTCTAAACACTGTAAGGCAAATGCCTAACACTAACACATCATTGTCCAAAGAACGGGATGGAATTCCCAGGACAACTACCACAAACACACAGGGTGATCACATAAGGTACCGAGAAATATCATTCATCACCGAAGGGAATATCAAACCCGTTATAACATAAGGAAAAACACCAATGGTCTACCCTAAGAACGGGAGACGTTATAACCCTCAACGGATAACTTAGATCCAGAACCGCAAGGTAGGATAACAACTGGACATACTCATAAATGTCAGCCAGATGCTACCGTATAATCAGTAATACCCAGGAGCAATCCATAAAGGGTATCAAGTCAACACAGTTGACCGATATGTCGTGGTAAGAACATCACCATCGGAACGAACATCCGGTTAGAACACCGAGGGGATCCCACTTGACAAGGGATGCCCCAAATTAATAAATGGTATCGATCAATACCAAGATACAAAAATGGTCTCCAATAAACAGAAGCGTGATGCGACGATCTGTCATGGAGCCCAGTATCACCTCCAAATCCAGCGATAGCTTATGAAGACATAATCACTTGGGAACAGCCTATGATGAGCAGTGCTCTAGGCGATATGGCTAGTATGCCATGAAACTGTTACAATACACAATTCGACGGTTGCAAAACCCATTGTGAACCATATGGAAAGTGGTCAAGGACTACACCAATAAAAGGTTAATGACCAACGAGCAAGGATACCCCTCATAAATGTGAGACCGCGAGAGTGGTGAGCACATAGAATCTAAAGAAGGGGATACCATCACAAATAGTTGATAGTACACCCCTTTCAGAACTACTAATGTAGTCAAGCTTGAGCATACAATTATTGCCAAGCAACGTAAAATAAGCTTCAACAGCAATTGTTGACAACCAAGGAGTAACCGGTTATAAAACCAATGATGCTCAAGGAGCTCAGAAAAATAAAGGAATACCATATTCTGTATTTGCCAAATACATGGGGAACCAGTGTACAAATGATGGAAATGCATGAGCTGAAGCTAGCAACAACGGATGCCACGTAAACCAATACTGTAGGATCAGTAAGAACATGGTGCGCAGTAGGCGACCAATGGGTGAGAATAATCACCCAATACTATGAGGTTGTTAAAAACAAGATGGTAGACAGACCGGGCAACAAGCCAGGAGTCTGCACCAAATGATGAAGCACCACACAAAGAAGTAATACTCATTCCTATTGCGATCACATAAGAGAGTTACTGCCAAGGGTTCACGCCTCTGTACTCTGTAGGACTGAGTGTTTTGGTATTGCACTTGTGCAGTTAATGATCTGGTGGGATAGCTAGGAATATGGAAATGTAAATCGTGGAAAATTTTCCCTTTCACCAATGTACATGGCATAAGCCAGTTAAGCAAAAGCTTAGAAACAAACCGTGCGGCCTAAGGCCAAAGAAGCACGAAGAGTGTGAAACACCAACAATCACAAGATGTGAATTCCATGGGAATAAAGGTGAAAGGAGACTTAAGAAAGTCACAAGGACCGACGCATAGAAAATGCAAGGTCACACAAGTAAAGAACACTTGTACTGAACTAGAGAAACTGGCATAATTCAGAACCCACTGATAACAGAGGAAGCACTACAACTAAGTAGTGGCTTAACCTCACCCGACAATAAGTTGGAGGACCAAGTGAATGCACTACAAAACACAACAGTATACATATAGATTCCCTAAGAGCTGGTTATGAATCTAAAACTTAATGAGTTTGTGCACGGTAAAAGAACACCACGCCTGGTCAATGAACCTTATTCCCACAATAAGAGGGATAAAAAGGTGATGCATAGCACGTTTAAGATAACAAAAAGGGGCGAATAACCCAAGTTATCAGGGTCGCGCAGCAGAAGCCAGTAGGCCCAAAATTCTAAGTGAAAGACACCTAGTGAACAAAAGGTTAATCATCAATGCCTGAAAGCCATTTAGGCAAAAACCGAACCCGGTTAAGAGTTAAATAAACTCCGATGGAAATTCTTGATGCTGGGACTAACCGATAATACGGTTAAGGCCCATTGATCAAGGAACATTGTATAATAGACCGCATGGAAGCTGAACCACCCCATGACGGCTGAATGCCTTCGACCAATGTTCAGCATTGACACATGGTAGATTACGTGGGCGTAATCCCTTTTAAGGGGGGTAGAGCGAAAACCGCGAAATGTATGTTTTACGTGATAGGTGCGTAAACTACAATGCGCATAGCGCAAAAGAATTCGTTTTGATGGTTGATACTTATGTTACATAAACATTTGTATTCACTCATCGTGTAATTGTAGTTATTTGAGAAGTAAGTATAGGAAAAAGGAGTAGAGAAACTCCAGGGGAATGAGAACCCGATTGGTAATAGTACGAGGAATGAGTATGTATGGGAGCCTTGAGGAGTACAAATCGGTATGGAACCGATGTATGTGATGAGTATAAATCGGTATGAAGCCGATGTATTTTATGAGTATAAATTTAGTATATCAAATTAATGGGATATTATACCCATGAATTTCCTAAGTATAGTAGTTGGAGAAGATGTAGTAATAATTGGTGAGATGATTAGTAAGTAAGTAAGTGAATTATATAAATTGGAAAATGTATGTATGTGATTATGACTAGCAAGATTAAAAAGATAGAAAATGAAATAATGCTTGACGAGCTGTCTGTTTGGAATGGAGGTGGGAGGTGGAACTTGATTTGCTAGCGATCAAGGGAAACCGAACACAAATTGGGGTAGAAGGATAATTCAACACCAATGCGGATCACATTGGGGTTGAAGGACTCTGGAAGCTTCTTAAGTGGTCACAGTAATAACACTAGTATTAGGTATAACCATCATAAATGGAATTTGGGAGATGTATGCAAATTTTCTAAATGAATTTCCAAAACTAATTTAGTACAATGTTTCTTCAAACTTGAGAATGAGGATCGGTTTTGAAACCGCTTCCACGGCCGCTAGTGGATCTTCCATGCCTAGGCATGGGTATCCGGTCGAAACCATAGGAGGTGAAGCTAGTTTTGAGTCAGTGGAAGTGTTGATTAGTTTTGAACCACTACACCGTTCGTGCGGTGACAGTGTGTGTTTTGTATTTTTCCAAAGGCACTGGGGCAGCGTAGTCCCAAAGTAAGTATGAGAAAGTATGAGTAAGTATGAGAAAGTAAGTATGAGTAAGTGCCTGAGGATCTCTATATGTGCAAATGAATTTGATCTGAACCAAAGGACCGTAGAGCCAGAAAGTGTAAGTGCTCAAGTCATGACGGCCGTGAACCAGAAAGCGTAAGTGTTCAAACGTGACCGGTACCTGAGGGATCGCTTGACATGGGAGAGGATGGTACCTCATTTATATGCGGACGGACCCCATGGAGAGCTTGTAACGGATATTTTTGATTGCTAGGCATGCAGTGACATGCTGTTTGGATGTGTAGTATGCATCATGTCAGACACTTGGAGTTTGACAAGTTATATGTAGAGGTCATAACCTTAGCATAGAGTATTTATACAAGTAACATTATTAGATTCACCAACTTTGAGGGCAAAGTTCTTTAAGGGGGGTAGATTGAAATACCCCGAACTTAAATATGGTGATTAAATTATTCTAATATGGTATTTAAGGGCCTAATAGTGCCTAAGTAATTTTGGTAGGTAAAATAAATCCAAAAGAAATAAAGAAACACTTAAAAAGCGAAAAACGCCAAATAAGCGTTAAATAACCATAGGAGGTATAAGACCTCGGTTAGCGTATTATATGTATTCCTAGGGTTTAATGAGAGCAAAATAATATATGCGAACAACTCCCGAAGAAAATGGAACCAAATAATGTATTAAAACACTAATAGAGCTTTAGCGCACGTTTTTCGAGAAAACCCTAAAACGTGATTCTAAGTGGTCAAACGAACCCGTAAAAATTATAAATCATTAAATAACAATAATTAAGCATTAAAGGAAGCTTGATAACCCATGAAATTAAAGAAACAAGAAAATTCCGGAAAACGGGCCCGGTTAGTAAATAGTACCTAAACTGGGTAAAATAACGAGCGTTTTCTGTAAAAGACAAAAAACGCTCTAGCATGTAACACTATAAGGGGGGGAGGTTTTAATAGGTTAATAAGTCCCTCACACACACATGTAACTAGCTAATTAAATAAGGGAGTCAAAAAGCAAAAAGCAAAAAGTGAACTAATACCCACTTTTCCCTCTCTCTCCTCTATTTCCCATTCTCCTGCGTACTCCCTCCCCCTCCAGGCTTCTCCTCCTTCCTCTTTCTCTGTAAATGGCGATTTGAGGGAGCTTCCATGGCAGCTCACATTCTTCTCCTTGCCCAAGCTCCATTCAAACTCCAAATGCAAAAATAAGTACATATTCTTGCTCCTCTCTCCAAGCTCTACCTTTCTACCTTTTCAAAATCCAAAAATGAAGATGTTCATCTCCATGGGTTCTCCCTATTCAAAGAGAAAATAGCACCAATGGGTAGCTTGGAGTCGCCTCTCTCCATTAAGGTAAAAATCTCCATGAAAACTTCATGTTTTCTCCATCCCTATTCATAACCGATTTTTACCCCTATGTAATGCCTTGTTTTCTCTCTCTATCTTTTGAGCATCAATTTAACCTTGCAATGGTGGTGGATTCTCCTTCTTGAACCAAGGGCTAAAGCCCATGCTAAAACACCCCAAAGGTAAACCCTTGAAAACTTGCTTTAAACATTTCTATGAACTAGCATTAATTAAAGGGTTAGTATGTTAATTGCACTTGTTTTGTGTGTATTGGGTGATGGGAATGGAGTTTGGCAATTCCATTCCCCAAGTGACCGATTGTGCAAGAAAGAGAGAAGAAGGAATAGAAAAGAAAGGAGAAAATAAGGGCTTTAAGGTAAGAGTTCCTTCTCAATGCTATATTTTAATGCATTAGAGTAATGGGAATGGGTGAACAAATAAAAGAACCTAAACTATTGTATTAGTATTGTAGTTGTGGGAGTTTGAGTATTTATGAGCTTGTGTTGGATTGTAGGCCTTAGAGCCAAATAAATTGTGTATGTGTATTAGTATGGTGGATTGAGGAAGTAAAAATGTGTTGGTATTGTAATTGAGGAAGTATTGGTGTATTGAGATTTTGTATGTGTGCTGGTAGAACCCTTGTGGTTTGGCTAGATTAAGAATGAATTTGATGAAGAGTGAGTATTTGGTTATGTGGAAATTGTAGTTGAGCTATGGCAAAATTTTAGTAGGAATTGTGCATTAAGAATGACTTGGTGAATGGGAGAACCAAGGTGTGTATTGGGGTTAGTATAGATGTTTAGCAACTATGGAGTGGTGGTTGTAGTATGAGAAGTGAGAAGGTAAAAATCTGTAGCAAAGAGTATCAAAAACACATTGTAGAAACTAGGAAAAAAACTAGTGTGCAAGATTTGGTAAAAAGAGAGTTGGACTTTGGTATAGGTAGTGTAGTTGATTGGAAAGGAATTGAAATGGTAAGATGAAGTTGGGACAAGATGCAAAATGCAAGAGGATTGTAGGAAATGCACAAGTGTGCTAACTGTAACAGAGAGGAAGAAAAATCTGTAGAAATGGAGCAAGTGTTGAGCAAGGTTTTGACTAATGTGTTGAAAGAGGTTTGGAACTGGATTAAGGCATGTTTTAGGGTGCTTAAGCATGTAGGAAACATGTGGAAAGGTTAGGAAATGATTAGAGGTGAATAAGGGGTTCAAAACTGGTCAAAAACTGTAAATTTTGACAGTTCCAGGGTTGGCCCGGGTTTGCAAATCGGTACGCAAACCCGGACCATAGCAAAAACATGGCAGAAAGTGCATTCAGAGGGTGGTCCGGGTTTGTAAACCCGGACATATACCCTGACCACATGTAAATAAGGCCAGAAATGCAATTCAGAGTCTGGTCCGGGTTTGTAGACCCGGACACAAACCCGGACCATCATAAAAATTTGCCAGAATGTGTTCTAATGGGTCCTAATGATGGGGAATTGATTGGTAATGGTTTTAGGAGTTGTTAAGGCCTTTTTTGGTGATATTTAAAGGCCTTAAGAAGTGTAAGCAAGTTTGAGAAGTCATTAAGAAAGTTGTAGGTTAAAGAACATTAAGTTAAACCGAAACAACGGGACAACGGGGTAAGTACGGGAGTAGTAGTTATTGATCTACCGTATGAGCATAGCATTAATAAGAATGTTTGAAACATTACCAGTGGAACGAATGTGAACCAAGGAACAAGGGAACACATGGTAAAGCTAACTCCGGTGAAAGGTATGACTTTCTCATGCCCCGTATGCTAACCGAGTTACGTTGATTTGTGTGCTGTATGCCGGCTAATCAAGACTAAAGCATGAAAACAGTTTATTGCCTTTCATTGTATGTCTTGCTGTATGTTGTATGAGCTAACCCTTCTTGATTGATTGTGTTGCTTCACTTAGTGCGTAGACCGACTCATAGATGAGTCTTGTTGTTTATTGACTCGTAGTACGAATTATGTTGTGAATGAACGGAAACGTAGAAACGCACTACACTAACAAACCAACAAACGATAACACAAACCAATGAACTCTCTAGAATGTGAGAGAGTGCACGGGAGTAGTAACCTCCCGATAACGGTAGGAGAACCGTAATGAACAATCCACAAGCAATAAGTAGTGGAAGCATATAAATAACCTATTAGGGGAAATAATGTTGGTGCAAGTCATGAACCATGAGAGTAGTAAAGAATGATGAGGGATCTTCAAACCCCTTAGCAAATTAGTCGACCCGCTAGGAGAGGACCCGACTGATGTGAGTAATGTCCCGAACATGAGAGTATTCGATACGTTGGGGGAGCCCTTAAATCTGAGAATACTAGACGGTGGCAATTCCCTAAGCTAGTGGAGGTTATCGAGAGAGATACTTCTAGGCTAATCCATGAGATTGTAAGATACTCCAAGAGAGGAGTGTCGGGAATTTGAGTAGCCCGGTGGCGAGTCTTGTGTATGACCCCGCCCAGAGGCCAAAAGTAATGAGTATTGAGTATTGCGTATGTATGAGTAAAGTAATGAGTATTGCATATGTATGAGTAAAGTACTGAGTAATGAGTAATGAGTAAGTATGAGTATGTAATGAGTATCGAGCAATGAGTAAGTACGAGTAAGGAGAAGAGTATGGGTACTGAGTATGCGAGAGCAAGTGATGAGTATTGAGTATGCGAGAGCAAGTGATGAGTACTGAGTAAGAGTAAGTAATAGTAGTAGTGAGTACGGAGTAGAGCATGAGTAAATAATGAGTAAGGAATGAGCGCAACGTGAGTAAAACAACGAGTAAGTAAATTAAGCTTGGTGGAAGCTCTGCGAACGAATAACTAACGAACGGTTGACGGACAACTTGTCTTCCTTGGTAGGTAAAGAAACTTGTATATGTATGTAAGTATGGTTGATTGTATTGTTGTAGCATGAGTATGTATGTATGCATGAAATATGAACTCCATGTATATCCGACCCAAAGTAGTTGGCGTACCGCGGTTAGCACGCGGTATATGCAAATTTCATATTCAGCGTAAGCTGACCCCCTAGGGGGAACGTTTTTAGTGTGCAGGTACCCGAAGCGGATATGGTCAAGGTAAGAGACCGGTGGCTACACTTGGATAGTTAGAAGTAGAATGTAGAAGCGTACTAAGTGGCACACCCCTTGTACTTAGAAAGTAAGTAGTTTGTGAGGAATGGGTAGTGGTTAGACTTTTAATGAGTATCTATGAAATTGAAAGAGGTGTTGTAATTGTATAAGGATTGTAGTAGACTCGGTATAGTATTGTATTGGAGTTGTAATTGAATTATGGTTGAGTATGCAAGGGAAAGTAATGTATTGTGTAGAGTACTCGGTATGTTCAATTCATCAGACCGATAGTATGTAGTAGAGCTGGCCTTGTTAGTCACGTGGATGACTAGCGGCATTGTACACCCGCCGTTGTGTATGTATTATCCGCTGCGAAGGTAAGTGTTGTACAGTAATGACGGTACTAGCGGTAGGGGTGTTACAGTTGTAAGTATTGAAGTTCGGTTATTTTTGTTAATCAGACCGTAGAAAGGTCCGGGTGTACGTTAAATTCCGCTGCGATTCCATATGGGTGTTGTTAAGTTTGCGATAACCACGATTGGCTTAAGACGGGGTGTTACAAAAAGTGGTATCAGAGCGTAGTTACGCTCTGATCAAGGAAATACCGAACATGGATAACCACCGAGTTAGGTTATGAGTTAAGACATAAGTTAGGGGTTAAGGGTGTGAGAAGTTAGAGTGAGCTGAGTCAGACGACCTTTAATACCCCGGATCCAAAAAATGGTGATTAAATTACTCTAATATGATTATTAAAGGCCTAATGGTGCCTAAAGAGTATTGGAAAAGAGAATAAAACCAAAAGAAAAGAGAAAATGCGTAAAACGCGAAAAACGCTAAAACGCGCATTAAATGAGTATAAGAGATAGATGATCTCATTAGGGTCCGAGATGGATTCCTAAGGCTTAGTTAAGCCTAATTAGTATACGGGAATAATTCCCGAAGAAGACGGATCCAAATAATGGATTGAAAATGCTAACGGAGTTTTATAGCACGCTTTTCGAGGAAACCCGAAAACGCTACTTTAAGTGGTCAAACGGACCCGTAAAAAAATTATAGTTGATTAAATAACTATAATTAAGTATTAATGGAAGCTTAATAACCAATAAAATGAAGAAATGAGAAAAATCCGAAAAACAGGCCCGGTTAGTGAATAGTGCCAAACCGGGTAAATAAACAAGTGTTTCCTGTAAAAAAAAATGAAAAACGCTCCCAGCTTGTATTTTGTGTGGGGCCAATTTTAATTAGTATACACAAACATTTAATTAGCTTGTTAGCTTATTAAGTCATGAGATGACAAGATAAATAAATAAAGCAAAAGTGAAATAGTAAAAAGTACTTTAAGTGCTCTCTCACTTTTCCTTCTTCTTATTTTACGATTCCCAGCCTCCACTCTCTGTATTCTCTTCTTCCTAGAGAGCTCCATGGCGATTTCTTCAGAGAGCAACAGCACAATCTTCCTTCTCCATTATCTTGCTCCATTCTCCACCAAAACACACAACAATAGTACCGTTGGATTCCTCTTGTCTAGGGCAACATTTTCCACCCTTCAAAAACTTAAAACCCTCATTTTCATTTCCATGACCGTAGCTTCTGTTGAAGCTTAAAGAGGTGTTTTGAGTCTCCTTCATCTCCTAAATACTCCAAGGTAAAAATAAGCTTAAGTCTTCCATCTTCCTAGCTTATTCTTGCAAGATCCAAAAAAAAAAAATGCTCACGATGAGCTTTGCTCCATTTTCCAGACGGTTTTTGGGTCTTCAACAGAGGGGTGATATTTTTGCTAGTCTTGCTGTACAAAGTTTGCCCTCAAGAGAGTAAGGTAAGTCCTTAGTGATAAAGCCCTAAAACTAACTCTGGAAATATTAATTCGGTGAGAAACGTGAGAACTAAACTAGCGTGTTATGTATGGCATGGGAATAAGATTGTAGATAACAATCGATACCATTTGTTGGTGTGGAAACAAGAAGAGAATGAGAGAACCAGAGAAGGAGGAAGAAGAGAAAAGAAAACAGAAAAACTAATAAGGTATTGAACTTACCTTGAGATGGTTTTGTTCTCTGTAAACATATTTTTGAACGTAAATAATGACCATGTATGGGGTAGTTATGATACTACAATATTGCTTGTTAAAAGAAGAAGTTTTAATGATGTTTAAGTGTGGTTAGTAAGCCTTGAGGCTAACTGGTACATAGGTGGTAACAGAGGGGAACTTAGCATGATGTAGCAGTGGTTTTAATGTTGTAATAACAGGGATGGAAAAACTGATCTTGGTGGATGTTGTAGTGTGGAGAATGCTTAGGAATGTAGACAAACCTTGTCAAAATTTGCCTAGGAATGTATGGGCTTGAGTGTATTGATGCGTGGAGTTGGAATGGAAGGAAAGAAAGGAATGGAAAAACTACTACAGAAACAAAGAAGCTAGAGGTGCTGTTGTGCATCAGTGTAACAGAGAGGGTGGAAATGGTGTAGTTGTGCATGAATTAAGTGACAAGTTTTGTCCATGGTTTAAGGAGGTTAAGAGCTTGATTAAGGTGTTAAAATATGTTGGACTACATGTGGAATGATTAGGAAGAGGTTGGGTATAAGTTTGGAGTTGAAACAAAAGCAAAAACTTATTTATTTTTGAAACCTGCAAGTGGTCGGGTCTGTAAACTAGGACAGAAACCCGGACCAGTGTCAAAACACGACAGAAACTTGTAAAACTGAAGTGGTCCGGGTTTGTAACCCAGGACATAAACCCGGACCACCCCAAAATTCCACCCGAGAGGTTTACACAGGTATGGTCCGGGTTTGTAAACCCACCCCTAAACCCGGACCACACATAAAAGTCACCCGAGAGCACATTCCAGTATTGGTCCGGGTTTGTATCCCCGGACACAAACCCGGACCACCCCAAAAATTGCACAGAAAGTGTTTTCTTGCATTCTAATGATGGGGAATTGAATGGTAATGATAGTATAAGGTAATTAAGACATGAATAATGATGTTTAAAGGTCATTAGGAGTGTAAACAAGTTTGAGAGGTGAATGAGAAAGTTGTGAGCTTAAGAACACATGAGTAAAACTAAGTTAAACGGGTTAACGGGGTTAAGTACGGGAGTAATAGTTTTACATACCGTAACGCTTTGATGTTAATAAAAACATTTGAATGTTATCAGTGGAACAAGTGTGAACCGAGGAACGAGTGGTGACCCGGTAAAGTATATCCATGGTGAAAGGTATGATTTTCTCATACTCCGTGTGCTAACCGAGTTACGTTGATTTGTGTGTTTGTGTGCCGGCTTAATCAAGATTAAAGCATGAAAATAATCCCTTGTTTGATTATGTATGTCTTGTTGTATGTTGAATGAGCTAACATACTTGTATGCCGGTGTGGTCTAACATAGTGTAAAGACCGACACATAGTGAGTAACGTTTGGCTAGTGACCCATAGATCGGGTCGATGCTTATGGTAACGAAAACGTGCAAACACACAAACTATCCGTTAAAGTATAACGATAACGCAAACATATGAACTCCCTAGAATATAAGGAGATGTGCGGGTTGAGTAATTACCCGATAACAGTAAGTAAACCATAATGACACAATCCACGAAACAAATGAGAGTGGAAAGATAAGTGAACCCCCTCAAGAGGATTAACGATAGTTCGAAGATGTGAACTAGTAAAGAAGGTAAAAGGACCTAAGGGATTAGTAACTCCCTTGTGGCATGGTCGACCTCCTATATGAGGATTTTACCGATATAAGAAAATAACCGAAAGTATGAGTAAGTGAAATGTATGGGTAACTCTTAAAACCTAAGATTAACCGAACTAAGTAATGTTCCCAAGTCATTAGAAACATCGAGAGTGATGCTTCTAGACTAATTACATAATATTATTATAACTCCGAGAGAGGAGTGTATGGGAATGAGAGTAGTCCGAGAGTAGTCGGACCTAAGTAAGAGATAGGAACTAAGAGAGAGTTCCATGAGCTAGTTGAACCTTCCCACCATGCTAGACCCAGAGTAGGGTCGAAACCGGGGAAGTAAGACTATGCGAGAGCCATGAGTTTTGGCCTGAGAATGAATTAAGAGTAACAAGCGTGACGTAGGAGACCTGTAGTGTCTCGAGAATCTACAATAGCTTGAGTATAAATAACCCAAGAGTGTGGGTGAGATAATGAGTATGAATAACCCAAGAGTGTGGGAGATAATGTGTATAAGTAACCCGAGAGAATGGGTGAGTATAGTACGAGTAGCCCAAGAGAATGGGTGTGTATATGAATAAGTAACCCGAGAGAGCGGGTGAGGTATTGAATAAGTAAACAAGGCATAGTGAGGTATAACCCTCAAGGCCTAAGAGTAACAGATACAACTAACAACCTTGTTATGTTAGTTAGGAATTGTGTTCCGTGATTGGATGTAGATTCCTTGAGTAATACATATATTGTATTGCTATGATGCATGTTGTTTGACTAAAATGAACTCCATGTATATCCGACAAAGTAGTCGGCGTACCCCGGTTAGCGCTCGGGGTATGCGAATTTCATATGCAGCGTTAAGCTGAGCCCCTAGGGGACGTTTTTATTTTACAGGTACACCGAAGATGTTACCGTTCGAGAGTAGGACGGGGTCGGTGGGTTGCATGGGTAGTTAGATTTAATTACTTATGTATTGAAGAGGTGTAAGACCGAATATGTTGTCGGCATCCATATTTGTAGACTCGGTATAGTAAAGAAATGATTTGAGTATTGTATTGTATTGTGTACTCGGTTGTTCCAGTCATCAGACCGTTACGGTATGTAAGAAAGGCCTGGTTAGCCATATGGGTGGCTAACGGCGTTGTTTCACCCCTCGTTGTAATTAGAGTTCCGCTGCGGGTAAGAGTTTGGTGACATTTAAGAGGTAATGACGAGCTTAACGGTTGGGGTGTTACAAAAATGGTATCAGAGAAGTATCGCTCTGATGACTGGAAATACCGAGCTTAGGAAATACCGAGTTAGGGTTTAGAGACTTAGGGTTAAGGGTTGAGTGGTAGCGTGAGAGATGCGCTAGTTAGGAACTTCCAGAATGTTCTGGATACCTACAATACCAGACCCGCCCTCCACAAACCCCCGCTCGGGAAGAACGCCAGAGAGACGGGGAAACCCGATCCGGCAGTTATTAAATATTTCAATATGAACCAGCTGTCATGGTAGATCCTGAGAACCGGAAACCCCGGAGACGGATCCCGCTGGAACGATAATAACCGCGCTCAATGACGTGAGGTCGAGAAATCCTAATCCAAGGAGACCAGAATCTGTGGCAACTTGGGGCGACATGCTTAGCAGTCGCGAGAACCCAGCTGGTCGAGCAGCAGCAAGAAGGATGCACCAATCGTGCGACAAGACGGACTCATAAGAACTAACGAGAACTGGGACACATGTCTACGGACCGCCATAGTTAAATAATACCACTAACGGCTAGTTGAGAGTAGGTGCACCCACCCTGCCACACCCGAAGAAGTTGAAATACTTAACTGATATAGCTTAGACAGCTACGAGCAAACTTCGGGATATACCTGAATAGGACTACAGTAGTAGTGCCTAAATGACTTAAACCTCGGTAACCACAGTGAAGACGTGGAAGCGAGCAACGAGGTAGATCACGGAACTAAATAATTAAGGAACTCCGACAGTGGAGAAGCACCTAAATGAATGACAGTCATGTCAAGAGGAATGAGAAGCAGCTCTAAGGAGCAGTTATCCAATTAAAGGATCAAGGAAGAGCCGACAAGGCTACCAAATACAATGTGAACAATACCGTGACCGGTATGAGTTAACCAAAAACCGCCAGTACCGCGCACTTGCCATGGCAAGTGCAGTATAATGCGACTATAAGAGAGCTTTGACAAGTGACCAGTACTTAGCAAGTACCAAGACGGCAAGAGAAGCCAATATAGCACCACAAACCCTAAGAATTCTGAAACGAAACCTTGGAAAGGCCTAAAGGCCTGACCACTGTATAAAGAACATACCAGTCTGCAAGAAGTCAGACTTGGTAAGAAGCAACCGGCATTGAAATGCCGTGGAGATTTTATTTTCAACTCAAATTTTTCTTTCAAACAGAGAATTTTCCAAAAACCCCCAAATTTTTAAAAACCAAACCAGAGAATCACGGTAAGTTATCATAGGACGATATAAGAGGAGTTGGCAACAGAATACTTCACTTAGGCGTGTGACCGACACTACGGTGTACTAAACGAGACATGGAACGACCGCACTCCGAAGGAGCTTGCGGGCCTGACAAACCAATTATGAGTAGGGTAAGTGGTAACGTATCAATAAGATACTCCATGTATGTATACAAGTAGAGTACGGAACACGGGAAGTAGCCCACTCCATACTACGGACGAAAGAGCCAATTCAAACCAAGACAGTTGGACACCTCGAATGATCGAAGAACACAAGGAAGCTTACCAAGATAAGGGAGTCAAGAATCCAGTAAGATGACGGATCTAAGAATATAGCATAGAGAAGTGCGAGAAGCACAAAGTAATGAGCATAGACATTGGATATGTCTTAGAAAACGAGAAGGAAATACCTAATAACTGGAATATATACCAGCGTAAGTAATATGGCGAAGGCCTAAAATTGAACATATTAATGTTCGATAACGGGATAGAGTTCCCATAGTATACTTCACCGAAGAGAATGACGACCTGACCAAGAAGGTAAAGGAAAAGTACCAAGGATCTACCCAATAATGGGAGATACTACAACCCTAAACGGGATAGTTCAAACTATATGCAACTGCAAGACGGTGTAAAGAACTGAACACACCCATGAATTCAGGCCAGATGTGACGGCATAACTCAGTAACACCCAGGAGCAATCCTTGAAGGGTACCGGAGTCAACAGTAGTTGAACGAAACATCGTGTTGAGAACACCAGTGTAAACTGAACACTCGGGTACAACCCGAAGGGATCCCACGTAACACGGGATACCCTAGATTGCCAGAAGGCATGAATTAATATTTAGATACGTTAGGGGCATAGACTTATATTAAAATGCAAAAGGGCCTTCCATGTACGGAAGTGTGATGAGACAACCATATCAAAGAGCCCAGAAATACCTCCTAACCATTTAATGGCATACGGAGAAGAAGAAACCTGTTTGAGCAGCCCGCATAGAGCGTGGCGAGGCAGTGTGGCTTGTAAGCCGGTAAAACCAACTACAATTTGTAGATCCAAACGTTGTAAAACTTATGCATTAAGGCATAAAAAGGAATTGTGGAGAACAAATCACTACCTTAGAGTGGGGGATACCACTTGTTATTTTGGGGCCTAGGGAGCGGCAATTGCGTGAATCCTCCCGAGAAAGGCTACCATCTAAGTATGTAATGTGAAACCGCTAAAGCGGTGTAGTGAAACTTGAGCATGTTAATTGCCAAGGAGTAAGTCGAACAGAGATAGGGCATAGAAAGGCGTTGATAGCAGTGGAAAGAAACCGAGAGAGTAATCGGATTAGTAGTGAACACAGTATGTGTGCAATACGAATTGCAGAGTAAACAATGCGCAATAAGCATAGAGAGGTTGAAGAAGTATATTTTATTGAGCCAAGTGAATGGCAAGCCATAGTATAAATGGCGGGAGTACATGAGCGGAAGCTAAAGTAGTAGCGGATGCCATATAAGCGAATGTTGTAATGAGTAGAGCATGATACGCAGTAACAGATAATGATACAGAGCTAATGAGAAAATGTGGTAAAGGAGACATAATCATTCCTATCCCATGAGAGATTTACTGTCAAGGGTTTACGCTTCTGCACTCTGTATGACTGAGTGTTTTGGTATTGCACTTGTGCGGTAATGATCGAGTGGGAGAGCCAGGAATTGAGAAATGTCAACGAAGCCTGTTGAGCGAGAATCTAAAGAAATAACCGTGCGGCCTTTGGCCAAAGATGCACGAAGAATGTGGGCCCATAACCCACAGGTCCCAGGACCGATGAATGGTTAATGCAGAGTAGTATGAAGGAGGAATTGTTGTACAGAAGTAAATGAATAAACATAATTGAGAAGCACTATTAAACGAGGAAGCACTACATACTGAGTAGTAGCTTGATCTCAACCGACAATAAGTCGGAAAAGGTAAGTGAATAACCACGAAGGTATATAGAGTATACAAAATAAATTTCCAAGAGCTGGAGAGAAAACCTATAACTCATCGAATTCGCATACGGTAAGAGATACCTAGCGACGATTGAGAAACCTTTAATCCCAAGTCAAAAAGGGATAAAAGGGAGTGGATAATACATTAAGAATGTAAAAAGGGCGAGTTAAGCTCTAGCTATCAGGTCACGCAGCAAAAGCTAGTGGGCCGTAATTACAAGGTTAAGTATACCTAGCGATTGTGAGTAATTGGCTAATCCTAAACGCCTGAAGCCTTAGAGGCTAGAACCGAACCTGGTTATGAGTTAATTAACCGCATTGAAGTTAAAACACTTCATGATACTTGAATTAATGAACCAATGTTTAGTAATAACATATGGTTAGTTACGCGGGCGTAACCCCTTTTAAGGGGGGTAGGGCGAGAAACCGCTTAGAGTATGTTTTACGTATAGGTGCGTAAACTACTATGTGCATGGCACAAAAGAAATTGTTTTGATGATTGGAACTTATGTTACATAAACATATGTACCCATTCATTGTGTAATAATGATTATTGTGCATGAGAGATGCAAGTAACGAGTACATAATATTTATGAAAAGAGGAGTAGAGAGACTCTTGGGGAATGAGAATCCCTTTAGTATTGGTCTATTTGAGATTAGACATGAGATATTATGAGTATGAACCGGTATGAAACCGGTGTATAACCTAGTAGGAGTGAGTTCCCTAGGTGATTTTATTTGAGAATGATTGATGGAGTGAGTTCCATCCTTTGGAGTTGTATGTTGTGTGTTTTAAATTGAGTACAATTGAGGAAAAGAGGTAAGTATGGCTTAGGTAAAGTAAGCAGGAAATGAGAATGAAATGACCTAAGTACTAGGAACTGAGATAATTAAAATGAATTTTATGAATATGACTAGAAAGAGTAAAAGATAGAAAACGAAAATGTTTGACTATCTGATTGTTTGAAACTGACGTGGGAGGTGGAACTTGATCTGCTAGCGATCAAGGGAAACCGAACACAAATTGGGGTGGAAGGATAGTTCAACACTGATGCTGATCACATCAGGGTTGGATGATTCTGAAGCTCCCTATAAGTGGTCACAAGTAATCACGCTAAGAAAAGACAGCTACCATAAACCGATTGGAGTTGTGTGATGTTTTAAAAGAATTTCCAAACAGAATTTGAAAAGGAATTTCTTCAAGTATGAAGATGGAAATGAAAACTGGTTTTTAAACTGCTATCACCCGCCGATGGCTACGGCCTTAAGTCTTGATGACCGGTAGAACGGTGGGCGTGTATTAGTTTTGAAACCATTGCACCGTACGTGCGGCGGTCCTAAGTGACCGGTTGGGGCGGTGACAGTGTGTGATTTTTCCAAAGGCAGCGGGGGAGAGTACCCTGAGACGATCCGTGTTGAGTGAGTCAACCAGAGTGCCTGAGGATATGTATATGTGTAACGTTTTGATCAGAACCGAAGGGACCGTGGGCCAGAGAGAGTAAGTGCCCATTTGTCATGAAACGGCCGTGGACCAGAGAGCGTAAGTGTCCAACGTGACCGGTACCTGAGGGATCAGTAGTATATTACTCAATATGGATTCGAGGACTGTAGTGCCTTCTTGTCTCCGGACCGATTCCCTGGAGATATACAAAGAGTATTTTTTGATTGCTATACATGCTGTGAAATGTGTGGTATGTGAGTTGTGAAATGAGACCAACTTGTGGAGTCTGTAAGGTTATAGTGTATTATAACCTTGGCATAGTACGCCATGAGAGTAACAATATTATTCACCAACTTTGAGACAAAGTTCCTAAGGGGGTAGATTTTAATACCCGGATCTAAAAAATGGTGATTAAATTACTCTAATATTATATTAAAGGCCTAATGGTGCCTAAAGAGTATGGAAAAGAGAATAAAAACCAAAAGAAAAGAGAAAATGCGTAAAACGCGAAAAACGCTAAAACACATTAAATGAGTATAAGAGATAGATGATCTCATTAGGGTCCGAGATGGATTCCTAAGGCTTAGTTAAGCCTAATTAGTATACGGGAATAATTCCCGAAGAAGACGGATCCAAAAATGGATTGAAATGCTAACGGAGTTTTATAGCACGCTTTTCGAGGAAACCCGAAAACGCTACTTTAAGTGGTCAAACGACCCGTAAAAAAATTAGTTGATTAAATAACTATAATTAAGTATTAATGGAAGCTTAATAACCAATAAAAATGAAGAAACGAGAAAAATCCGAAAAAACGGGCCCGGTTAGTGAATAGTGCCAAACCGGGTATTAAACAAGCGTTTCCTGTAAAAAAAAATGAAAAACACTCCCAGCTTGTATTTTGTGTGGGGCCGATTTTAATTAGTATACACACACATTTAATTATCTTGTTAGCTTATTAAGTCATGAGATGACAAGATAAATAAATAAAGCAAAAGTGAAATAGTAAAAAGTACTTTAAGTGCTCTCTCACTTTTCCTTCTTCTTATTTTACGATTCCCAGCCTCCACTCTCTGTATTCTCTTCTTCCCAGAGAGCTCCATGGCGATTTCTTCAAGAGCAACAGCACAATCTTCCTTCTCCATTATCTTGCTCCATTCTCCACCAAAACACACAAAATAGTACCGTTGGATTCCTCTTGTCTAGGGCAACATTTTCCACCCTTCAAAAACTTAAAACCCTCATTTTCATTTCCATGACCGTAGCTTCTGTTGAAGCTTAAAGAGGTGTTTTGAGTCTCCTTCATCTCCTAAATACTCCAAGGTAAAAATAAGCTTAAGTCTTCCATCTTCCTAGCTTATTCTTGCAAGATCCAAAAAAAAAATGCTCACGATGAGCTTTGCTCCATTTTCCAGACGGTTTTTGGGTCTTCAACAGAGGGGTGATATTTTTGCTAGTCTTGCTGTACAAAGTTTGCCCTCAAGAGAGTAAGGTAAGTCACTTAGTGATAAAGCCCTAAAACTAACTCTGAAATATTAATTCGATGAGAAACGTGAGAACTAAACTAGCGTGTTATATCATGGGAATAAGATTGTAGATAACAATCGATACCATTTGTTGGTGTGGAAACAAGAAGAGAATGAGAGAACCAGAGAAGGAGGAAAGAGAAAGAAAACAGAAAAACTAATAAGGTATTGAACTTACCTTGAGATGGTTTTGTTCTCTGTAAACATATTTTTGAACGTAAATAATGACCATGTACGGGGTAGTTATGATACTACAATAATGCGGGTTAAAGAAGAAGTTTTAATGATGTTTAAGTGTGGTTAGTAAGCCTTGAGGCTAACTGGTACATAGGTGGTAACAGAGGGAACTTAGCATGATGTAGCAGTGGTTTTAATGTTGTAATAACAGGGATGGAAAAACTGATCTTGGTGACTGTTGTAGTGTGCAGAATGCTTAGGAATGTAGACAAACCTTGTCAAAATTTGCCTAGGAATGTATGGGCTTGAGTGTATTGATGCGTGGAGTTGGAATGGAAGGAAAGAAAGGAATGGAAAAACTACTACAGAAACAAAGAAGCTAGAGGTGCTGTTGTGCATCAGTGTAACAGAGAGGGTGGAAATGGTAGTGTGCATGAATTAAGTGACAAGTTTTGTCCATGGTTTAAGGAGGTTAAGAGCTTGATTAAGGTGTTAAAATATGTTGGACTACATGTGGAATGATTAGGAAGAGGTTGGGTATAAGTTTGGAGTTGAAACAAAAGCAAAAACTTATTTATTTTTGAAACCTGCAAGTGGTTCGGGTCTGTAAACTAGGACAGAAACCCGGACCAGTGTCAAAACACGACAGAAACTTGTAAAACTGAAGTGGTCCGGGTTTAACCAAGGACATAAACCCGGACCACCCCAAAATTCCACCCGAGAGGTTTACACAGGTATGGTCTGGGTTTGTAAACCCACCCCTAAACCCGGACCACATAAAATCACCCGAGAGCACATCCAGTATTGGTCCGGGTTTGTATCCCCGGACACAAACCCGGACCACCCCAAAAATTGCACAGAAAGTGTTTCTTGCATTCTAATGATGGGGAATTGAATGGTAATGATAGTATAAGGTAATTAAGACATGAATAATGATGTGTAAAGGTCATTAGGAGTGTAAACAAGTTTGAGAGGTGAATGAGAAAGTTGTGAGCTTAAGAACACATGAGTAAAACTAAGTTAAACGGGTTAACGGGTTAAGTACGGGAGTAATAGTTTTACATACCGTAACGCTTTGAAGTTAATAAAAACATTTGAATGTTATCAGTGGAACAAGTGTGAACCAGGAACAAGTGGTGACCCGGTAAAGTATATCCATGGTGAAAGGTATGATTTTCTCATACTCCGCGTGCTAACCGAGTTACGTTGATTTGTGTGTTTGTGTGCCGGCTTAATCAAGATTAAAGCATGAAAATAATCCCTTGTTTGATTATGTATGTCTTGTTGTATGTTGAATGAGCTAACATACTTGTATGCCGGTGTGGTCTAACATAGTGTAAAGACCGACATATAGTGAGTAACGTTTGGCTAGTGACCCATAGATCGGGTCGATGCTTATGGTAACGAAAACGTGCAAACACACAAACTATCCGTTAAAGTATAACGATAACGCAAACATATGAACTCCCTAGAATGTAAGGAGATGTGCGGGTTGAGTAATTACCCGATAACGGTTAGTAAACCATAATGACACAATCCACGAAACAAATGAGAGTGGAAAGATAAGTGAACCTCCCTCAAGAGGATTAACGATAGTTCGAAGATGTGAACTAGTAAAGAAGGTAAAAGGGACCTAAGGGATTAGTAACTCCCTTGTGGCATGGTCGACCTCCTATATGAGGATTTTACCCGATATAAGAAAATAACCGAAAGTATGAGTAAGTGAAATGTATGGGTAACTCTTAAAACCTAAGATTAACCGAACTAAAGTAATGTTCCCAAGTCATTAGAAACATCGAGAGTGATGCTTCTAGACTAATTTACATAATATTATTATAACTCTGAGAGAGGAGTGTATGGGAATGAGAGTAGTCCGAGAGTAGTCGGACCTAAGTAAGAGATAGGAACTAAGAGAGAGTTCCATGAGCTAGTTGAACCTTCCCACCATGCTAGACCCAGAGTAGGGTCGAAACCGGGGAAGTAAGACTATGCTCGAGAGCCATGAGTTTTGGCCTGAGAATGAATTAAGAGTAACAAGCGTGACGTAGGAGACCTGTAGTGTCTCGAGAATCTACAATAGCTTGAGTATAAATAACCCAAGAGTGTGGGTGAGATAACGAGTATGAATAACCCAAGAGTGTGGGAGAGATAATGTGTATAAGTAACCCGAGAGAATGGGTGAGTATAGTACGAGTAGCCCAAGAGAATGGGTGTGTATATGAATAAGTAACCCGAGAGAGCGGGTGAGATATTGAATAAGTAAACAAGGCATAGTGAGGTATAACCCTCAAGGCCTAAGAGTAAACGATACAACTAACAACCTTGTTATGTTAGTTAGGAATTGTGTTCCGTGATTGGATGTAGATTCCTTGAGTAATATACATATATATTGTATTGCTATGATGCATGTTGTTTGACTAAAATGAACTCCATGTATATCCGACAAAGTAGCCGGCGTACCCCGGTTAGCGCTCGGTATGCGAATTTCATATGCAGCGTTAAGCTGAGCCCCTAGGGCAACGTTTTTATTTTACAGGTACACCGAAGATGTTACCGTTCGAGAGTAGGACGGGGTCGGTGGGTTGCATGGGTAGTTAGATTTAATTACTTATGTATTGAAAGAGGTGTAAGACCGAATATGTTGTCGGCATCCATATGTTGTAGACTCGGTATAGTAAAGAAATGATTTGAGTATTGTATATGTATTGTGTACTCGGTTGCTCCAGTTCATCAGACCGTTACGGTATGTAAGAAAGGCCTGGTTAGCCATATGGGTGGCTAACGGTGTTGTTTCACCCCTCGTTGTAATTAGAGTTCCGCTGCGTGGATAAGGGCTTTTAGTGACAGTTAAGAGGTAATGACGAGCTTAACGGTTGGGGTGTTACACGACCACTGTTAAGTGTGGATCGTCTTTACCGTCTAAGGACGTTATAAAATTCATGAAATGAAACCGTTGTGAGTACAAGCCTAATGTGCATTGTAATTGTTCAAATGGCAGGACACGCAAGAGGAGGCCGAGGCCGTGGCCAAGGCGACGTGTCTACTGAGATACCGGGAGGGCAGATGATCGCAGAGATCGTGGCTGCCGGTTTAGGGCACATGGGCTATCAGCCTAGTGTTGGTGCACCACCTCCACCGCCACAGCCCCGGGAACCAAACTAGGTGAAGAGTCTGGCTGACCTTCGACCCTCACACTTTATGGGGGAGACGGATCCCGCCAAGCTTGAGGCGTACATCTTCGAGCTGGAGACCGCCTTCGAGACCCTTGATGTCCCTGCTGGGATCAAGGTGCGTCTGGCTGCATTTTATCTGAAGGGAGCAGTGGGCTATTGGTGGAAGCTGGTGAGGGCCGATCATGTAGCCAATCCAGACTTCGGCTGGGAGCAGTACACAACTCTACTACGAGCCAAGTACTACCCCACCCATGTCCAGACGAAGAAGCGCTTGCAGTTGGATGCGCTAAAGCAGACGGACAAGATGACGGTGGACGAGTATTACTCAGAGTTCACCGTCTTGCTTCATCTTCTGCCGGGTCTTTGGTATTCAGACCAGATACTTGTAACACCCCAACTCAATCCAAATGTGGTCTCGCAACTTAACAGCATATATATATACATGTCACAGCGGAATTCTTTACACTCCAGGACCTTGCCACGGTCTGACTACAGAATATACTGAACATTAATACATAACAACCTCAACCAAATACATATTCTTCTTACAATCCTCTCACAACCTATACATCTTACTAACTCAATTGCCATACGAGTGTACATGCACAACTCGTAGGTCACACTTAATCCTTAACACTTGTATCCTCTTCTTACTCTCGCGACGGCCGCCTCCTGATGTACACCTGTGTAGTAAAAACAGCCCCCAAAGGGGGTCAGCACGAATGCTGGTACGATCCTCTCATGGCCCCCAAGCTAACGTGGCTACGACGACTAATTGTCGATAGCATGGAGGTTGATTAGATGCACAACATAATAGTAAATGCTGTAAACAACAATCCAATATGAACAATTAAAGTTCACACACAATGAACGACTTAAATGCGTTCCCTCAATTAGAGAGTTAATTGTTTAACTCCTTAAGTTATATTTCCTCTTAATCTTAGTCCATCCTTACCTCACCTCAATCTTAATCTTATCTTAATCTTAGAAACAACCACCCTTTAATAAGGAGTGGATGTGGCTTATCTTAGCCTTAACAATACAAACCATCCTTTAAAAAGGAATGGTTGCAACTTATCTTAACCTTACCTTATGTATGCCAACCGTTCTCTCATTGGGAACAGGTTAGCCCTTAGTTCGTTGTTTATTTTTGTAGGGCTTGGTTAACCCTAGCCAGCAGGACACTTACGGCAATAAACAACATTCTTAAATTGTTGGGGATGTAGGCTTGATCCCCCCACGCCATCTTAAAGCCACCTACCTTGGACTGGATGTCCAATGTAGCCGAGCCGGCCAACCGACCCAAGGCTACTAGTCCGAGGACTAGTCCTTAATCGGAAGTCGAATCTGCTATAGATACCGACCCCCTTTCCTTAGCATGCATGACCGGAGATCGGTCCCGGGTTTCCTCACTCAAGTTCCAGTTAGTAGTAGTCTCAAGACCATGTTTGTTGGTTAACCTCTTTCGGTTTATATCAGCCCATATTAGGGAGCGTTCCTTAGTCTCACTCAATTCCTTACTAAACGTTAGTTAGTAAGTTCTCACGGTATGTTGTGTTAGTTTTCAAACATCACACAACAATACAAATAATATAATATTCCGGTTGCATGCTTTATCTTGTTTAGTGAGCACACAAAAACAGATAGCACACAAGCCGAGGGACACCTCGTTAGCAAGCAGGTCACAAGAAGAACTGTACCGTTCACCGTTGGCCGTTCGGTTGCTTACTCTCTTCCGGAGTCCAAATTCCAAGTCCTAAAACATTCATTCAGTTTTAGGTTGTTAATCACTTAACTCAATTCAACTTACTTATCTTACTTAACTTACTTAACCCTTAATGATTCCAACCTAACACCTCTTAAGTCTTACACTTATCTTACAACTTAACCTTATTTTTTTTAAGTTTATACTTATCTTAATCTCTTAGGTCTTTACACCTCTAATCATCAATGCCCTCTTAAAGGGGTACCATTAATACCACTAAACTTCCTTAGGGTTTCTTTTTTTTTCTCATTTTAGGGTCGACCGACCTTACCCAAGGTCGGTCCGTTCCAGAACTCATTACCGGTTGAAAATTCCACCCCGACCGACCTTGCAAGTCCGGTCCCAAGGTCGGTCCATTCCCGAGAGTTTCCCCGTGGGATATTTAAGCCCGACCGAACTTGCCAAGTTCGGTCCCATGTTCGGTCGATTCCAGAGACTCAATTCGTACACAAAATACAAGCCCGACCGAACTTGTAAGTCCGGTCCCCAAGTTCGGTCGGTTTCAGAAACCCCCTTCCGGTAGTGTAAACTGAGCTCGACCGACCTTGCAGGTCCGGTCCCAAGGTCGGTCGGCTCCGAACCTTGTTTCTAAATTCCCATTTGACTCCAAACTTCTCCACAAGTTCCCCCATGTGTCCTAATACCATTTAGGCACTTAAACTCACCTTAGAACTTCCACCAAACTCTCCAAAACAACTTCCAAAGATCTTCTCAAACATTTACTAAATTCTTACAAACACTCCTAACACTTGTCATATGATTCCTTACATTTCCAACTTGTAACCTTACCAAAACTTCAACCAACCCAAGTGTTCCCTCCTTAACAGTTTGAGCACTTCATAACATCATCTTCCATCTTCAATTCATTTACCAAGACTTCCTCAAGTCACCTTGCATATCCATGCACAAATTCCTCTCCTTTCCTTTGGTTACTCATCACTCTTAAACTCTTGAGCTTACCCATACATTTCTTTTCATCACCTTATCACCTTGACCTTGTTCTTCATTTACCTTAACCATGCAACACCCTCCTTAGACTTTTCCCACTTCTTTTATGCAGCTTACCCACTATTCTCATGATCATACCCTCCTATACGTTCCTAGCCAATCTATAACCTTCTCCTTCAATCTTCACTCCCATCACCTAAGTCCACTCATCTATCACCTATCCACTCATTACCATCTAACTAAAACCTTATTGTTCCACTACTAGCATCATCACTACTTAGACAAGCTTCCCAAGACTTTCATTGATATATTCCCAAGTTCATACCTAAATCACCTTAAGCATTATACACCTTCTCCTTAAAACTTATGCACAAGTCTTACATTCCTCATATCATGATTTTGGTGTGTTTAATACACTCACCAATCCTCTAATTCCTCCTAGACATCTCTTGTCATTCTAAACCTCAAGAACTCCTTAGTTAACTCATTTCCACCCAATTTTCTTTTCATGCTCCCTAGTAAACCCTAGGGCATATTAACTCACCACTACCACTTAAACACTTTGTTTCTACTCAAATTTCGCCATAGCTTCTCTAGCATCTTATCATGCCAAATGCATTGTTTTCCTCATTCATCCATCTCACACACAAGTTCTTTCTCATCACATCTCACCACCAAACCAACTCATTCACAACAACTCATTATATTGCAATAATTAAATTGCATAGCACCAAGGCTCTTAAATGACATGGCTCTTAGGCCTTAAATGACTTAAACTTAAACACTGAAATTCCCACATATAAAGCTTTCAACCTGCAAATACACCCATCAATCTCATCATAGTAATTATAATGCTCTTAAATCCATCTTAAACTTTATTACTAACTCATTCCCATTGGCTCCTTAGTCACAAGTTCACAAGCTTATTTAAGTTCTTTTTCTTAGGTACATAACCCAGTACCTAATGTAAGCCTAGGCTACATTGGTACCCATCTAAAACTCATTCCTTAAACCTTAAACCACCATTAGGTAAGTAATTTACCTTGTTTTCTCAAGCTTATCTTATCTTCCTCCTTAGACCTTCTTCTTGAATGAATATCGGCCACCACTTAACTCCCTTTTGCCAATGTTATACCAATATTCAATGACTCACATGAGTACTAAACAATACACTAACCTCAAGGAATGAAAACCTAGGTTAGAAATGTGTTCTAAGGCATAAAGTGGATGATTACCTTTGAAGTCTCAAGGTAGACTTGGGCATTGTATGAAAGAGGACCTCCACTAGTCCTTGGTGAAAAACAAGCTAGAACAAGGTATAAAAAACATAGCCCATGAGTAGTAAATTTTCGGCCATGTAAGGAAGTGGTGGAAACTTGGTTTTTCTTACATTTTCTTTACCTTAAGAGAATGGAGAAGCTAATGAGCTCTTCAAACTTGATTTTCCTCCATCAATGGAGTTTTCTCATGGCACCAAACTTGAGCTTTGGAAGATTTGAAAAGATAGAAAGGAGGGCCTTGACTTAACTAAGACAAATATGCAATTTGTTTTGGATTTGGAGCTTAGAGTTGCACTTGGCAAGTGAATGAAGGTGAGGAGCCATGAATGGAGCTCTCTCTCGGTTTGGAGCAGGAGAGGAGAAAGAGAAATCGTGGAAGGAAGGAGAAATGAAGAGAGAGAGGAAGAAAGGTAACTTAAGTGAAGATATTTGTTATAAAAAGGTGAATAGTCTTTGCTTTTACTTTCCTTCCCTTTTTCTTTCTTAATTTGATGAAGTCTTTAATGACTCATCCCTTAGAAACCGGCCCCCATCATAAATAAGGCTAGTCATGGTCTTTGTTGACCAACTAATTAGCTTATATTGATTAAAACTTAAACTAGTTACTATTTGGCACTATTCACTAATTAGTGCACATATTTCTGAAATTTTTGATTTCCCATTGATTTAGACTTCCTAATGTGATACTAATTAGTACACATGTTGATTAAAGAGTAATGATGGACATTAGCCACTCAAAACTCAATTCTAAGACAATTTCTCAAAAATGTGCTTTAAGACTTCTTAAAGCACATTTGTGTTTTAACTTGTTTTCAAGCTTGGTTTTCTTTGGTAATTGGTTTAAAATGACCATTAGAATATTACTAAGTCTTATCATGATATTTGGGTACTCTCCCAAGTCTCTCCAAGCTTAGAGCACATTTTTGCCCTAATTGCCCTTAAGGCACTTTTTGTGTTTTCCTTGGTTTAAATTGTCTACCAATCTTTCTAAGGCATATTCTAGCCTTACTACATCGTGATTTGATGTTTACTTAGCATACTTGGGTTTGGGGTATTTCAATCTACCCCCCTTAAAAGAACTTTGTCCCAAAGTTCCCATGCATCTTATCTTTTAGAATACATGTCTTACCTCATTCCTTAGATCATATAGATCATACTTATGTATACTTAAAATCATTGAATCCTTAGGTCCACCATATGCTTATTCTTAAATATCACACAACATGCTTACGCATGTATAGCACTCAAAATTCCCTTTGTTCCTTTTGACGATTAAAAACATTCACATAACTTCCAACGTATTCTCCCAGGTCACCGGTCCGTAGACAATGGCTCATTCGTCCTCGTCACCATGGGCCAGAATACAAAACACTCTGCTCTCCCCATGTCACCGGTCCGAAGACAAAGGCTCGTGCGTCCTCGACTTCATGGGCGAGACTCAGTAAAAAGGTAATCCTTTTTATGAGGTCATGTGAGGAATAATTCCTCTAATTAAAAATACAAGCAACTCCAATTTCGTTTTATACTAACGCCTCTATCCTTAGCGTGATTTAATTGTGACCACTGATAGGGAGTTTCAGGAGTCATCCTACCCTGACGTGATCAGCATCAGTGTAGAACGATCCTTCCACCCCAATTTGTGTTTGGTTTCCCTTGATCCCTAGAAAATCAAGTTCCACCTCCCACGTCATTTTCAAACATCCAAATAATTCACTCATGTCCAATTTTCTATCTTTTTAGTTCTTCTAATCATAATCAATACATCTCCAAGGTGTGGACTCAGTCCATCAAACATTCCCAATTCATCTCTTAGTAATTACCTCAAGGCACCCATTCTTACTAAGTTCTATATCAGCCTCATACCAATTCTCACCATCTTATATATCATAGCATTACTATCTTCTCCCTTATACTCATGTCAAATTGTATCTCATAATGTTATCTTATTCTTATCTCACACCTAGTCTCATATCGACTCAACCTCATATATTCCTTATTTCTTAAGTCTCCTTAATCCTTTTTCCTTAATTCTCTTAACTTGTACTCACACCGGAGTTAACAAGACAGGTACTTAATATGTATGGCATTCACATCTTCTGTGTGCAATAACCATGATTTATCTCAAAATGTTTGTGTAAAACATATTCTCATATTCTTTGTGTGCTATGCACACCGTAGTTTATGTACTAAGTACTCAAACATACGATAAGCGGTTTTCGCTCTACCCCCCTTAAAATGGATTACGCCCACGTAATCAACACCATCACATTCTTGGACATAAGTTCAAGATGTCTAATTCTCACCAAGCATTCTAGCTTCCACGTCATCTATCTTACTTATAATTCGATCAGAAATGACTTAGTCTCTGTATCGAGGATTCTTAACGGTACTTATACCGTTTCCTTAACTTAGTTTGGTCTAATCTCAAAGGTAGTGGTCTGCTAGCTTCCGCTGCGCGACTCTGATAATCTTAGGCTTAACTGCCCTTTTACAGTATGTATATCCTTCTGCCTCCTTACAGTTTAGGAATATTGGTCTCTCAATGGACACGTGTTATCTTTATATATACACGGCCTTAATGAGTTGTAACTCGTCATCCATTCTCTTGAAGGTCTTATGCTCATACTCTTAGTATTTTCTCGAATGTCTAAATCGTTCCTCAACTGACCTTGGTCTGAGGATGATTCTTCTGAAACTACTGTTTAGTGCTTATTGCGCTTTACAGTTTAATCTTACATCTTAAGACATGTCCTATGTCTATACTTAACAATCCGTGCTTCTCGCACTTCATAGTCCTTAATTATTTGTTCTCTGATTCCCTTGTGTTGCTGGTTCAACTGAATTCTTCTCTTCGACTGTTTGTGGTAATGGCTGCTCTTGTCTGATCTTGTGTCGTTGTCCGTGGTACGGAGTCGACTACCTCCCGTGTTCCTTACACCACTTGTTTACATGCATGGGGTACCTTACTGATACATTACTACTTACCCAACTAACTCATAAATGAGCGTGTCAGGCCTGCAAGCCCCTGTGGGGTGCAGTCGTCCCACGTCTCGTTTTAGTAAACTCATAGTGTCCGTCACACGTTTAGCTATTGCTAATTATGAAGTATTCTGTTGTCGATCTCCTCTTTCATCGTTCCATAATAACATTTATTGTTCTTCTTGAAGTTAATCAAGGGAAGTCCATTTACTGTGTTCTTGGGTATTGTATGCTCTAGCTCTTTCTGTATCCCGTACTGATTCGGTCTCTTAATAATTGAGGTCTCTTTCCGTAGAGCCTCTTATCTTGTTTCTCATATTTATGCTACTAGGAATGCACTTCCAGTTCCTTAAGGAATGGGTAGTGTGCTTCCTGTGAAATCTTACCTAACCAGGTCCAGACTACTGGCATCAATGCTCAGTTCGTCTACCATCTTATTTCCTTACTTATACTGGTCTTAACTCATAAATCTAATTGCCTCAGTGTCAACATTTGACGGCTCATACCTAACGGTCGCTTTTACCGCGCACCATGACTTAATCCACTTATCTAACTATTGTACTTACGACCACCAGTACCGTGGTAGTTGGCCCTTACCATGTTGCCCATTAATGGTGCAACCTCTTATTCACTTATTCTAATGTCTTACCTTATACTCAATCCCTTCTTGGTGTAAACACACTGGGAGTTCTCTCATTCCGGTGTATAGCGGTTGTGTTACCGTGCTGTAAAATAGTTGACTCTTAATACGAAGGTGTTCTGCTTCAATCTCAGATTCGTAAGTAGGCTGATTTCCCTCACATTCTTTCTTCCTTATGACGTTATCTACCATGTAATTCTACCGATTACTGAAGAAGTCATCCACTGAATCACAAGCTCTTCGGAGCATTGGTCATTTGACGTGCCATGTTGTGCACTCACAACGTTTATCTCTGACGATTACTGATTCTTAAATCCTGGGTATTGGATATGAGGTCTGTCTCTGCAGCCTTTCTTATTACTCAAGTGTATCTGATATGTTCTAAAGTAATCTCAACTTTACAGTTTCCATTCTCTAACAAAAGCGTATTGCATCTCTAATAAGTGAAAGCCCTTTTGAGGGGTTCATTCCCACTCATGGCCTCACAACAAGGAGAGGTATCCCCACCCTAAAGGCATGGTTCGTTCTCCGCCCCTGTCCTTAGCATTATTTCAATATTCTCATTGGTGCTTTTTCCCCGGCAATATTTTCCACAATTTAAGTCATGGGTTTGGTAACCGTTCATATCTACGAATTGTAGTTCCTTCGTGGCTTAAACAAGCTCTCTTATAACTTATTGCGCCTCGGGCTCTGATGTGGTTATCATCCTTGGCTCGTAGGCTCTTGGTGCTTAATGTCTCAGTTCATTATTTGTACTCTTACTCATCTGTAGGTTATTCCTAAAGGTTTTCGTTTCCTTGAACACTATCTACCGTTAGGTTACATACTAAATGTAGTATTGGGTTCCGTGGTAAGTCGCTGCATCCTGCTTCCTGCTATGGAAGTTTATTCGGGTATTCTGAGGTTACTTAGTGTCTTTGACAATCCTGTCGCTTTATTAGACTTATGTCTTTTAGCAAATAAGGACAAGTTGGTATTAGGCTTTTGCCTTACGGTGTCCAAGTTGGATATCATCCGGTCATCTTATACTTCCATCTCAACGCTTCGTTCAACTTCCGTTGACCACGCCACCCGTTGATGATCAATCATTCTTGGGTGTTAATGAGTTAGACGAACAGTATTAGCTGTCATTCATCAGTTTGTTCGGCTCGACTATGCCCGCTCTGTGGGGGTAGTCCTCTGAGCTTTCCTCCGTGGGATTCGTATGTCCTTAACCCTTGGTAGGTTATATCTTAAGTTTATTTCTTTTATCTTTGTTTTCTGGGCTTCCCAACATCTTCATTGTAGAATGTTTGTTATTGGTATTCTTAGTGTTCAAACTGGGAGTTTTATCCCATCCCTGTTGGGAGTCGTTCTGTCGACTGCCTTTATTGTATGTCTTGATACATTCCATGTATGTTGTTACTTACGTAGTGTTTTTGCTCGATTTATTGAGCGATCTCTTAGGTTCCTCTTTGAGATCCGGGTTTGGTGTTCTTACCGCACTGTCGGTTATTGTTGTCGTAGTACGTTGTACTGTTGCTAACATCCATATGGTCTAATATTATGTCCAAGTTTCGCTCCTGGCTGACTGGTGTGTCACCTCATCTCATTATGGTCAGGCCGTCGGGCCTTTCCAAGGTCTTATTTTTCCATTCCTATGGATTTACAATCCGGTATTAATATGTGTTACAACTGTAGCGTTCTCCTATCTTGCCATGGTGGCTTTCCGTGTAGCTTAACCGTGGTAGCACTTGCTATGGCAAGTGCGCCATGCAGGATGGCTATTGGTACAAGGTAGGTTGGTAGCGATACTTCTTTCTAATTTCCATGTAATTGGTAGTCCTCGGAACTCCTTCGATAATATTTTATTTTGGATAACTGACCTTCCGGCAGTTTCCTTGTTGTTTGACAGTACTGTCATTTATCAGGGCGTTCCTCTTTCTGAGGGAACCCCTTAATATTTCCCTATGTCTTAATCCTCGCTTAGTCTCCACACATCTTGTTGTGGTTACTAAGTAATGATTCTTCTTTAGGCACTATATCGTAGTCCTATTCCGGTATACAATTTGTATAAGTTCCTACCGTCGTCCGCGTTATGTTGGCCAGGTTTTGTAACCTTCCTCATTGTATGGGGTTTGGAGTTCCCGTTTCTAACTGGACTTTCCAGTAGTCTCAGTCCTCATGCTTGTATTATCCTACTGTTATGCTCCTTCGGACCACTGTCCGGTACTCATGTCACTTCCCCTTTTCCTTTCTATTGCACCCGTAGTGCTTTCCTTACCATTGGTATTGCGAGTTATTTCGACTGCGTAGCATGTCGACCCATGTTGCCGGTAATTACCGTTCCCTTATTAATAGAATTCCATAGGTAGCGCCTGTTTCTCAGCTGCGCTCCATTAAAAACCTCCAAGTTCTCCATAACTGTTGTGCAACAAGATGTTTCTCGTATTGCTCACTGTTAGCTAACTGCCAGATCGGGTTTCCCCAAGTAAGAGAAGGCTTTCTTCTCTCTGGCGTTTGTTCCACATGTCCAGGGTTAGGGATGTGGAGGGCGGGTCTAGGTACTATGGATATCCGGTAGACACCGGGAAGTCCCGACTAACGCACCTCTCACTCTACCTCTTAACCCTTAACCCATAACTCAATCTCAACCTCAATATTCTCCTAAGTTCGGTATTTCTTGTCTTCAGAGCGTAACTATGCTCTGATACCACTTTTTGTAACACCCCAACTCAATCCAAATGTGGTCTCGCAACTTAACAGCATATATATATATACATGTCACAGCGGAATTCTTTACACTCCAGGACCTTGCCACGGTCTGACTACAGAATATACCGAACATTAGTACATAACAACCTTAACCAAATACATATTCTTCTTACAATCCTCTCACAACCTATACATCTTACTAACTCAATTGCCATACGAGTGTACATGCACAACTCGTAGGTCACACTTAATCCTTAACACTTGTATCCTCTTCTTACTCTTGCGACGGCCGCCTCCTGATGTACACCTGTGTAGTAAAAACAGCCCCCAAAGGGGGTCAGCACGAATGCTGGTACGATCCTCTCATGGCCCCCAAGCTAACGTGGCTACGACGACTAATTGTCGATAGCATGGAGGTTGATTAGATGCACAACATAATAGTAAATGCTGTAAACAACAATCCAATATGAACAATTAAAGTTCACACAATGAACGACTTAAATGCGTTCCCTCAATTAGAGAGTTAATTGTTTAACTCCTTAAGTTATATTTCCTCTTAATCTTAGTCCATCCTTACCTCACCTCAATCTTAATCTTATCTTAATCTTAGAAACAACCACCCTTTAATAAGGAGTGGATGTAGCTTATCTTAGCCTTAACAATACAAACCATCCCTTAAAAAGGAATGGTTGCAACTTATCTTAACCTTACCTTAAGTATGCCAACCGTTCTCTCATTGGGAACAGGTTAGCCCTTAGTTCGTTGTTTTTTTTGTAGGGCTTGGTTAACCCTAGCCAGCAGCAGGACACTTACCGGCAATAAACAACATTCTTAAATTGTTGGGGATGTAGGCTTGATCCCCCCACGCCATCTTAAAGCCACCTACCTTGGACTGGATGTCCAATGTAGCCGAGCCGGCCAACCGACCCAAGGCTACTAGTCCGAGGACTAGTCCTTAATCGGAAGTCGAATCTGCTATAGATACCGACCCCCTTTCCTTAGCATGCATGACCGGAGATCGGTCCCGGGTTTCCTCACTCAAGTTCCAGTTAGTAGTAGTCTCAAGACCATGTTTGTTGGTTAACCTCTTTCGGTTTATATCGTCCCATATTAGGGAGCGTTCCTTAGTCTCACTCATTTCCTTACTAAACGTTGGTTAGTAAGTTCTCACGGTATGTTGTGTTAGTTTTCAAACATCACACAACAATACAATAAATATAAATATTCCGGTTGCATGCTTTATCTTGTTTAGTGAGCACAAAAAAAATAGCACACAAGCCGAGGGACACCTCGTTAGCAAGCAGGTCACAAGAAGAACTGTACCGTTCACCGTTGGTCGTTCGGTTGCTTACTCTCTTCCGGAGTCCAAATTCCCAGTCCTAAAACATTCATTCAGTTTTAGGTTGTTAATCACTTAACTTAATCCTTAACTTATTAACTTAACTTACTTAACCCTTAATGATCCCCACCTAACACCTCTTAAGTCTTACAACTTAATCTTACAAACTTAACCTTAAGCTTTTAAGCTTACACTTAACTTAACTTAATCCCTTAAGTTCTTAGGGTCCTAATCATTACCACCCTACCAAAGGTATACCTTATTACCTATTACCATCCTTAGAATCCAAAATTTCTTTTTTTTTTTTTAGGCTCGACCGAACTTCCGACCGACCTTACCCAAGGTCGGTCCATTCCAGAACATATTACCGCTTGAAAATTCTACCCCGACCGACCTTGCAAGTCCGGTCCCAAGGTCGGTCCATTCCCGAGAGTTTCCCCGTGGGATATTTAAGCCCGACCGAACTTGCCAAGTTCGGTCCCATGTTCGGTCGATTCCAGAGACTCAATTCGTACACAAAATACAAGCCCGACCGAACTTGCAAGTCCGGTCCCCAAGTTCGGTCGGTTCCAGAAACTTCCTCCGGCAGTGTAAACTGAGCTCGACCGACCTTGCAGGTCCGGTCCCAAGGTCGGTCGGCTCCAGAACCTTTTTCTAAATTCCCATTTGACTCCAAACTTCTCCACAAGTTCCCCCATGTGTCCTAATACCATTTAGGCACTTAAACTCACCTTAGAACTTCCACCAAACTCTCCAAAACAACTTCCAAAGATCTTCTCAAACATTTACTAAATTCTTACAAACACTCCTAACACTTGTCATATGATTCCTTACATTTCCAACTTGTAACCTTGCCAAAACTTCAACCAACCCAAGTGTTCCCTCCTTAACAGTTTGAGCACTTCATAAACATCATCTTCCATCTTCAATTCATTTACCAAGACTTCCTCAAGTCACCTTGCATATCCATGCACAAATTCCTCTCCTTTCCTTTGGTTACTCACCACTCTTAAACTCTTCAGCTTACCCATACATTTCTTTTCACCACTTATCACCTTGACCTTGTTCTTCACTTACCTTACCCATGCAACACCCTCCTTAGACTTTTCCACTTCTTTTATGCAACTCACCATTCTCATGATCATACCCTCCTATACGTTCCTAGCCAATCTATAACCTTCTCCTTCAATCTTCACTCCCATCACCTAAGTCCACTCATTACCATCTAAACTAAAACCTTATTGTTCCACTACTAGCATCATCACTACTTAGGCAAGCTTCCCAAGACTTTCATTGATATATTCCCAAGTTCATACCTAAATCACCTTAAGCATTATACACCTTCTCCTTAAAACTTATGCACAAGTCTTACATTCCTCATATCATGATTTTGGTGTGTTTAATACACTCACCAATCCTCTAATTCCTCCTAGACATCTCTAGGTCATTCTAAACCTCAAGAACTCCTTAGTTAACTCATTTCCACCCAATTTTCTTTTCATGCTCCCTAGTAAACCCTAGGGCATATTAGCTCACCACTACCACTTAAACACTTTGTTTTCTACTCAAATTTCGCCATAGCTTCTCTAGCATCTTATCATGCCCAAATGCATTGTTTTCCTCATTCATCCATCTCACACACATCAAGTTCTTTCTCATCACATCTCACCACCAAACCAACTCATTCACAACAACTCATTATATTGCAATAATCTTAAATTGCATAGCACCAAGGCTCTTAAATGACATGGCTCTTAGGCCCTTAAATGACTTAAACTTAAACACTGAATTTCCCACATATAAAAGCTTTCAACCTGCAAATACACCCATCAATCTCATAGTAATTATAATGCTCTTAAAATCCATCTTAAACTTATATTACTAACTCATTCCCATTGGCTCCTTAGTCACAAGTTCACAAGCTTATTTAAGTTCTTTTTCTTAGGTTACATAACCCATTACCTAATGTAAGCCCTAGGCTACATTGGTACCCATCTAAAACTCATTCCTTAAACCTTAAACCACCATTAGGTAAGTAATTTACCTTGTTTTCTCAAGCTTATCTTATCTTCCTCCTTAGACCTTCTTCTTGAATGAATATCGGCCACCACTTAAACTCCCTTTGCCAATGTTCTAACCAATATTCAATGACTCACATGAGTACTAAACAATACACTAACCTCAAGGAATGAAAACCTAGGTTAGAAATGTGTTCTAAGGCATAAAAGTGGATGATTACCTTTGAAGTCTCAAGGTAGACTTGGGCATTGAATGAAAGAGGACCTCCACTAGTCCTTGGTGAATAAAACAAGCTAGAACAAGGCATAAAAACATAGCCCCATGAGTAGTAAATTTTCGGCCATGTAAGGAAGTGATGGAAACTTGGTTTTTCTTACATTTTCTTTACCTTAAGAGAATGGAGAAGCTAATGAGCTCTTCAAACTTGATTTTCCTCCATCAATGGAGTTTTCTCATGGCACCAAACTTGAGCTTTGAAAGATTTGAAAAGATAGAAAGGAGGGCCTTGACTTAACTAAGACAAATATGCAATTTGTTTTGGATTTGGAGCTTGGAGTTGCACTTGGCAAGTGAATGAAGGTGAGGAGCCATGAATGGAGCTCTCTCTCGGTTTGGAGCAGGAGAGGAGAAAGAGAAATCGTGGAAGGAAGGAGAAATGAAGAGAGAGAGGAAGAAAGGTAACTTAAGTGAAGATATTTGTTAAAAAGGTGAATAGTCTTTGCTTTTACTTTCCTTCCCTTTTTCTTTCTTAATTTGATGAAGTCTTTAATGACTCATCCCTTAGAAACCGGCCCCCATCATAAATAAGGCTAGTCATGGTCTTTGTTGACCAACTAATTAGCTTATATTGATTAAAACTTAAACTAGTTACTATTTGGCACTATTCACTAATTAGTGCACATATTTCTGAAATTTTTGATTTCCCATTGATTTAGACTTCCTAATGTGATACTAATTAGTACACATGTTGATTAAAGAGTAATGATGGACATCTAGCCACTCAAAACTCAATTCTAAGACAATTTCTCAAAAATGTGCTTTAAGACTTCTTAAAGCACATTTTGTGTTTTAACTTGTTTTGAGCTTGGTTTTCTTTGGTAATTGTTTAAAATGACCATTAGATATTACTAAGGTCTTGTCATGATATTTGGGTACTCACCCAAGTCTCTCCAAGCTTAGAGCACATTTTTGCCCTAATTGCCCTTAAGGCACTTTTTGTGTTTTCCTTGGTTTAAATTGTCTACCAATCTTTCTAAGGCATATTCTAGCCTTACTACATCGTGATTTGATGTTTACTTAGCATACTTAGGTTTGGGGTATTTCAACATCATAAGTCAGTGATCATCCTTTGCTCGTGTTAGATTCAGTTCCAATTAGGAGTAGAAAGCCCCAAGTAGTCACAAGGACTAGGAATGGAAGAAGAGAACCAAGAACCACAACTCAAGAGTGGAATAAAACCAATTGGGAGAGATGGCCCCCACCGCCAGTCAGTTGTCACAAGGACGAGGTAAACAGACCTCTGCTGTCAGTTGTCCATATGGACGAGGTATAGTAGACCTCCGCTGCCACCAACCCGTTCTCAGTCATCGGTGAAAAGTGAGTGCACCACTTATTAGAAATAATCCATACCCAATACCAAGATTGACATTTTCCCATATTCCCACTAGATTATTAACTGTACAAGTGCAATACCAAAACACTCAGTCCTACAGAGTGCAGAGGCGTAAACCCTCAACAGTCAATATCTAATGAGGTAACCAGATAAGAGGAACCAATGATCATGTGAGTTGTACATCCAAGGCTCAGTTAGTCACATCAAGCTGAGTTAGTCACACAAACAGTTTCCTTTCGAGATTCGTTCAAGCTCAGTTAGCGTTTCTCAAAACATTCCATAAAATTCGACACCAAAAGTATCTACGAGAAATCGTACCTGGTATATGTAGAAGCAGTAACCAAACTTGAAAATGCGAACTACTTCCACTAATCACCTATAATTAAAGTATTCCAAGCATTGATTAGTTAAGGAACTATAATGCTACACATCTTTCATCCTTACTAGTCCATAGTTTTGGTTTACAGTTACTCCCTCCTAAGGATCTGGCTAGATCTCGTAACTAAATCTTTAATGTATATTTTAACTTATTCCATTTACCTACTCCTGAGTATAGGTTTAGCTTAATTAAACTCTTTAGTTACACTTGGCTAACTTACTTTAATACCATTTAAGGTTTAGGATATGTATTTCCCCCTAATAGTCCACCCAGATGTCACATTAACATTTAATATTTTTAATTGTCACGTATGAGTTAGGTTTATCCTAATTTTTCCCTCTTATTATGTTTCCCATAAGGTATGTTACTTCTTTTATTTATTTCTAATGTATTTATATATACGCTTATATTTTCCTTAGGATTTATCCAAAACATTCTTTAAGAAATTCTTATGGTATTTAATTATATTTAATATCTTTTAGACATAGCCACAATTGATATATGGTTTATAAAATAAAGTATTTTTCCTAGTTTTAATTAAGCATAAACCCCCATATTATATAATAAAATGTAGTTTAAATTTAATTCCTTGATTTAATATAAGTTTCAATTTTATTTCCCCCATATAGAAATATATATATATATACATGTAACAATTTTTACTTCACTTTAATTAATACCCAAAATACTTATCAACATTCTGCTATTAGATGTTAACTTAGCCTTCTCATATTTTTCCCAACCTAAAAAGTTTATTAACAGACTATACTTTAATTTTTGTTACATTAAAAACCTTATATTATAAGATAACTTATGAAAAACCTTAGTATTACAATTTTTAAACCTATTTCCCCTTGTCCAAAAATTCCCAAATTAAGTATATAGTAGCTATAACATTTTAGACATATTATAAAAATTTTATTTCATAAAAATATCTTTTTAAATTATCCAAATAATTCCATAATACTCGTAACTTGCAAAAATCATAACTTACGTTTAAAAACTCAAAACCTATATTAATTTACATCAAAATAAACTAGATTTTATAAGGAATCTATGGCTAAAATTTCAAGTCAAAATACATTGGGGAAGACCATTAAATAAATCTAGCAAGTTAGGACTTTATTCTGGAAAACATATTAACTTATTACAACTTAAACCCCCACGATCTAATCTCGGCCGTCCATTTCTATTAACCACGATCGGACGGCCTACAACTCGTGAGTTCATCAGGAATTCCCAATTCGCACCCGAGTACTAATCCCTCAATATCTCACAATCTACAGAACGAAATTCGATGATTCTTGTCCCTATCGATTCAAAATTAAATTCCGGTTCTAATGGTTACGAGTTCCCCAATATCATGCAGAATTGAAGATTTCGAATCTGGGTTCGAAGTTAGGGTTAATATTCCGGTTTCTGTTTGAATTCGACTAATTCCCCTATTGTAATCCGTAATAGACTAAATTGGCATGTGGGTTTGACCAGTAATGAAGTTACGATTGGCAACAACGATGCAATTTGATCAGAAACTCACCAGAATTGCATTAACGGGGAGAATCAAATCGGAAAATTCTGGAACTCGTTATTTTATGTGCAGTTCGGGTATGCCACTTCTCGAATCAACTCGCGCCAACTAAGAGGGATTTGATTCATGAAACCTATCACAATCCAAACTACACATGTAACTCTAGACGTTAGTGGAAGAATCATTGAATTTGATGAACTAGGGAGAAAGTTATAGATCTCACAAGATCTGTGTTTACCTAGTCGGTTTCGGAATAAACTGGGCAGAAAAACCACCGTGATCGAGTAGGCAACTTTAGACAGCTTTATCTCCCAAACCAGTGCGAATCAGCCATGGTCGTTAACATGAAAGTTGTAGAGGGATTAGAGATCTACACAACGAGCTATAGAACATGGATTTTCGTCCACAGACGAAGAAGTTATGGTCCGATGAAGTTACCTGATTAACTGGATTTCTGGGAATCTGGGTTACGGTTTCATAGGGAGGCAACTTTGGATCAATTTTCCGGTCATTTTAGAAGGAGTTAGATAATGTGTGAGTAATGGTTGGAAAGAGGAAAGATAGGAGAATCGAATGAAACAGACGGCATACCAAATGGTGGAGTAGAGAAAAAGATATAAGCGTCTAAAGATAGACCCATGACATGCCAAAACTGAAGGAAACTTAATCGATTTAGCTAACTCTGGTGCTGACTGGGCGCGACACGTGTCCCGAGGCGCGCGGCTGAGTTAGCTGGCCCTGGACACGTCAGCAACCTCCAAAATTTTGGCTCTAAACTTCAATTTATCATAACTTTGGCTAGGATGATTCGTTTTTAACGTTCTTTTTATCAATCTTCTTGGTTTTTCATTACCTTTTTATTGGTATAGTTTTCATGGCATGATTTGACCCTTCTCAAAAAGTCAATCCTAGCAAGGCTTTTGAAGCTTTAAGGTTTCTATGATTTTATTTTGACTTTTAAGCCTTAAATCAATGTTCAAAATATTTCTAAAATCTTTATAATATAATTGGAGTGTCTTGAAATTTTCTCAAGATTTATTGACTTATAAATCTTACTATTAAATTCATAATACCATATAATAAATTAATATTTAATAGTATTATTTAAGGTTTACTAAAAGAAATCCCCTAAATTAATTTAAATTAATTTATGGGCTATTTCAATGTTACTGTCAATACATCTCCCAATTTGCCTCGCTTGAACACAAGTTCATCGGAACCATATCTTTTAAATTGTTCCTTTACCGGTGACTAATTAGACATGTGTCAGCCTTAATCAGGTTGCTGAATCGGCCATGCATCTAATTCTTCCTAGTGTGCTAAACCGGACCTTGTGATCCTTACAATTGTTGTCGGCGGTTATGAGAGAATCGATTCTTCTTTTTTGAACGAAGGGATGAAGCTGTTCCTTATCCCAGTTGCGAACGGTCTCCGCACATGCTAGGCTTAGATCCTCTTTCTTTGGCAAAAACTTATTGGCCGATCGAGCGAAACAGCCCGATTTTTTTCTTCCAAGCTTCCTATCGGAATGGCGCTTGACGGATTCGCAGATCTTTGCTAATATCGCGGTCATCGATTCTATTCATACATCTTAAAATCGCTGTTTATTATCTCTTTCAGAGACCACGAACCGATTGTCGCAGAATAAGATAAAATGCACTCATGATTTCTCTGAATGTGATTTAATCGTGGTTGATGTTCTTTTCTCTTTCGATCCTTCCATCTGCATTGGAGCGAAATAATTTGTACTCTCTTCTAATAGGAGCATAAATCTTTGGCTCGAGATCATACTTCGTCCATTCCTCTGAAAACCGAGAATAAATCTTCGTGAAAGAACCAATTCGTTCATGAATTCTCAAACTGTGGATAACCGTGGTTGTTGATGTTCGTTTCCCATAGAATGGTATGGTCATGTTACCCACCGACATTGTTTCCACACCGAGATGTATAGTGGTTCAACCAATAATACGGCATACGTCCACTTCTAGACAGAATCTTTATTCATCTCTCGAGTATGTGGTAGTCAAACCTAGGGCGCATTAGAGTATTTTCTCTCTCTTCTAACTTGAGTCCCCTTCACAAATGAGCCCCCACGCCCCTATTTATAGACTTTTGGTAGTAAAACTGGTATGCAACTTGCTTGCCTATGTGGCATAAGACTGGAATGTTGCTTCAGGTAGCAACCCTTCAGGTACATTTCTACCAGTAGAGATCCTACTGGTTGCAACCCTTCAGGTAGTAGTTTACCGGTAGCAATCTCTTAGGTAGTAGTCCACCGGTAGCAGTCTCTCAGGTAGTAGTCTACCGGTAGTTGCTGCAGCCTTTTAGTCATGGTATATTCTATACCATTTCAGACCTGCCACAAACACGAAGTAAGTAGCAACTCAGGAAACAACTACGCAACCAAAGACAATAGTGATCTATTCCGTATTTATCCGGTTCTCGCAAAGTCTCCAAACATGACCTAACAGCAACTTCACAATTGATCACCATGCGAAGCTCCATTTGGGGTTATATGCACGCTACCACAACCCTAGGTCCTTCACTTGCTAGATGATCTCTAGTGCTCCATGGAAGTCCACGATCCAAGATTTCCAACTTGACCTCCTTCCAACAACACATCATCATCTTCAAGTACATCCCCCACACCAAAAAACACTTGTAGTTGAAGAATTTTATTTTTTCTCAAGCTCTTCCTTCTACCGAAATTTTTTTCAATCCAAACTTCTTCTTAAGAGCATGCCACCTCTCTCATGAAAACACCTCACCATCACCGTACTTGATACAACATGAGTCACTAAACTCTCATCATTGCTCGATGAAGAATAAAACCACCTTTACTCTTCAGTGGATTGTCATCTCCATAGCAAGAATTGAGTGTCAAGACTTCAAAAATATCACGAAAACTGTGTTCTAATCAAGGCAAGGAAATGCATGAGCTTCGAGGCACAACAACTTTCTCTCTCCAACACCTTCTTTCACTCTTCACTTTTATCAAAACTCACATCATCTTGAATCACCATTATTTCTTCCCAATGACATCTCCACCAACACGAACATCCTGAAAAACCATGAGCTTTGATGCCACTTGTTAGGATTACGGGCCCATTTCCCCAGGATATTGGTGAGATCGACATGGTTACTGAAGAAGAAAAAAATCACAAGATAATATAATGATAAACTAGTGACACAAGGATATACGTGGTTCGGTCCAAACATGACTTACGTCCACAGGAGATAGAACAACTTTCATTAAGAAGATGAGGATTACAAGTTTACATGAGGATTACCCAACCAACTCATCAACCCGTGTTTCCCGTGTTTCCCTTGGTGTTTTTACCCGAGTCCCTTTGAGTTCCCATAGAACCACCCTTGACTCTCTTGGATGTGATTCCCACAAGTTGGGATGATCCTAAGCTACGGGTTACTAGATCTATTTATAGTGCTAGATCTAAACCCTTCACTTATCCCAACGTTAACCTTGTAACAACCGTATAATAATGGCTCACAAGTTACAACATTTACAACTCATTAACACCATCCATTAACACCTAAGAACAACTAACACGCGGGTATCAAGAAAGCTCAAAGTCATAACTTCTTCTTTCAAAGATTTTAACTTCCTCATAACTCTCCTCATAATGTTAGAAAACCAAATGCTTTAGACGCCATTAATTTACACCGCATAAATGCTCCCACTAATGCATCTTTAACTTCTGTGAAACTCTTCGTGAATAACACATTAATTGGAAGACGAAACCAATTAACTTCACAAGAGAAACTCAATGGATTTAGCATTAATTCTAACAATTCTTCCTCTTAATGCTCAATCTGGTCAATCACATACCACCATCAATGTCAAACTTCCTATTGAAGAATAATCTCAAAAACATCCCACACAAGGACTAAACCGGATAACTTCTCTGGACTGTTTGCATTCTAACTTCGGTAAATTGACCACTCCTCCCCGAGCCTTCAAAGACCCATCTGGTCTAAATCTTCTTGGACCTGCCACAATTACGAAGTAAGTAGCAACTCAAGAAACAACTACGCAACCAAAGACAATAGTGATCTCTTCCATCTTTATCCGGTTCTCACAAAGTCTCCAAACATGACCTAACAACAGCTTCACAATTGATCACCACGCGAAGCTCCGTTTGTGGTTATATGCACTCTACCACAACCCTAGGTCCTTCACTTGCTAGATGATCTCTAGTGCTCCATGGAATCCACGATCCAAGATTTTCAACTTGACCTCCTTCCAACAACACATCATCATCTCCAAGTACATCCCCCTCACCAAAAACACATGTAGTTGAAGAATTTTATTTTTTCTCAAGTTCTTCCTCTCTATCGAACTTGTTTTCAATCTAAAATTCTTCTTAAGAGCATGCTACCTCTCTCATGTAAACACCTCACCATCACTGTACTTGATACAACATGAGTCACTAAACTCTCATCATTGCTCGATGAAGAATAAAACCACCTTTACTCTTCAATGGATTGTCATCTCCATTAGCAAGAATTGAGTGTCAAGACTTCAAAAATATCACGAAAACGGTGTTCCAATCAAGGCAAGGAAATGCATGAGCTTCGAGGTACAACAACTTTCTCTCTCCAACACCTTCCTTCACTATTCACTTTTATCAAAACTCACATCATCTTGAATCACCATTCTTTCTTCCCAATGACATCTCCACCAACACGAACATCCTGAAAAACCATGAGCTTTGATGCCACTTGTTAGGATTACAGGCCCATTTCCCTAGGATCTTGGTGAGATCGACATGGTTACTGAAGAAGAAAAAAAGCACAAGATAATATAATGATAAACTAGTGACACAAGGACATACGTGGTTCGGTCCAAACATGACCTACGTCCACAGGAGGAGATAGAAGAACTTTCATTAAGAAGATGAGGACTACAGGTTTACATGAGGATTACCCAACCAACTCATCAACTCGTGTTTCCGGTGTTTCCCTTGGTGTTTTTACCCGAGTCCCTTTGAGTTCCCATCAGAACCACCCTTGACTCTCTTGGATGTGATCCCCACAAGTTGGGATGATCCTAAGCTACGGGTTACTAGATCTATTTATAGTGCTAGATCTAAACCCTTCACTTATCCCAATGTTAACCTTGTAGCAACCGTATAATAATGGCTCACAAGTTATAACGGTTACAACTCATTAACACCATCCATTAACACCTAAGAACAACTACCACGCGGGTATCTAGAAAACTCGAAGTCATAACTTCTTCTTTCAAAGATTTTGACTTCCTCATAACTCTCCCCATAATGTTAGAAAACCAAATGCTTTAGACGCCATTAATTTACACCGCATAAATGCTCCCACTAATGCATCTTCAACTTCCATGAAACTCTTCGTGAATAACACATTAATTGGAAGACGAAACCAATTAACTTCACAAGAGAAACTCAATGGATTTAGCATTAATTCTATTATTTCTTTATCTTCCTTTTTTTGTTTTCTAAAAAAAATTGTATTTTCCTATCTCACCAACCCTATTTAATCTCTCCAATTTTGAATTCACAAAATAAAGGCGTGTGATAAAAATGATAGAAATGATAGTATATATATAATAAAAGAGATCTTCCGTGGAGATATGGTTGAAATACCCCTAACCCTTAAATAACTAAATAAAGGGAAATATATATTATTTGGGGGATTATTAAACCCCGAGAAAAGAATATAAACAGTTAGGCGTTAAAAACGCAACTAAACTCTTTAAGGTCAAAAACGAGCGCTAAAGCCCGACCTTAAGCTAACCAAATTATATAAGCTATAAAACTCATATGAAGTTAATCAAGGATCATTTTATGACCTTTAAAACACAAGTCCTCACTTAGAACTGAGTAAAAATACAATATGCCCGGGAGTTCCCTTAAGGGCCCCTTAAGGCCCGAAAGTCCTGGAAATACTTTATTAAATAAAGTAAAGCGTTACACTTAATTCTAAATGCACAATAACACTTTAATGAACATTTAAGGTGAAGTTCTCAAGCTAAATTCTCAGTTAAAGACAAAGTGCTCAGGGGTTCCCGATGTGGGTCCCATAAACCCCCGGGAATGCCCCGGAGAGGTACCGAAGTGGCACAAACTCCAATATAAATTATGCTAAGAGTTCCTAAAATCATTATTCAACATTCTAAAGAGAATGCTCGAGCTACTTTCCGAAAAATAAACAAAATACTCGGGGGAATTTCTTAAGGCTCCTTTTTGCCCCGGGAGTGTCCCGGTAGCCCAAAAATTGAGTTACAAGTTTATATAACCCCATATAACTCAATGTAACACCTTAACATATTATTATTGACTATAAAAATTGTCAATAAACACATGGAACTCATAGCGACTAATTATTTTTTGGAAAATCCTTAAAGCACAAAAACGCACCTTCGGGTGTCACAAAAATGCGTTCTACGCAATTGCCTTGAAGTTTTTGAGGAGCCACGAGTTGATAATATTAAAAGGAGATAAATTGACCATATAAATCAATAAATGCCAGTACTAAATTCATAGTACAAGTGGGGGCGATTTTTGGATCAAAAAGGTACCTAAAATCAGCATTTTTACCTTAAAACTTTCATCTTTTACCATGGTATTAATGTACCAATTAAATGTTGTGACCTATTACATGTTATAATATGGTCTTAGTACAATATAGTGTGACAAGAATTTAATCAAAAATCAATCCCAATTAATCCCCATTGCATGCACCATTTTGGGTGTCTAGGACTAGGATTTTAGCTAGAAAATTGCTTAATAGATAATGGCTCATCTTATCATGTATTATATGTTAATGTATTAAGCAAGTGCAGTCAAATAATCCTCATCTACCGTATGACATGCAAGACAATAACAAAGGAATAAGTTAAACAAAAGTTATAAGAATTTAATACACCAAAGTAATGCTAGAATACAATAATGTAAAGTTGCAAGAATCAAACAAAAACTACCCATGTTACTCACCTTGTGGCAGCCGATTGTGATCAGTAAAGAAGGGGAATGATTGCTACAAAAGTAGTCAAGAAAGACAACTACCTAACTAAGCATAATCCATTGCCTAATACAACAAAAGTCCATTGTCTTATACAGCTCATATGTACCGATTTCATGCAAGAAAAGTAGACATTGATTGCCTCACTATATAGCCAAATGGAACATGTACCTAACTAGCATGATTCTATGTCTAATATAAACTAAAACAAGGAGCCACCTACAGCACATGTTTACGCCAACCTACAAGAAGAAAACAAAGAACAAATCAACATTTAATTTGCAAAAGAAATACCTATCTATCTTACCATTTGCCTTCTAGTTTCAATTGTCAAACCAAGACTCCATTATTCCTTGTCTATAGCCGAACATAAGCAACAATAATGGGAGCTTTTCTTGAGCCAAACACCAAATTAATAAACAAAGGAAAGATTAAACAATTTGACAATTATTGTCACAACAATTCTATCCTTTCATTCCTTTCCTTATCTTGCTACGTGAGGCTCCATTCTCATTTGCCTTTCCTTTGGCCGATTTGGTAACCCTCTCTTCATCTCTATTTTCTTCTTCATTTGCTAAGTTATTCTTTAGAGCTTCAAAGCTCCATTAATGGTGAATTAAGTTCTAACACCATTTTAATGTAATTTCCTAGTTAATTCTCCTAAGTCTTGAATCAAGAAATCATCCTAGCAAACCTACAAGAAATCGCCAAGCATTAGTGTTCCAAGGAGGTTCCTAGATTCAACAACAACACAAGGAACAACAAGAACAAGTTAAGGTATATTTTCATGTTTGAAAACCCTAAACAAATACCTTAAGCATTTTCGAAAATTAGGAACTTCTAAACCTATATTCTCTTCAATATTTCATGAAGGAAATTTAGATCTACAATCATCTCAAGGTCTACCGAAAATTCCTTGAAAAATTCCTAAGGTACACTCTTGTAAAACTACTCCGAATCTTATTTATAAATCCTTGTTAGAAGTCTAACAAATGGATCTCCTAAATATTTACAAGGAGGCCGAAAGTTCCTCAAGAAAATACCATTGGAGAAGCTTGGAGTTCAAGGAGAAATCAAGTACAAGAATTGTCTTGATTTAAGGAGTAAGTTTATATAATTAAGGTTTATTATGTTTGAGCTTGATTTAAGCTTCAAACTTTGGTATAAAAATTATGTATAACCTTTAAATAAATTAAGGCCGAAAATCATAGGTTATAATGTCAAGAAAATAATTTATAACATATAAGATAAGATTATTACCTTGAGGTATAAATTTGTGTCACAAAAAATTAAATATGATACATATACAATCAAACCGAATTGGCTGAGGATAATATGTTCTATTTTGAGTTTATAATCATTCTAGGTCATTAGCATAATTTTTAGAAGTGTTATATGGCTTATATACATTTATAAGTATATATTATAAGGTTTAAATCAAGTTTTAAAAACTATATAGTAAGGTATTATTATGGCCGAGAATGAAATGTGTTAATTGATGATTTTTGAAAGTATATAAGAATATTAGCTTATATTATTAATTTTGGGAACATTAAAAATAGCTACAAGTATTTAAATGGCTAGTTAAATAAGTTATGTGGCACAAATATAAATTTTGAGACGTTTGGTGTACAAAGTATGAAAGCCGAGAGTTTAAGGAGTTATTTGGTATATTTATGGTATAATATAAGGTAGGAATTAATATTATGAATTTTGGTGAATTTAAATAAGTGTGAAAATAACATTTTATAAAGTTTTGGGGCTATTTTGTAATTATTGGAAAGATTAGAGTGATAACCGATATTAACTATGAATTTATGAGTATATTAAAGTATTAATTATGAAATTAAGTCTTGGTCAAAGTGTTGACCAAAAACTTTGGGTTAAAATGATTTATGACATAAAATATTAAGCTTATAAAAGATTTTGGGGTGAATATGTAATTTATGAAAGTTTATATGAAAATAGAATTTAATATGGGGCGGAAATGTAATTGAAGGAAAATATGGGTTCTTTCGGTATTTTAGAAAAATTAAATGTTTATACTATAGCTTATAAGTTAATATGTAACTTATATAAAGTTTTAGGGTTAAATTGTAAATAAAGGAAATATATATACTAAAACCGAAATTGATTTTGGGTGAAAGTGTGATTTACGAAAATATATGGGTCACTTGGTTATTTTAAGAAATTAAATATTAAAACTATAGTTTATAAGTCAATGTGTAACTTATATAAGGTCTTGGGATTAAAATGTAAATATAAGGAAAGTGTATGTTAAGACCGAAAATTAAATGTGGTCATTTGGTAGGTTATAAAAAAAATTAGAATGTTCATTTTATAATTACCGGAAGTTAATATGGATAATTAGTAAATTATAAAAGTTATATGGTTACTTAGTAATTTATAAAAGTTGGAGTATTTGGATTGTAATTACCGAAAAGATATATGTGGTTATTTGGAAATTACAAAAGTTAATGTGTCCAAAGGTAAATACCGAATTTATAAGGTTATTTGGTAACTTATAAAAGTTATTGTGTCCAACTTATAATTACGGAAATTAATAAGGTTGGTTTTATAATTTATTAAAGAAAGGAATTAAGGTTAAGTAATGTGATATATTATGGGGAGTAATATAAGGTTTATAAAATAAATTGTGGTTATGATAAAAATAACCATGGCTCAAAGATCCATGTGATGGAAACAGAGCTAGGTGAGAGACTGGTAAAGGATGAGGATATCAAAGCTCATATTGTGGGGTTTTTTAAGAATCTGCTGGGGGAGAAATTGGGCTACAGAGAGCCGTGTGATCAAAGAATTTTTCAGAAAGGGAGAAGAGTTTCAAGTGATATGAATGTAAAGCTGGTTCAGGATATCTCAGATAAGGAAATTTGGGATGCTCTCTATCAAGAACACAAAAGCCTCTGGCCCAGATGGGTTTAATTCTTTATTTTTTAAGTTTTCATGGAGCATTATTGGAGGTGATATCAGTAGAGCAGTGAAGGATTTCTTTGCTAAAGGGAAGATCTTGAAGCAAGTTAATGCTACTTTAATCTCCCTAGTGCCTAAGGTTGTTAATCCAACTAAGGTTACTGATTTGAGACCCATTGCTTGCTGTAATGTTATTTATAAGATTCTGTCTAAGATCATTACAACAAGAATTTCAGAAGTTTTACCATTGATCATTAGTGATTGCCAAGGAGCTTTTGTTTCAGGCAGGAGTCTTGCACATAATGTCCTGCTTTGCCAAGAGATTATTCAGGGTTACAACAGGAAAAACATTTCTCCTAGATGTGCTTTTAAGGTGGACATTCACAAAGCTTATGATAGTGTTAGCTGGGAGTTCCTCCAAGAGGTGTTAGAAGGGCTGGGTTTCCACCAGAAGTTTGTTGGATGGGTTATGAGGTGTGTCTCTACTCCTTATTATTCGATTCTGATTAATGGGCAAAGTTATGGGTTCTTTAAAGGGGAAAGAGGATTACGTCAAGGTGACCCCCTCTCTCCTTTGTTATTTGTGTTATGCATGGAATATCTGAGTCGGTTGTTAGCTGATGCTAGGGAGGATCCCAACTTTAATTTCCATCCTAAGTGTGGTAGGGTGGGGTTGAATCATCTATGTTTTGCTGACGACTTGCTAGTGTTTTGCCGTGGGGACGTGGGATCTATCAAAATCATTAAAGGGATCATTGATAGGTTCTCTAGTGCTTCAGGGTTGCTGGTAAGTCATCAGAAGTGCAAGGTGTTCTTTGGGGGTGTTAGCGAGGAGAATAAAAGGAAAATTATTGAAGTGCTTGGGTTTGAGGAAGGGTCTTTGCCTGTGAAATATTTGGGAGTTCCTTTGTCTACTCATAGGCTTAGTAAGGATGATTATCTCCCCCTGATTGGAAAAATTACTGCGAAGATAAACCACTGGGCTGCAAGGAAACTTAGCTATGCTGGTCGGCTTCAGTTGGTCGAAAGTACTCTGCTAAGTATTCAAAGATTTTGGGCTAATGTTTTCCTTTTTCCTAAAAATGTTGTCCAAATGGTGGTCCAGAGGTGTAGGTCCTTCCTTTGGTGTGGTGATTTGACCGGAAGAAAAGCTCCAGTTGCTTGGAGTAAGGTTTGCAGGCCGAAAGACATTGGAGGTCTGGGTTTTAAGGAAGTGTTAGGGTGGAATAAGGCAGCTCTTTTGAGTAATTTGTTGATCTCTGCAGAGGGTAATGGGTCTCAATCGGCCTTTAGCAGATGGTGGAGGGTTTACTTGCTAAAAAGAGACTCATTTTGGACTGTCAGTATGAAAGGTTCACATGCTTACTGGTGGAAGAGTTGTCTTAGAATTCGAGATGAACTGATTAGCTTGGGCTTGCAATCTGAGATTGACGGGATTATTGAAGAGAAAGGTAAAGTCCCTGCTAAAGCTCTATATGAGATGATGTACCCTTCTCCTAAGGGTAATGGCTGGGACCGTATCCTTTGGACAAGTTTCTGTACTCCGCATGCCAGTTTTATTTGGTGGCTTACTTGTCAAAACAGATTGGCGAGTAAAGATAGGCTAAGAGCGTGGAACATGATTACTGATGGGAATTGCGAATTTTGTGGTCAACTGGAGTCCAGGGATCATTTGTTCTTTGAATGTGAGTTTAGTAGAGAAGTGTTCAGAGAAATTCTGCACAAGTGGTTAAGATGTAAGTTACCTGTTAGGTTTTTGGACTGTATGGTCTGTCTATGGAGAGCTCATAGAAGTACAAATCTGGTGTATAGAATGAGATGTGCAGCGGTAGGAGTTACTATATACTACATTTGGAAAACTCGTAATGAAGCGGTATTTTTGAAAAAACCGGTGGATAGGGAGAGATGTATTGTGAATATTCAATCAGAGTTAAAGATGAGATAGGGCAAATTTTCTTTCCCTGTAACTAGAAAGAATGTGAGGGTTTGTGAGAGTTTTGGTCTCTTGGAGTTCCTAAAGTAATTCAGTGGGGTGGTATAGTTGGATTTTAGGTTGTAAATATTTGGTATAAATACAAAGCTTACTCTTTATGTTCAAAAAAAAAAACCAAAAGAATATAATATAGAGTTTATGAAATAATTGTGGTTATAATAAAGATAACCAAATTATATTGGTATATGGAATAAGAGGAAATAATTATGGATATATAATTAAAGAGATGAAGAAATATCATAATATAAAAATTCATTATCACATGTGAATACTACATAAAATAATGAACTGATAACTACCTAGAACCACTGTTGAAATAACAGGGGGAAATAAAGAACATACAGAGTTTGTATACGACGAGTATAAACACTATAGTGACAATACTGTAATATTTAATGAATAATTATATTAATATTACCCGGTATTGCATGCTTATATAACAGCGTACGGGAAGGAACTACTGAACAGGAATTTGTCAAGCTAGCAGTTACTTGGTGAACGGTATGTTAATTGTGTGGTCTGAATGTCCTAAGGATTATCCTAAGGTCCAGACGTTATGTGTTTAATTGTTTAAGAGTGATATCTGTGATTTTATGTATATGATATTGTATACTGTATTGCTCAACACTATTGCGTTGTATTTTTACGCGAACGTCTTATGACTGGAAGCTTATACATCTAAACTGGGAAAAAGACTAACTGACCTTTAGGTACTATTGAACCTAACTGATGGTCAACTGTTATAGTCTTAATTCAAGTATTGGTTATTGTACCAGTGACTAAAGGGCTAACTTATAAAGAGAGGAATCTATACTGTTTCGACTTTCTGGTTGCGCATCGTGATCACTACGAGAGACTTCAATGGGGAGTCACTCAAGGGAATCCATTAGCCACATTCGGGGATGGCGGAGGGCACTGCCGTTGGTGCACAGGTTCGACCAGATCGGTCTTATATTTATCCAGGGCCATAAGGTCAGCTGGTAACGGTTCCATTGGAACCCAGGGGACTATCATCCATTAATAAGTTGTTAAGGGTTGTCTTGACATGACGCCTGAGGTGGAATTTAATTGGAAAAGGTTAAGTGATTGGTTTAAAGGATAAGAGCCAGGTGGCCAACTAACAAGTAGAGTTTAATACGCGTATCTTGTTTGGTTATTGTTATGAATTATTGATGTGTGATTATTGGTTATTGCTATGGATTATTGATGTGTGGTTATTGGTGTTGTGTACTATTGTACACTGATGTTTGCAGGTGAATTGTTATGTGGTTGTTTAATGTTTACAGTTATTACTGTTATTCTTTTAAACCGGTATTTCATGTAATGAATCTAATATCAAGATGGCTAAACGACTTAAGGAATCCAAATGATTTAAGACTACATTTAGCATACCAGCATTTCGATTGCTGAGCCCTTCAATGGGCCAAATATTCCAGGTTATTGAAGAAGACTCAAGCCGGAGTGCGGGACACGGGGGTAGCTGATGTGTTTTCAACAATCACCTTTGGTTTTATTTTGTATTGTATTACGGAGGTTGTTGTATTCAGCTAGATGCTCATTTAGTTGGATTTTGGTTTGTAATAATTAGAGTGCTCAGTATCTGTTCATCACAGCGTGAGGAGTTGAGATTGTTGGAAGGAGTAAGGATGCCTTGTTACTCACAAGGGTGAGTAACGACGTGTAACATCAAGGTAGATAGTTTTATTTTCCGCTGCGAATTATTATTTGTTATGCTACGACTTGCGACGTGATTACAGGTTTAGGATTAGGGGTGTTACAAAAAGTGGTATCAGAGCGGAGTACCGCTCTGATGAAGGATACTGAGTCAAGAATATGAGCATAGGATATTTGGGAATACGGGGAAACGTCTGTGAGGATTCGTGACCTAGGAAAAAAAAATTCTAGGGATATCCTTATTGCTAATAGTTAGCTTTCTTACATGTTGTGATTGTGTATGTGATACGGTGTAGCAACCGAGTAGAAATAATAATATAATATCTTAGATGTCGACAAGAGGAAGACCACGTGGAGGCAGCAGTGGACGCGATGGCGAGACACCGGCGGATGTTCCAGCAGTACCAGGCCTAGCAGCGGCCATGGTAGACTTCGCGCAGCAGCTAGGAGCTCAACTTACGGGAGCCATACCCCACCCGCCGCAGCCCAGGGAAACCAACTGGTTGAAGACCGTTGCAGACGCGAGAGTACCGACTTATTCAGGGGAACCGGACCCCGCCGCACTGGAGAAATTCATTGCAGAGCACCAGAAGGCCTTCAAAGCTGTGGGAGTTCTAGAAGACCAGAAGGTCGACATCGCCGCGTACAACCTGAAGGACGCAACTGACATACCCGTGAAGAAAAAATCTTGGGTCGCGGAGATTAAAATTGATAGTGAAAAGGGCTAATCAAATCGTGTTCTCTATGCTTCCAGGGAGTCTTTTGAATGGTGTAGGAGAGCGAATCAAACTGCTGCGCTTCGTCCTTGAATTGCGGATGTATGGTGATAGATAATATGTGAGGATGGCTATTTTTCTGGGTTTACGGGATGTAGCCTAAAAACATGAGAGATAGGAAGTTGAGGATTTTGTTTGATAAGGGCTTTGTGTTTTTTTACGGGGTCTGATACCAGTTTGTTGAAAAGAATATAGATAGATAAAGAGAGGAATATATGTTTGAGTGATGACTTGTCAAAGTGTTTACACTAAAACTGTAACACCCCTACTACGCACATGACACTAAATGAAATCGCAGCGGAAATAAATAACTAACAGTAACTAACGCTTCGGTGCTACAACGCCGTCAACCACCCACGTGGTTGACAAGGCAGAATAAATACAAGTGTACCGGTCTGATGATCAGACTCCCGAGCATAAAACTAAACCATAAATACATCATATACAATATCGAGTGTTTACATAACCATCACTGTATCACATCACTGTTAACTGCAACAACCAAATATACATCACGCCACGGGAGCACAGGCGCATCCCGGGCCAACATCCAAAATATACAAAAGTAAATCACTTCCTAGGATCTAAAGCCACTCCGCTTCTTCGATCCTCATCCTGCAGTATAAGAAATATGGATCCCCCGAGGGGGTCAGCAACCCTTGGATGGTATGGCTAACGCGCAGCCCATCGGCTACCGGGATACGCGCAGCTAATTGTCATGATAACATGGCATTCATTTATATACATAACATAACATAACATGTGGCTGAGCACCAATGGCGCACAGCACAACAACACATACACAGTGGATTTTCACTCCACGATAACAAACCACAAGGGTCAAATAACACAAGAGCCTAGAGAGTGATTCACTCTCATGTCAAGCTCGTTAAACACACTCATTACCGTTCTGTTAGACGAACGAGTAACTTAAGTCACAGATGGTTCGGATTTAGTGACCCGAACACACCACACAAACACAGGTTCCCACTAAACCGATCATAAGTCAGAATAGGTAAGCTTTGGAGGAAGCTAACGGGAGATTGAACGCCAAGTTAAGGAGAACAATCTTAACAACATAAGAGTCGAATCTGATTCAGATATCTACTCTTAACTTACATGCATGACCGGACAACCGGATTCCTCACTTCCCAGTTAACACTTGTTAGAAGTTCATAGTGGAACTTAACATCCAACACACAATAGGTGGTAAGTCATGTTAGACACACACGAGGGAAATGAGTCACAACATAACATAACAATAATATGAACAACTGTAAACTCATTACATGTTTAAATCTTATAACGTCATAAACACACAGAAAAACATACAACACACAAACCGGTGTAAACCGCTAGACAACAGACTGCAAGAAAACCATACCTTGGTCCTTGCCTCGTTTGGTTTCCTCCGTAGGTCACTCCTATACATAATTAATAACGTCGGTTAATTATTTATTTAACTTCAAACTTACTAAGTATTTAACATGATTGTATGACATGTTTTAATGTCTATCTTACCCTAGGTTACCTTCATTATACACCCTAGGGTTAACTACATAAGTCACATTCTTTTCTGTTTTTTTTTTTTTTACAAATTAGGTCCGACCGACCTTGCCGACCGGACTTGTCCAAGTCCGGTCGATTCCAGAACACATTTCCGACTAAATTTCTACTCCGACCGACCTTGTAAGTCCGGTCGTATGTCCGGTCTATTCCCGAGAGTTTCTTCCCTTTGAAAATTTAGCCCGACCGGACTTGCCAAGTCCGGTCCTATGTCCGGTCGCTTCCAGTGACACAATCCGTACACAAATACAAGCCCGACCGACCTTGCAAGTCCGGTCCCAAGGTCGGTCCATTCCAGAAGCCAATTCTCGCAGGGTAAACTGGGCCCGACCGAACTTGCAAGTCCGGTCGCAAGTCCGGTCTGCCCCAAATCTTTGTTTTCCTTTTTACATTCAACCCCAAACTTTACCCCATATAACCTAGTACTCCCTAACCTCATTTGGGCACTTTAAACACACCTTAGGACATCCTTAAACACTCACAAAACTCTTTTTCTAATTCCTTAAACCTTTACTTATTTCCTTGTAAATTCCTTAACACTTACAACATTTTACACTAGGTTTCTAAATGGTGTTTCTCACCTATGATAACTACTACCCCAAAATGCTTTCTCCTTATTTTAACATCATCTCCCAAGCATCATCTCTCACAACTAACTCCTTATATTATTACTTCAAATTCTTTTTCAAGTTCACACTTTCTCCTTAATTTACCAAAGTTTGCCTAAGTCTTTACCTAAGTCCAAAATGACTTTGGTACATACTAAAATCTCAAGATCATGCCTAAGTATTTGTGGCATCCTAAATCACCTCAATGCATGTTACTTACACAAGAACAACACTTGACCAACCTAAACACCTTTTAACTTATCAAACTCATTTTAACACTTAGAACTTCTCATTTATTACCTAAATTTCGACATAGGTTCTCCTAGAACATTACTAAACCCAAAACACATTGTTTTTACCAATAAACAACCAAGAACACTAAAAATCCATCAAGTACTTATTATACACAAACTCCACTCACAAAGCACTACATCACAATATAGTGCATAATTTAAATTGCATGGCACTTAGGCCCTTAAATGACATGGCTCTTAGGCCCTTAAGATGCATAAATCATAAACACTGAATTTCCACAATATATTTGCCTTTAACCTACAAATACACTCAACAACACATATGCCTTTTACTAAGCTCTTGAGAACACTTTACTAAGTCATTCACCATTTGCTCTTTAGGTAGTTTTAATAAGCATTTATAAGCTCATTTCTCCTAAGGCATTAAACAACATTTGGTTAGTAGATTTACCTCTTTTCCAAACAACTTCTTTTTGTTTCCTTTAGAAAACCGGTAGGGTATTTGATTCTTTGACAAGTTCTAAACAATATACAAACATTATAATGAGTATTCAAGCTATAAGCTCCATCTCATTGTAAACCCTAATTTTACATTGTTTCAAAAACATTAATGTAGTTGTTTTACCTTGCTCTTTGAAGAGAGTTTGAATATCTAGCAAGAGAGGACTCCACCTAGTCCATGAAGAGTTGGAATGAAGCTGGAACAAGGTCACACAAAGAGCTCCTTCAATATGTATTTTCGGTTACCACAAAAACATGAAGGAAATGAAGTTTTTATTTGAGATTCCTTACCTAGAAGCAAAGGAGAGTAACAATATGTAAAAATACAAGCTCAAGCTCCTTCAATGGAGGAACTCCATGGCACCGAAATGGTGGTCTTGGACTTTTAAGAAGATAGAAATGAAGAGCTTGATGAGAGGAAGAGATTGGTGGTGTTTGTTTTTGATTTGGACAAGTGAGCAAGATTTTACAAGAGATCAAAGAGGAGTTTTAATGGAGGTGTGTGGTTACCGTGAGAGAACAGCAAGAAGAAGGAAGAAGAGAGGTGGGAAACCGTGTGAACAAGGAAAGAAATGAGAGAATGAGATAGAATTTGCTTTTTGAGATATTATACTTTGTAAAGTAAAAAGGGTACTTAAGTAGTTTTGTTTATTTTCTTAACAAGCTAACAAGGGTGGTGTGTCACCAACCTTAAAAACGGCCCCCAATAGTAATGTGAGGGTAGTATAGTCTTTATTTGTCAATTTAATTACTTATACAACATATGTTACAAAATAGCTTATAAAAATCACTATTCATGAAAACAAGGCACATAGAAGTGAAATTTTTGATTTCCCATTGGATAGACACCCAAATGTGATACTATATAGTACACATATATATTAAGAGTAATGATGGACATCTAGCCACTCAAAACTCATTTACAAGACAATTTTTCAAAAATGTGCTTTAAGACTCCTTAAAGCACATTTTGTCTTTAAACTTGTTTTCAAGCTTGGTTTTCTTTGGTAATTGGTTTAATATGTTCATTAGTATATAAATGAGGTCTTGGTAAGTTCATTAGGTCTTAACCAAGTTTATCCCAAGCTTAGAGCACATTTTGGCTCTTATTGACTTTAAAGCACATTTTGTGTTTTCTTTTGTTTAAATTTGTTTACTAATGTTTCTAAGACTCTTTTTAGTCTTAATACACCATATTCAAGTGTTTAAACAATATATTAAGGTTTGGGGTATTTCAAAAACCCTCGTTATATATTAGTAGCAAGTGACTCTTGGATGTTACTCTTTATAAGGGTGTAACTTTACATAGAGACATAACTTTACAAACATGACTCTGGATAATAGACATGACTCTTGAACAATTAAGTTATATTTTTAACAGTTTTGTCGTATGTTTATGATTTCGATTATGTTGCTTGGTCACATGTTAGGGATAGTAATGTTGGTGTTCATTTGCTAACGAAGATTGGGAGAGTATGAGGGTATTTGGTGTAACAACATTCTTAATTATATCATTGACCTCATTTAATGCTAAGTATTTCCATTTACGAAAAAAAGAGTTGTGTTGGATACATGTGCACATGGCTCGAGACACAGTTCTGAACTTGTAATTTGTGTTTGTTAATTAGTTCCAATTTATAACTAGCCAATGTTTTTATTCTCCTCTGTTTTTACTTGACTAATAGTTAACTAGCTAGCTAGCTGCAGAAAACGCCATGTCTCAGTCGTCCCACAGCTCCAACTAACCCACGTTCCCACGGGGCCACCCATCTTGATGTGATTAATTGTGACCCTTGTTGTGTTGAAACCTCACTCTTGCGTCCCTCCTCTCTCTCTCTCTATCTTTATCACTCCTTCACCTGGCACCTGCTTTTGTCGATCGGAGGCACAATTTGAAATACTGTTGTAGTAATTTACAATATTATGGGTGGAAGAAGAAAGCTGAGTTTAGGGAAGGTTCTGGACTGCTTCAATTGTCTTTCAAACGATGGCATTGGAGGCGGTCACTCATCATCATGTATCTGCTGCATTAATCCGATGGCGGGATGTCTTGGATCATCTGCTTCATCAGATCACGGCAGTGGTTATTATGACGAAGAGGAATTCGAGCCACTAGTAGTGAACAGTAAAGAAAGAGTGAATGGTCGTGGAATGAGACTGAAAGATCTTGTATCTGGTCAGCAGACACTGGCTCTACATTTGAAGCCCAAGGTACTAATTACTAGTAAATGATAACCAGTTTAAATGTTGAAGCTAGCTTGCTATTCTCCAAATCTTCTGTTTCCCTTTGATCGATTCTCTTAATTAATCATTATGTTTGAAATGTAAATGATTGTTAGACAGTGGTGTTGAAAGTTTCTATGCATTGTAATGGTTGTGCAAGAAGGGTTGAGAAACACATATCCAAGATTGAAGGTATGTTTTTACTAATTACAATCTCATACTACTTCCAAATCTATAATACTCACAACACTTTGGTCATTTCCTTAGATCAGGCAATATTGGTGGTCCATTATATCTCGAAATAATATAGTAACATTTATATAAATTTACTTCTAAATATACATTTATATATGGGGTCATTTTTAATTATTATTTCTCAAAGGCCGTCATGTTATAAGCTGAAATTATCTATGCAACATGTTTAATTTGGACTGTTAGCTATAGCATTGAAGTAAGTAATAGATAAATTGTTCATCATATTCAATGTAATAAACATTGGTAATTCAACAGGTGTGACATCTTACAAGGTAGATTTAGAAACAAAGATGGTGGTGGTGATTGGAGACATCCTCCCATTTGAGGTCTTGGAGAGCGTTTCGAGGGTCAAACATGCACAGCTCTGGACTGCAGGAATATAGTATTAGTACTCCCTCTATAAGCACAAAAGATAATCAAATTAATTGTTCTATTATAAGCTTACGCAGGTCACCAAGGGATATATAGTACTACCTCTGTCCCACTTTCATCTTCCTGTTTACTTTTTGGCACGCTTTTCCACTTCAATATTAAACATATAAGATAAAATAATTTTATAAAATAAATTTTTATAACATATAGTTTTCTACATAAGGATTCCATTACAAAAATTAAATTTATAAAATTATATCATCTTATATGTTAAATATTGAAGTCAAACGACATGTTCAAATAGTAAACCAGACAGTCAATAAGGGACCGAGGGAGTATATTTTTGACGAAAACCCATATTTTTTAAGAATTACGTATGCACCCTGCTAGCTTTAATTTGGCATATATATATGACTATATTAATTCTCAAACTTGATCTGGTTTCAAAAAAACAAAAATTCTCAAACTTGATCGATCACGAAGCTTCTTAATGTCAAGAGAGAATACGTTACTGTGGCGTATATGGTCTGAAGTCTGATCTGATCCGCCCATCTCAGTTCAATCGGCTGCAGAATTAATATTCGATCGCCGCACTAGTACATGCACGTGCAGTTTGTATTATACATCATATTATAGCTAATTCAGCCAAACATCTAGATATGTATCCTATCTATATCGTTTTCTCTTGATTACGTATTTTCTAGCAGCTTCTCTTTCTAAAAGCCAATGTTATTGAGCTGAAAGTGTGGAAATACTCCACAATATAGAGATCATTTTTGTTTATCCCAGATTATGACTATGGTGCCCTTCGGTAGTTCCATTAATGTGGAAAATTGCAGATTAAGATGCTAATTTATTAATGTCCCATTCGACATTGGTGCGATTCTCTGCTTTTTGAATGCACGAATCGTCCATGGCCGAGCTCAATGATAGAGGTGGCAAATGCTGCTTTAATTAAGGTGGTTTCTGAATGTTGCTCACTCACCACGAATTACCTGCTTGTCTCTTCATTACCTTAATCTGTACCAGTTTTCTTTCTCATCATGTCCGATTCTGAGCCCTATCGAATTGAAAATGGCTATTGGAGTAGTATATGTCCATCGTATTAGACTAAGATGTATTTTGGGCCCATTACTAATATTAGAATAAAACCCACTCTTACTTAGTCCAGTTACTTACTCTAGTTACTGTTCAAGAATTATTCCTATAAATACTACTTGCTGTAACCGATACTATCATAATCATCATAATACAATACAGAGAATGTTCATTGTTACATAAAGTTCACATGGTATCAGAGCTACAATGGGAGCTCTTCCTTTTCAGATCTAGATCTAGATCTAAATCCTTTCTCTCAAAACTCCCGCCCTCGATCCCTCAAATCTTCCATTAACCTTCGAATCTCACAATGACAACTCCCTCTGATGATCTCTCGTTTGGATCCACCGAAGAAACTCCAGTTCCTCAAAAAGCTTCAACACCTACGCTTGTCACAACAATACAGAGCAATCAGTCACTCATTTCAGTAGCGGCAAATTTAGTAAAGCTAAATCAAACCAATTTTCGAATATGGAAAGGTATGCTTATGCCTTTCCTGAGAGGAAATGACTTATACAAATTCGTGGATTCTAGTTATCCATGTCCAGATCAAGTTCTCAGTGGTGAGATCAATTCAAACTATCTCAGATGGATTCAACAGTACCAATTAGTTTTATCCATCCTACTTATTTCACTTACAGAAGAGATCATGAGTCAGGTAATTGATCTCTCTACCTCTGCTGATGTATGGACATAATTACATACTTCCTTTTCAAGTCAAACTGCTGCACATTTGGGACAATTACATCTTCAGATTTCTAGTCTTTCAAAGAAGTCAGATGAAGATGTTACTGCTTATTATAATAGAGCAAAGAATCTAGCTTCATCTCTTGCTATAACCGGTCATAAAGTTAGTGACCGTGAGTTTCAATCCTATATCCTTCGAAGATTACCTTAGGATTATGAAGTTGTGGTCACTCATATCCTTACTAGGACTAAGATCTGTACTCCTCACCAGATATACAACTTTCTACTAATCTATGAAGACATTTTGGCTCAATCTAAGAAATCTATTACTGAGAGTGTTTGTCTAAATGTCACTGAGACAAACTACTCAGGAGGAAGTAATAACAGAGGTAAAGGTGGAAGAGGAAGAGGAGCTGGTAGAGGAGGCCGTGGAAGAGGAAACTATAAAGGAGGTCGCGGTTCCTAATTTAATGGAGCCCCTGATAATCGCCCTACTTGTCAAATATGTCTGAAAAAGGGGCATGTAGCCGGTGTTTGTTACCACCGGTTCAATCAGACCTATCAGTCTACTTCCCCTCCTTCCTTTTTTGCTAATGCAACTGGTAATAATCATGGAAATTATTATCAGAATGAATGACTTCCAGACACTGCAGCTACACACCATTTTACTGGTGATTTAGCTAGAATGAATCTCGGTTCCTCAGAGTATTCAGGACATGACACAATCTCCCTAGGTGATGGCTTAGGTTTACCAATCTCTCATCAGGGGTCTGGATCTATCTCTGACTCTTCTGGTAACCTCCTACTACATCAGATCTATCACTCTTCATGTTTAAATAAGCACTTAATCTCTGTGCGACAGTTATGCCATGATAACAATGTGTATTTTGAATTTTATGCAAATGGCTTTGCTGTGAAGGATCTTACATCCAGGAGAGTGCTTCTTCAAGGACCAGTTAAAGAAGGGGTTTATGCTACCTCAGAAACTCAATCCTTAAGCTTCTACTACCAAGCTTTTACCAGGCACCAAGACCACTTCTACCATTTGGCATAGAAGACTTGGCCATCCCTCATCTTTTATTAGAAATAAAGTCCTGTGTGACTACCATTTACCTTCCACAACCCCCAGATTTTTTGAATTTTGTGACAATTGTTGTGAAGGAAAAATACATGCCCTACCACATTATTCTAGCCATACTGTTTCTAAATCTGCTTTTGATCTTGTATACCTTGATGTTTGGGGGCCTGCCTATATCACTTACGTGGATGGATTCAGATTCTTTCTATTAATTGTTGATGACTGTTCAAAATACATATGGATTTTTCCTATGGCTTATAAGTTTGATGTAAGACTTATATTTGATACCTTTATTAGATTAATTCAAACTCAGTTCAACACTTGTGTCAAAAGTATACAGATCGATGAGGGTGGAGAATTCACTGCATTATCTGATATGGTTAAGTCTAAAAGAATTCAACATAGATTTTCCTGCCCCTATTCACACCAACAGAATGGGGCAGTTGAAATCAGAAACAGATTCATCATGGATAAGGCTCTTACTCTCCTTTCACACTCAGGTCTACCTTTCAAATTTTGGAGTTATGCAGTCAACACAGTTGTTTTGCTTTCCAACAGAACCCCTGCAAAATTTTACAATACAAGACACCTTTTGAGTGCCTCTTTTCAATTTCAACACCTCTTGATTACTCAATCTTAAGGGCCTTTGGCTGCACTTGTTGGCCTAACCTTAGACCTCATCAACCCCACAAGCAAGCCTACAGATCACAAAAGTGCTTTTTCTTGGGATATTCTACTACACATCAAGGGTATTTGTGTTATTGTCTTGCCACTCAGAAACTCTACATTAACAGAGATGTCATCTTTAATGAGGAACAGTTTCCCTTTCTTCAGTCTATCTCTACCCCACCTCCAAAATCCATTTCTGTTCCCACTATCACCTCTGTCATTATCCCTTGCCCATCACCATCACCCACACGCACACCCACTGATCCTACCTCACCCACACCCATTGATCCTACCTCACCCACACCCACTGATCCTAGCTCTCCCATACCTACTTTGTCAACACCCACAACTACTTCACCCACACCTACACCCACACTCATTGCTCCTAATTCTCCTCAAACCTCTTTATCCACTCCTTTGCCCTCAAATTCCCCTCTGGCACATCCCATGATCACTAGGGCTCGTGCTAATATTCACAAACCATTTATCCGTACAGATGGTACTGTGCCCTGGTGTAACACTTCTACCCTAATACCAGATGAGCCTACCTTTACTGAAGCACAGAAATATGATGAATGGAAAGAAGCCATACAGAAGGAATACCAAGCTTTGTTCAACACTCAAACTTGGGTTTTAGTTCCTTTTACACCAGACATGAATATTTTGGGGTCAAGTGGATTCTCAAAACAAAAATAAATTCAGATGGGTCAATTGAGCGAAGAAAAGCTAGACTGGTAGCCCAAGGTTTTAACCAAACAGAAGGGCTTGATTATTTTGATACATACAACCCTATTGTTAAGATAACACCCATCAGAACTGTTATATCTATTGTTGTTGCTTCAAAATGGCCTATTCGCATCTAGATATTCATAATGCTTTTCTTAATGGTGAGCTAGAAGAGGCTGTCTTTGTCAAACATCCCTTTGGGTTCAAAAGTAAACACTATCCTAATCATGTGTGTCAACTCAAGAAGGCACTTTATGGTTTAAAGAAGTCACCAAGGGCTTGGTACTCTACTTTGAGTTCCTACTTACTACAGATTGGTTTTGTGAAGTCAACTACAAACAGCTCTATGTTTATCTTCTCTCAGGGGAAAGGCATTGTCTATATGTTGATTTATGTGGATGATATTTTATTAACTGCTTCCTCTATGTCTCTTCTGTCTAAAGTAAAGGAGCGGTTAAAGCTACGGTTTCCTGTCAAAGATCTAGGGGATCTATCATACTTTCTTGGTATTTCAGTCTATAGAAGCCCTAAAGGTATTCTCCTCACACAGGAGAAATATATCATAGATCTTTTGATTAAGGGCAAACATGCTTTCATAAAAACCAGCTATAACCAATCACACTTACAGTTTCTCTGGATCACTCCGATTCTCACTATATGTTTAAGGATGTTACTCAATACAGGAGTATTGTCGGATCCTTGTAATACCTTGCAATAACCCGACCTGATATGTAACACCCCTACTAATCGTCGTACTTAAACAATTAAATCGCAACGGTAATTAAAAGATTGTTGAACTATCGGTGATACCGTTCTCACTCACCCATACAAGTGATATCGCGTTACAAGATAATCACAATACGAAATGTTTTCCCGTAGTGACTACAATAGATAGATAGTAGTTTAATATCCAAAATAATACAAACATAAGTCAATCCCGTACATAAGCCCGTACACGTGAGCATCTACAATTATACACCTCGGCTTACAAAATCCGAGTCCAAAATAAAGTTTACAAAGGTCTCCAAAATGTACCACTAGACAAAAAGTCACGCCCCGTGTCGACAGTCAGCTACTCTCCTCAAAAGTAATATTGTTTATGGTATGGAATCAGCCCCTGCTGAGTATGCTATCACATGCCTATCATGCCCCCTCGGACCCCTAGTTAATTGGTCGAGAGCATGAGATTCATTTACATGCAATATTGATTTACATTTAAACTGTAAAATAAATAACAGTAATAGCCATACAATAAAACAACATAGGATTAGCGACAAAGTGTAGTAACGAAGAAGATGGTGTGTGCGATGAATGAAGTTAGAGGTAGTTAATTTTGTGATGATTAAATGGTGATTCAGATATTGGTGGTACGATGGTGCATTGTAGCGGACTAAAGATGGAAGGTGATGACAAGTGCGGTCAATGTTTGTGGTGATGTGGGTTATCAACGATGATGGATGGGTATGATGGAAGGTTGGTGGGAAGGTAGTGATGTTGTGATTACTGTGGTAATATGCCGCCATGGTCTCGTGTTCCCCTCCCATTTTATAAGAAATATGCTCTGTTTTAGATGCATGAGTAACGCATGAAGTTTTTTTAAAAGCATTTCCAACCTACATATATTTTAATAAATATCTAACATGGTGTGGAACGTCATTACACCATGTGCCAATAATCAGCCCCTTTCTACCAAGATTTTCTAATATGTGAGCCGCAAACATTCTTTCTATGAGATAAATGTGACCAAACAAACATTTGAAAGAGTAGGCTATGTCTAGGGCGACTTCCAGAATGTTTTGACCACCATACGAACCTCTCATGTGCCCTTTAGATTATAACAATTGATAGAAAATCCGAGTGGATGTGGGTCACATTCGATCTAATGTTGAATATAAGAGACATACCCAATACAAGCGCTTTATCCTTAACCACAACCGGGTCCCATGGGTTTGACCAGTTGAAGATAGCTGCCGCCAGAACCTTACCTTCCATTGTCTTGCTTAAGGCACCTACCTCAAACCCTTCCTTTCCAACACTACCATCTACAAAGATCTGAACTTCATTGCTATTCATAGCATGGGCATTAGCATCCACAGTTGGATTTAGGCCACTAACTATGTTGGCCATATCCACATAGCTTTGAGCTTGGTCCATTCCTGCTCCGGAGTCATTAATCTGTGTGTGGTTGTATTGGCACCAGGCAAACAAAAGCTTCCACAAGAATATGATGGTATATTGGATATCGGAATTGTACCTGAGACGCAAAGAGAAACCACCCACTCGTACAAGGCTCCATCATTAATAATGGTCAATGGGGTGGCTTCTGTTTCCACACATAGTGAGCACTGGACATCAGTTGAAGTAATTCCCATTTTTCGAAGTAACGCAGGGAGGGAATAATACTTGCATAAGCTTCCAGGCAAACAACGAATACGGAAAGGAAAATTACACTTTCTTGCCTATTTCATAGCTTATCTTATAGAACTATCGTATAAAGTAGACTCTTCATGCTAAGGCTTAATGAAGGTTGCGAGATGATAGGCATATCTGACAGTGAAATTTCCATTTTTTATAATCGTCAACACCATCCATCATGTATAGCCGTGAAGTTGAGCGTCATGCAGAGAATGAGGTTTGTGCCCTCCTTGCGAAACCATGCTTTGACTTTATCCTCTTTCCTGGAACAAGAGCTGCCATCAATGATACTTAACTATACCTCTTCCCGGATAGAATTGAGGATGGCCCATGACCATGGCTTGCCTCCTGGCTTATCCAAGATCCACTTGTTTAAAATTTTGGTGGACTCTCCATTTCTTATCAATTTCCTTGGTCCATTTTGCAGGAGGTATAAAGAGCTCCATAATCATTTTCAACTTGGGCTAGGCCTTGCGCCTCAACTTGGGAATGAAACGGGTCTGAATTATGGAAGTTTTAGCCTTAAGAAGGCGTGACACCATGAGATGGGGACTTTGCAGGATACACTAGCATTAGCGGGCCAAGAGGGCGTCATTAAAGGATGAACGTCTCTAAACCCCCAGCCGCCTTTGTCAAGACTCCGACATAAGGTATCCCAACTTTTTCAACAAATACCATTGTTGGCAAGACTACCTGTCAACCAGAATTACCTGATGGCCCTCTATATATCCTTGATTGACTTATCAAGGAGATTTATTACCCCATAATGTAGAAGGTATCGCCTACAGGACTGATTGGATAAAATTGCACCTTTCTACTTGAGAGATATGACAGTTCCAACACATAATTGGCTTAATAACTCTATCCTGCACATGATTAAAAATTTGGCTCTTATTGTTGCCTACCGTGCTAGAAAGACCAAGATAAAGACCCAAATCTTGAAATTCTCTTACTCTAAAGATAGAAGAAATATAATTCTTATGATTCGGGCCTAAGCCTGCTAAGAACATCAACCCTGATTTGTTAGAATTGATAGTCCGGCCTAATGCCTTTTGAAAATATTCAATAAGCTCCAATATTTTGTCCGCATGATAGTTCGAAGCACGCCGAAATATAGGACAGTCATCAGCGAAGAAAAAGTTTGTGATATCGAATCCCAAGCCTCTGGAGGTAATCCCATGGATAATGCCAGTCTGTGCAGCAGTCTTTAAGTTTAAGGATAAGGCTTCCATACAACAAATAACAAAAAGAGTGATAAATGATCTTCTTGCCTCAAGCCACGTCGTGGGGTGGGGGGAACTCTCCATGGATCATATTAATTATGGCAGCAAAGGAAACCGAGGAGATACATTTCTCAACTAGTCTAATCCAGTTTCCGTGCAAGCCCATGCTATGGAATACTCTTAAGACAAAAAAACCATTCAATTATGTCAAACGCTTTTGCCATGCCCATCTTTAGGGGAAAAAAGCCTTTTCAAGAAGCTTTTGAAGTCTTCATAGAGTGGAGAAGTTTATGAGCTATGATAATATTATCAAATATTAATCTCCCCAGAACAAAGGTGCCCTGGTCCTTTAATATAATCGACTCCATAACACTTCGGGCCCGATTTACAAAAATCTTTGATATGATCCGGTAAATTGAATTACAAAGAGATATAGGCGTAAACTCCAACATCATAGTAGCCCCCGCCTTCTCTGTTATCAGGACTATATGAGTGTGATTGACGCATTGTGGCATGACATCCGTGTTTAGAACCTTAAAAATAGTATTGATTGGATCGTCATCGATGATGTCCCAGTATTGCTTGATGAAAGTTCCACTGATACCATCCGGACCTTGGGCCTTATTGGGATGGAAATCTTTGATAGCACTTAGAATCTCCTCTTTTGTGTAGCATCGTCCTAACTATATTAGTCCTGGTCGACTCTTGTTTCCACACAAGCCAAGAGATGGTGATTAGTTTGAGGCGCGGTCGAAGTGAACAAATTGTTAAAATATTCACGAGCAGTTACCTTGATATCTTCTCAGCTAGTCCTAATATCTCCTTGGGGGCTAACCGACTCATAGGGAGTATTCATTCTTCTTCTAGCCTGAACTCTATTGACTAAGAAGGTAATATTCCTGTCTCCCTCCCGAAACCATTGTTGTCTTGATCTTTGTGCCCAACGGGTTTCTTCCTTAAGCAGCAGCCAATCCAGTTCTTGATTAAGGTTCTTCCATTTAATAAGGTTTTCTTGAGTTGGGTCCTTCTCTACAATCTCTGCTATGACCTCCTTGAAATCATTAATATCTAAATATTCAACTCTTGCACATCTACTACACCAAGATTTAAGAGCTCTTTCACAATAGGAACCTTTGTCCTATAATCATTTGACTGTAGCTTCCCTGCTAAACGTTGCTGATAATACGCTTACATGCTGGATCATTTAAGAGCTCTTTCACATGGACGGTAGTCCAACATACACACAAGGTGCTCATTGTGCCCGGAGGATTAGGAGATCCTGGGACTTTCACTTTGCCTTTTTAAAGGCGTCCACAAATGACCAAGGGCCTAGTGCCAACAGTAGCACACTCTGCCTGACGATTTATATAGGCTCATCAGGATTTAACAAGAGTAAGCCCGATCCGGGTGTTAACTCTAGAGATCTCGATGCGCAACTAGTAGCCGGTGGCTATCTGGGTTTATATATACCAACACACTCATTCACACTCCAATACTTGATTAATTTAATCAGTTCCCTAAAGTATAGTCTCAGGTCTTGGAGATTACATTTATTACTTAGTCGCCCTGTGGGTCTTACGCATACCTAGAAGTAATCTAGGTCGTATTCATGTTCGAGAACAATGCTCTAGCGACCGACAATGTCGTATCTCGTACCGAAGTGTTTTACTTAGGTTATTGTATGCATAATTATAATACTAGGAGTATTATATCAGGTAACAACAGTCACATCGCATTGATCGTATATGTACGTTTATATAAGTCGATCTATAGTCGACGTAGTATTAGTCCCGGAGGACACTCGTGCATAAGTAAATAATGCGAGAAAAGAAACAGTTAAACATCACATGACATTACACGCATACATATATATATATCACACATGTTGTACATCAAACATATCTGAGCCCGAGGAAGCCCTCAGGACATCTCAGATCAAACCGTCCACATACCATACACCACAGACCAAGGATGCACAAAACCATAGCTCGTCAGGCGCCTCTGTCTGTCGTACGATCTAAACATAGATAGCACTATAAGTCAATCCACATGACTTAATTAAACTCGGTACATCCGAATAACACTAATGATCCTGACCTTTCATCCCCGGATTTCAACAGTTAATTGTTTAAGGTGTCGTTACGCAAACTCGTTACTCATAGTAATTTCTAACGTCCGGGTTTAACTAAATGAGTCGGTTGTATAAAACGTCTTAGCTTTAGGGTTTTTGAATGTTAGGATTTATTCTATTGGATCCCATGATATTCACAAGTATATAAAAATACTTTCTTGTTTATACTTAGGTATTAAAGTTAACCAATTCGGTTAGGTATACGAGTACACATTTATAACCTATAGTTGCATGTATACACGCAACGTTAATTCATGTGATATATTATGCTCGTATACTAATGTTTATAATTCATTATATGCATTAATATGTTCTTATTTGGAACTTAGGCATATAACCTATAGTTGCATGAATGCATGCACTAATGGTATATGGTATTATTATTTTACTATTTATTTTATAGTACAATGTATTATAATATACAAGGCTTGTAGCAAGTTATATTTAATTTCAAACTAAATAACTTGTACTTATAAACTACTAATATAATATCATTTACTCTTTTATACTATATAGTTTCCAACTATACAATATACTTATCTTTTACTTATTTATTTAATTGCTTGTGCATAACATATATATATACTTATACATTTATATTTCATGAATTATACTCTTATATTTTATGTCACATTTTTATCATCTTATGTAAGATGATTATTTCCATTTATTGCATTATTTTATCCAATTTATATTAAAAACTTTATCTTAATATTATGTAACATTTCATGACATATCTTTATAATTCCTAAGGTTTATTTTATACTAACCTTGGTTTATAATTTGCATTTACTCATTAATTGTCACTTTATTTTATGTGAATGTTATTAATGATAATTGTTTCATTTAATCACATTAATACCATATAGTAGCTATAGTATTTATATCATTGTACACTATAGCTTAATTTCAAACACTCAATATTTACGTAACAACCCCCATGTTTTATAAATTATGTTTTGACCACATAAGTTTATACAATGTTACATTTATATCATTATACCATATAATATGATATTTTTATCTCATTAATATTATAACCTATAGTTTTAATAAAACTATATTATATTGCTAAAAGGCATATATACTGTAATTCTGATTTTCATCAACTCCTCATATTTTCCCATTATTATAATATTGCCACATATTTAATATAATGTTATACATATCATATGTTATAACATTTTTACTTTATAATAAATATAACTTATAGTTTTATTATAAGGTAGTCATATTGCCGCATAGGCACATATGTTATAGATCTATCTTTCTTCACATTTCATACTTTTCTTTTATTTCAACTATACCACATATTTCATATAATTTAACATATACTTTATATTATATCATTCTAACCTTATAATTAATATAACCTATGGTTATATATTTTCAAAATTGCGAACAGACCCAAAGGGTTGTTCTATTTTATTTTCCAGCACATTACAACTCTCTATATTTACATTCTCACCACATATTTCATTGTATGTTACATATATCATACTCCCACCGTCCCATGGACAGAGTCCTGTTTGCTTTTGCACGCGAATTAAGGAGAGGAGATAAAGTAGAGATGAGGAAGAAAATTTATACACTGAGTGAGACACTATTTTGGGACAAATGAAAAATGATAAGTGGACACTGCTTATGGGACAGAGGGAGTATGTTATATCATTGAAATATTTATAACATGTATAACCAATAGTTTCAGGTTTACTAAATTACGAACAGACCCTATGGGCTATTTTAATTCATTTCTCACCCCTTATACTTTTGTATATTTACGTTTTTGATCCAGTTTTATAATACATACTTTTTAATGTTATAAAAACTGTATATTATACACATTTCTTAATATAACCTTTTGTATTATTCTAAAAATCACCAAACCTTATACAAATGTTATATTTAAATGTTTAAACCCAAAACTTTTAGTAAATTACATTTACACCCCATAAGTTTTGTAAATTCAATATTTACTTATAATGTTAATATAGTTCACAATTTAATTACTTATGTAATTAATTTTGGTCAAAGCACCTAATGTGGTCAAAGTTGACCCATAGGCTGTCGGTTTGACCATAGTTCATTTAAATTACAGTTTTGACCCAAACTTTCTAAAAATTACATTTTTACCTCAAATTTAATAAAACTTTATAAAATTCATTTTAATAGCTTTTAAAGTCCAATTTTCGGCTGTAATTAATATGCAGCCTCTAAATTTTATTTTAATTACAAACTAGCCCCAAATTGTTTTCAGTAATGTTTATTTTAATTTCAAACTTAATTTAAACCTAATATTACATAAAATCAAATGGCCTAAAGCATGGCCTTATCACAACATTTAACATAGAATAAATACTACATAATAATGTCACAAATATACTATATGGTTACGGCTATAGTATAGTATCCTCAATGATTTCAAAAATCATAATTTAGTCACTTATTTAATTCCTATGACATTATATGTCACTTAAACATTAGGTTGACAACTAAAAATGTTATACAACATTATAATACATAGTTAAGTCATTTTATACCTTATAAATTCTTGGCTTTGTTATATATGTAACATAATGACTTAAAAACTTTATATTATACAGGATTAGTATACTTACTTGATTTCCAAGGTGTAAAATCAATCAATCACACACACTCCAAAGCTCACGGATACATATATACATATGTTTAAGTTAGTTTTTGAACTTTAAACTTACACATGAACTTGATTAAGGCATAATCAAGTGGTAATTAACTCACTTTGCTAGGTTTATACTTGGATTTGATTTCTACAATTTGTGCAGAATCTTCCCAATGTTCCAACAGCCATGCACCACCATATAATGCAAGGAAAAGATAGGTATTATTCATCTTAACATTAAGGGTAATTTAAAGGCTAAATGAAGCTTTGTTTGGCATGGATTTACCTTGAGATTGAAGGGTTGTTCCAGGCATGAAACTGCCTAAATTTTGAATTCAAACAAAGGTGTTAAAACACCATTCCAACTAGAGAATAAAAACGGTAAAGAGCAAGGTAGAATATCTAGGTTTTTACCTTGCTAAAATGACTTTCAATGGAACTTTTAGCATCAAATGGAGCAGCACTTCAAGAGGCTGATATCTCCACCGAGTTTACATATAAAATGAAGAGAATAAGCATGAAGAAATGAAGAAACAAAACGGAAATGAAGAGGTAGAAGATGAGCTAGTTTTAAGCATGTTTTTACCTTAAATGTTACTTAAGCTTTACTTCCTCTTCCTTTTGGTTTTCTAACAGAGAAACCCCCTTACTTTGGGCACCAACTCAAGCTAGAAGAGAGGATGGAAATGGGTATAAATCTCACCAATGGAAAGAAGAAGAAAAGAGGAAGAAAAAGACATATACCATGATTGATAAGCTTACCTAGTTCAAGATGAGTTAATCCTTGTAGTTGTCATGCTGCTCATGCATGGATAGGAGGAAAGGGAGGGTTTGGAGCTGGAGAAACCGGCTGGGAAGAGTAATGAGAAAAGAGAAATCAATTTTTGGCTTATAAGATAAAGTAAGGTTACTTTAGGGAAAAGTAAAGATGAGTCATTAGATTGGCTTAGATTTTTGTTTTGGAGGTTGTTTACTGAAGAGGGAAGCCCCCTTTGCTGTCGGCATTGAGTGGTCAAAGCCAAAGGATGAGTGTTGACCATTAACTAGATTAAGGAAATAAATGTTATTAAAGTACTATTCACACCAAATTCACCCCTTTTGATTTATTTTGAAAATTTTGATTTTGACCTTATAATGTGGTGTATCATGTCACATTAATGTTATAAAGAATGTAATCTAGTCCTTAAAGTGACATAAATCAATATTTTTGGGATCATACACAAAAATGAGCTTTAAGGTGTTTTAGTGCACATTTTGTGTTAAAGCTTGTTTTTGAGCTTGGTTTTCTTTGGTAATGGTTTTATTACATTCTTCATGTTTAAGTTTAGAAATCCACTTTGGACTCTAAAGGAGGTCACAAAACCTTTAAGGTTTCTTAGAGCACATTTTTGCCCTAAGTGACTTTTAAGCATGTTAGTGCTTGTTCTTTGATGTTGAAGTGTTGTACAATAATTTTATTATGTTCATTTATGAGTTGATATGCTTAAGAATTAAATTTGGATCCTAAGAAGTTCATTTGGGCATTTATTTGCCATAAATGGTCCAAGGGTGCAGTCTTTGCTTTATGTTGACCATTGTTGTTTTAAATTGGTTTTTAAGGCATGTTTAGGCCTTAATGTACTTGATTATATGTTTAATCAATGTTTAATTAGTTAGGGGTATTTCAAGCGCTCCTGACGTGTCCCCGACGTGTCGTGGACGTATTGTGGACTCAATTAAAACTTTGATAGTTAGGAATAGACACGAGATAAACTTAAACTGGAAACTCCATTTTGATTGAGAATTTACACACACATAATTCACTCAACCTCCCTCGCCCCACACACGAACTCTCGGGACAGTTTCGACTTTACCCCTAAAGTCCTTAACCCTCACCTGACTATCGGCCTACGATTAACCGACCGCCCCCCGACCTGTCGGTCTATCAAATACCCAAAGTATTGACACTCTAACCCAGTCCTCACTAGCTCACCAACTCTCTAGCACTTACACACACTCCTAAGTCTGATCCACACTTGCCCGGATAATCTCTTTCTTTTTCCTTTCGTGCAGGCTTACTTACATATGAAATAGATGCAAGTATATACGGTTTAGTTAGGATGTAACTACCGCCCTATAAGTCCCTAGACTTCTAGGAGTCGACTACAACTTCAATTATTCACATAACAACCACACTAGACTTGCAGATAGTCTTCAACTTGATCTGGAGGCGTTTGAACTACATGTCGCCTCATGGTTGGTCATGTTGGCGGCAACCTTCTTGATTGGTCGAGCACCACTTGTGTGCCCCACTTGCCTGATTCTATTTGGCTCATTAAATGCTCATAATTGCCCTCTTCTGAATTTATTACGGCTATGTAATAATGTTCATTAATAGCCTTTGGAATCTTGTGCATTAATGAGCTACTCCTTTTGTCGTAAGCTAGTTGATTATGTGAGTATATGAGTCTGTCTGAATATGTCGATCCTTTTGTAGTCTTTTGTCTTTGATTTTCTTCTTAAGCATGAGAGATATCTTCATGCGGTGTCTGACTGGTGTTATACCCAAAATTTCAACCCCCTCGGAGTAGTCTCTAAGGCATACGTGTCACAAAGGGCAAAATGGTCAAAATTCACCAATGCAGGATTTTCCAAGGACATTCTCGGGATTTTCTATTTTCATATGACTTGTTCATTATCTCCAAACACTTCCAAATATCATAGTCATTATGAAAGGTATTTCATGATTTTCTGATAGTATTTATTATGGAAATTAAGCTTTTAATAAGCTAGTTTCTTTAATAATTAACACATGAAATAACCTCAAAATAGAAATGAAAAAGGTTTTCAAAATTTAAATAAAATAGTCACATGGTTAGCATGACTACATACATTCATAAACCTGAAATTATTTTATTTGGAACCTTAGCCCAAAATTTTAAAAAGAAATTCAATCATTTTTGCAATTTTCTCTCTCCTCTGGAAAATACCGAAATCGAAACAAAATGTCATGAAATTTTAACACAAGATAGAAGAGGATTTTTAGAGACTAATTCCGTTGGAATTTTGTTATTTTGACTTTCCAATAATAAGTTATGAATTATGGGAGATTCCAGATTGTAAGATTTTTATCTAATCGGTTATTTATCGAAATAATCTGATTCCAACTCTCAAAATTCCTAAAACTAGTCTTTTATCTTTTGTTAAAATTCCAGAATTTTTATCGACCTGTAGCGTGTTTTAAAAAATCATATTCTCTTAAAGCACAAAATCAGGATTTAGATAAAAAATTTGTTCTATCAACATGGCCTTGCTCTTTCTATAAAAGGACCTTCCAAAATGACCTAGATCATAGGAGAACATCTCCAAAGTCAGAAAACACATCCACAAACCTTCTCCCCACGTTTTTACACTTCCAAGCCTCAGATCAATACCGAAACACTGTAGAAATCACCCCGAAATCACCAAAAACTCATCCTTTCTTCTCCCATTGAACTTCCAAGCACCAAAAACACACAAAACACCACAAAAACAGAAGAGAAACGTCCTTCGCAGCATAAAGAAGAAGGAGTCAGAAGCTCAATTCGAAGTCAATCCAGAACCGGCATCAACGAGGCACCAAAAGATCCCCGATGTGAAGAGTCTCATTAAATCCGAAGGTAAAACAGGTTGAAATAATGTTTTTCTGACTTTGTTCAACTTTAACTACTCTGTGTTAAAATTTGGAGTCGAATTGACTTTTTACCGCTTCTGAATTAGCGTTTGTTTTCGCTTCTGCCCAATAACTTGTTTGCTAAGTTTCGTGTTTAATTCGAATTCAAATTGTAAACTTTCGATCACTAACGTGTTTAGAATCTTTCAGGCTACCTACCCATAAAATTTGAGCCAGAAACACCACGGGAGCAACCCAAACGCCGCCATCCGAGGGCGGTCCGCACCCACGGACGATATGTCCGGGGTCCCGGACGCTTTGTCCGAAAGCCGGACGCCCCCGGACGGTGGCGGGATATTTTTATTTTCAAAATTTAGGGTTTTATAAAACATGTCTGGGCCCATGGACGTCCTGTCCGTGGCCCCGGACTTTTCAAAATCTCGTTTCTGTTTAAATTTGACTTTTCTGTGTAATTAGGTTAACTAGGGTCCGTGGGTTCGGACATTAGGTCCGTAGCCACGGACGGAAACAAAATTTGACCTAATTATGCCTCCGAAACCCTAGTTTAGGTATTTTAATTTCCACTTTAATTTTCTGTCAAAAAACGTTAAAAAATAAAAAAAACAGAAGCGCGCACTTAGGTTAAAAGCGACTCGTAATAAGCCGTAATTAAACTAGTAGAGGAAAAATGACTTCTAGGGGTAATGAAAGTAATTGAACCCTAATTAAGTCGAATATCAGGCCCCGAACCCAATAACTTTCTAATTTGATCTAGTTATTAACTATCTTTCCTAATTTGATCTAGGTTAAATTAGGTAGATCTAATAGGTATTTAGTTAGTTTTAATAATTATTGTTTTATGACATAGTTATTAATCTTAGGTTATAAGTGGACCTAAAACCCGACTAGATCCTAATCAACTTTAATCAACATAGGATAGGGTTTAAAATCGAGGCTCACAGACTGGCGACTCTGCTGGGGACAAAATTCTTAATATTAACTTGTTTAATTTAAGAAAGAGGGCTTAACTCAAATGTTTATTTATGGCTTTATTACATTGTTTGCTTACTTTTGTGCGCAATTTAAATTTCCGTACTTATGCATCATATGAGAGCGAGGGTCCACATAAACCGATTTCACCCCGGGACCCGTTTGAGGGTCCCCTGTCAGGGACTCACACCTTTTAGGTGATGTGAATAAGAGGGGAAAAAGAGGAGGATGTCGTCTAACCACATCCCCTTAATACCTGGGCTTTAGCCCCAAGCATTTTCCTGACAGTGTCCTTACCTAGTCCATTGTTTGGTCAGTCAAAGACCCGACCGTAGACGCACACCTTCTGGTGATGTGAAAAAAGTGGGGAAGCCCAAAGAGAATAGCGTGCAAGTCCTATTCCTTTGTGGTAACATGGGCCCATGCACCAAGCACCTCTCCGGATCGATCCATACCCGGTTTGATTTAAGCGTCTAGTGAGGACATGTTGAATTTGTGTGGGCCTTGTTTGCTTGTATGATCGGCCCACTACCTAGCCTAGAAATTGATAGGAACCTCTCCTATATCAACTCAGCCCAGCCCAAATTGGCAGCTTTATTGTTTGCGGCCCAGAGGCCCTGTTTGGTTTGATATGTGAGTCATTTGGGCTTCGGCCCAAAAGTTTAGACTTAGGTGATTTCTCTTTCGGCCCAATTTGAATTATCCATTTAGTTCTAGGCCCGCTAAAAAAAAGAAATCTACCCAAACTCGAAGTAGTCCACAAGACTTGAAAATCAATAGCCTTTTATTGGAAACTTTTTCGGTCCAAGGCCCATTCCAGTCCACTTGTTTAGGTTTTGGCCCATTCGAATCCCAGGTAGCTTGCGCAACCCATTCATTCTAGTTTCGGGCCTCAAGGCCCAACAGGATCATCAAAAAAATCTTAGACTTCAAAGTTTCTCTCTCGGCCTAGTGGCCCATTCACAGTTCATGTGGCTTCCTTCAGCCTGTATGTGTCACTACCAAATTAAGGGCATTTAGGCCCACACATCCATTCTAGTCAAGAAGTCCCTTTGGCCCATATGTCTTACTTCAATCCCAAATCATTTCGGCCCAAAAGCCACAATCCTAAATCATTCCGGCCCGAGTGCCACATTCCTATACACTTTTTGGCCCAAGCGCCACATTCCCAAATCATTCAGGCCCAAGTGCCACCTTCCTAAACACATTTGGCCCAAGCGCCACATCCTCAAACACTTTCGGCCCAAGCGCCACAATTTCAAACACTTTCTGGCCCAAGTGCCACATATTCTAAACATTCCGGCCCAAGTGCCATAATCTCACAACATATTCAGGCCCCAGTGCCGCATTCTCATTCCGGCCTAAGTGCCAACCCGCTTATGAATCATTCTGGCATGTGTGCCTCACTTTCAATTCATCAAGGCCCGAGTGCCTATCCACATCCATGAAAATCATCCAGGCCCGAGTGCCTAATCCACATTCATGAAACCGTTTTAACCCATGCACCTCACATTCAGGCCCAAGTGTCTCATGCGTCATCCATAGGCATTCCTAGTTCAGGTATTTCGTGGAGCCTATTAAGAGTCCAAGAAGAAGACGATCACAGTCATCTTAGCGACATCCCGGCGGTAAAGAGCTCGAGTCTTAGCATGCAGACTTCAGACGGTTCAGCAGGACTCGGATTCAACAGAAATTTTAGGGTTCCCATGCATTCTACTGCATAACTTGCCATAACATTCGTCTTTCAAATGCACCTCTCATATTTCTCAAAGAATGATCGTTTTCAAGCCACTAATAAGAAGCATCGATTTTGTTAAATCATCTTCTTCCTCACGTTCGCAAATGGATGACTTTTTCAAGTCTAAATGATAACACAAAAAAGAAGGTTTTGTTTCACACAAGTTTCTTTTGAGAAATGGTTCATGAATTAATTATCTCCCGACAATAGAATACAAAGACTTGTATTTTGTTTCTGAAAGTTTGAACATGCCTTACCCCAAAACATCCAAATAACCCCCAAAGCGATTCCAAATCCATATCTTTCAAATTGTTGCCATAAACCCTAGATTAATACTAGGGGCAATCTGAGTTAGATTTGTTATCTTTAATTTTCGTTTTAACGTGTGAACAACTCTTTGAGTGAACATTTCGTGAGAGTGCCTTGAGCGGAAAAAACCATGAGTAAACGAGCGTGTCATTTTTACACGACTCCAGAGAGACCACATTCAAAGGTGAGGTAAACGGCATAACTCTGACCGAAGGAGATAGTTTGTAAATTTACTCTTAGACCTGCGAAAAGTAACAAAGAACGGATACACAACTATCAGGAATGACGAAGCACCTAGGTACAGCACCACATAGCCAAAAGCTTGTGAACCCTGACGTTAAACCCTAGGCACCCCCGCTGAGCCTTTCATATATCCCTTTTCGATATTATGAACTCCATAAAATAACCCAGCCAATGATGAATGTCCGACCCGGTGACCAAAGGAAACGAGGAGCCCGAGTCTCAGATAACATCTTCATCGGTTCAAATAAGCAACGCCACTATCAACATGACGAAGCGATCCGTAAATGGTCCCAGAGTGACACAGGATCCAAAGAGCTCACATCAAAACAGCTATTGAAGCCCAGAACCGGGAAACACAAGAACCCCGAAGGCAAAGTCAAGAAAGGATAAAACAAAGAGGCAAACCCGAAGTGCCTCGAGGAAATCCAAATTAAAAAAAGAGGAATGGTGTAAAGGACGACTTCAAAAGTCCAAGTACAGAAGCTCGAAAGCAACGTCAAAACACGAAGCAGCTAGACGACTTCAAGACAAGGAAGATGATTCCGAGAAAAGGAGCAAGGTGCAGCTTTGGTCACCCCTTTAACTCTACATACCTCAAATATCCCTTCATGGTCCCGTTGTCTTTCATCACACCCCATGGCCACGTTATAAGCTTTAAAGACTTCCGACTTGGTAGTTGTGTATCCAATCACGTGAAAGTAACAGATCGAATGCGTAAATTCATCAAATATCAAATTCAATGGTCTAGAAGTTGTAACCGTAAGTGAGAAACGAGTGTAAACACCAAACACATCGAGTGTAGGTTAGGAAGCACCAAATCAGAACATAAGCCTTGACCCTGTGGGGACGAGACTCGCTCGCACGTTTGATCAAAGAAAATACTGGGGGCAATCGATCGGATCGATCGATTGCCATGAACTCTAGCTCAGATTGTCTTAAGGGAAAAATACGGGGGCAATTGTTGGTTCCAACAATTGCTATGACAACACCAATTGGAACCCAAAGCCCAAACATCACCACCACCATCCCACCACAGGCACACATAAGCCCTTACCACCACATCAAACACCTTAGGCCCACATAAGCCCTTACCTTCACTTCATACACCACACAGGCCCACATAAGCCTTTACCTCCACACCCACACCACTACACAGGCCCACATAAGCCCTTACCTGCACATCAAACACCACAGGCCCACATAAGCCCTCACCTTCACATACACCATACCCCACCGGGGCGGCATGTTCATCTCGTAGGAGGATTAAATTACAAGTAGTCCGAAGTCTATAGTTAGGAAATGATAATTTCACTTTCCTTTTCACTAAACAGAATTTTCTTCAAAACACCACGTTTGGCACCTCTTTCAACAATTTCTTGTCTTTCTTTCAAACACTTCGATTTCATAAACCTCATCACGGCCACATTTGGCACACTTTCTAGCAATGTCTTGCTTTGGACAATTTTTGATCCTTAACATTGCCATGTTTGACACATTTTCCAACGATTTCTTGTTTTGGACAAGTTTCCTACATACACTTTGATTGTATTTTGACATGCATATCATCATTGCCACGTTGGCACTTTCATAATCAACTTTCATCATGATCATTTGCATAAAGTTTACCTTGCATCCATCCATACGAAACTCCTCATCATAGACTAGAGATATAGATTCTCGCCCCGAAGATACAAATTCTTCAGAGATACAGATTCTCGCTGAAATACCCCGACCTTAAATAGGGCGATTAAATTATCCTAATAGGTATTTAAGAGCCTAATAATGGTTAAGAAGTATTTGTAAGGGAAGATGAATCCAAAAGAAATAAAGAAACGCTTTAAAAGCGAAAAACGCTAAATAAGCGTTAAATAACCATAGGAGGTATGAGACCTCGGTTAGCGTATTATAGGATTCTAAAGGCTTAACAAGGCCTAAATATTATATGGGAACGACTCCCGAAGAAAACGGATCCTTAAAACGGATTAAAGCCACTAACGAACCTTAAAGCGCGTTCTCGGGGTAACCGGGAAAACGTGACTTTAAGCGGGTCAAATAGACTCGTAACAATTTTGGTCAACTAAATAATCATTAATAAATATTAGTGAAGCTTTAGGACCAATAAAATCAATAAAACGGGAGATTAGTAAAAACTGTCAAAAACGGGAAGTTGTGGGGTAGAAAAATAAATAACACAAACTTATGTGTCCACTTTCAAAAATAAAAAGTAAAATGTGTGTGTGTGTGTGTGATGGGTGCAGCCGATGGGATCTTTCCCCCCCCCCCCCTCTCTCTCACACACTCACTCTCTATTTACAAAAGACAAAAATAATAAAAGTAACCCCACTCACTTTATTTTCTCTCACCTCCATTCTCTATTCTCTCTCACGTGAAGCCTCACCCAGCGCCCTCTCTTCTTCCTTCTTCTTCCTCATCGACACCAATGGAGAAATGAGAAGAACCCACACAAAACTCCCTTCTCTCCTCTTGTTACTCTAGTAAACCTCTTCCAAAAAATTATAAAATACCACCATTGTAATCCTCTCATCAAGAGCTACATTTTCATCCTTCCAAAATTCGAAAACAACCATTTTCGTTTCCATGGGTATGTCCCATTTGGAGCTTCAACACCACCATTAGAAGGCCCTCCTTCTCCTTGTTCTATTAAGGTAAAAACATCTTCAAAAACTCCATCTTTTTCTAGCCTCAAAGGCAAAACGAAATTCATGAACTAAACCCTTGTTCTCCCTCTTGTTCTAGCCGATTTTGGCTTGTTGGTGGAGTTGGAAATATGGTTCTTGAGCCACTCCAAGCCCCATTTGCACCCTTGGAAGGTAAAATAAATTCTAAACCCTAGAATGTGTATTAGAACTTTCATAATGGTTAAGGTTAGATTGTGTATTAAAGTGGTGTATTGAAATGTATATGTGAACGGGATGTAGTGTTTGAATTCGGTTTACAAACCGGGGGGAGAAGAAGGAAAGAGGAAGGAGGAGGAAAGGAGAAGCTTGTGAGATAACAAGGTAATTATACTAACCCTTGTGTGTCTTTGTAGATAAGCATGTAACATTTTTGGTAATGAAAATATGTATTGTAGATGGTATGGTAGTGTATTAGTAGTGTAATGTGTAGGAGAATATATGTACTTTGAAGCTTTAACCACAGTTTCAAAAACTGTTACAAATTGGATTGGGAATGAGATGCTGAGTGCAGGAATTTAAGGTTGTTTAGCATGGTATTTTGTATATGAGATGAGTATAATGGTATTGGTTGTGAACAGGTGGTATGGATCAATAGGGTGAGTAAAACCATGTGGAGAATGTTAATAATATAGGGGAGACCATGTCAAATTTTGTGTAGGAATTGAGAGGACTTAAGTGGTTTACGAAGAGGAAGTATTTGGAGAATATAATGGGAGTGTTTAGTAGCTCGTAACAGATTTGGGTATGATTTGTTAATGGGAGGTAATTAGGAAGTGAATGGATGTATTTTGGATACTAGGAGTGGCATTGGTTGAGGAAGTAATGGAGGTTAGAAGTTGAGTACAAAATCTGTAGCAAGATGCATAAAAATGCATTGGAGAGGTTAGGAAAAATTGGTGAGTAAGAATTGGTAAAAAAAAAAAAAGTGTTGGACTTGGGTATGGATATTATAGTTGCTTGGAGATGAATTGGAATGGTAAGATGGCATTAGGAGATGAGAATATGCATGGGGGAAATAGGAGCAAAAATCTGTAGCATTGGAGGATGAAAAACTGTTGTAAGTGTGGAAGGGAAGTAATGAAATTGTGTAAGTGGATTGATGGATTTAGTAAAGCATTTGGTGGGTGAACTAAGGCAATTTGAGGGCCTAGGTAATGTTAAAACATGTGGGAAGATTGGGGAAACAATGGGTAAGGTTAGAACTGAAAACAGAAATTAAAATGCAAATACTGGGCCGGACCGACCTTAGGACCGAACTTGCAAGGTCGGTCGAGCCCAGATTTACAAAGACGGGAAAGCTTCTGGAATCGACCGGACTTGCGACCGGACTTGCAAGTTCGGTCGGACCAGAGAAATTCTCCGTCTGTAACCTACTGGAATGGACCGACCTTGCGACCGGACTTGCAAGGTCGGTCGAGCTAAAATTTTCCGTCTTGTAAGCTACTGGAATGGACCGACCTTGCGACCGGACTTGCAAGGTCGGTCGGGCTAAAATTTTCCGTTAAGTAACTCACTGGAATGGACCGACCTTGGGACCGGACTTACAAGGTCGGTCGGCCCTGGAATTTTCACCCGTTGTAGCCTACTGACTTGGACCGAACTTGCAAGGTCGGTCGCAAGTTCGGTCGGGTCAAAACTTACAAAAAAAAACTATAAGACTATGGTTAGTATATGTATGTATGTATATGTATACCCACCTATACATATGTGCATATATATGTAAGTAAACCATTGCTAAGTAATTAAAGTAAGTAAATAAAATGTAAGTATAGGAATGTGAAGACCTAGTAAGTATGAGTTAGGAAGTGTAAGGGTAACCGAATTAAGTTAATGATAGTTAGATTAATTATTCGGTTGTATGTATACCATAGGATTTGGATTGTGAATACCGGAGGAACGTTGGGATACAAGTACAACGGTGAAAGGTATGATTTCTTCATGCCCTGTATCCTAATCTGGTTACCCCGATTTGTGTGCTTATTTGACCACCTAATAAGATAAATGCACGAATCGGATTATATTGCACTTACTTGTGCTTGTCTACATTGTTCTCGATATTTGTCTTGAACAATAGTTTGTATAATTCATGAAATGTATGAATGATGATGATGTGTAATTGTACCTTGTAGTGTACTTGTATAATGTATTGTATTGTATGGATGTGTATATGAATAATGTATTTGTGTATGTGGTTGGATGTTGACTTCTACTAATTCCTAACTACCTAACTCCTAACTTAAGTGAGTAAATTGGAATGAGTAGAAGTCCGATATAGTTTCGGCCACGCGTGAGGATGAGGAGACACAAGAGGTTGGATCCGATTCCTAGTTCGTAAGCTGGTCCACGGCCCAAATCCCTTAAGTGGGTAGCATCCTGGATTAGTGAACCAAGTAAAGCCTGGTGGTGGGACGGTGTAGTCCCTGCCCAGAGGCCATACGGCTTAACATGAGTAAGAGTAAGAAGTAAGTATGTATGAGTATGAGTATGAGTATGAGTATGTATGCGTATGTATGAATAATGAGTAAAAGAGTAATCTCCACCCGATTAACCCGGGTGGACCAATGAAGCTAACAAGAATTGTATTTGTGTATGTAATGTGTATGTGTAATTCGGAAAAAGGTAAGTATGTATTGAATGGTTTATATTGTACTTCTTGTATGTGATGAAGTGTATGTATGTGTGTATGCCTTGCGTAATGTATTATAATATTGTGTATAAGAGCATGTATGCATGTATGTTGAATGTAATAAACCGCATGTATACGACCAAGTGGTCGGCGTACCCTCACTAGTACGCGGGGTATGCGGTTATCATGCTCGGCGAAAGCTGACCCCTTCGGGGGACATTTTTTAGTGTGCAGGTACCCGAAGCGAATGTGGTCAAGGCACGAGACCGGCGACTACATTGGATAGTAGTAGTAGAATGTAGAGGTGTATCAACTAGCACACCCTTGTATTTAGAAGTAAGTAGCGTGTGGAATGGGTAGTAAGTAGCTCTTAGTGAGTATGTATGAACTTGGAAGAAGCATTGTGATTGTATTGGGAACCTAGTAAACTCGGTTTAGTATATCGTATTGTATGGATTGAAGAGGAGTAAGTACTGAATGGAGTATTGTTGTAATTGATTGATGATTGGAGTATGTATTCTAGATGCGTAGTACTCGGGATTCCGGTCCATCAGACCGATGCTGTATGTAGAAGTAGTAGCCTTGTTAGTCACGTGGGTGACTAACGGCATTGTATCACCCATTGTACATAAGTAAGTATCCGCTGCGTGTATCTGACGTGTAAGGAGATTGGACAGTAAGCATGTATTAATAGTAGGGGTGTTACAAAAAGTGGTATCAGAGCGAAGTATCGCTCTGATGACTGGAAATACCGAGCTTAGGAATACCGAGTTAGGAATTAGAAGCTAGGGCTAAGGGCTGAGTGTTAGCATTAGAGATATGCTAGTTAGGAACTACCGGTGAGTACCGGATCCTACAATACCAGTCCCGCCCGCCGCAAACCCCACTGTATAACTTGGGAAAGGACGCCAGAGAGAAGAAAAGCCTTCTCATACTCGGGGAAACCCGATCTGGCAGTTGTGAAGCAATCACACGGTAAACAAGAACCGACATATGATAGATTGCGAGAACTGGAAGTCCCGGGGATGGGTCCCGGTTGAACCACAACACCGCACGTAATAGCGGTAGGATGAACACTCCAACCACGAGGAGGCTACAACTTACAACAGCATGGGGCGATGTGCTTAGCAGTCGCGAACCTAGCTAGTCAACCAACAGCAGACAGAAGCACTAACCGTGCAACGGAATGAAAAAGGGAGCAGTAACGGAACCCGAGACACAAGTCTACGGGATAGTAATACTTGAATAATACCACTAACGGTATGCTAGCCTACTAAGGATATAGTCAGGAGCAGTTGACTCCAGAATTACAACGCCACTAAGGTTGCAATACCTGGCCAATATAGCTCAGACAACTACAATAACAACCATGAGATATAATCCAATAGGACTACAAGAGTAGTGCCTAAACAAGGAAGACTCAGTGATCGCCACAGATGTGTGGGAACGAGCCACAAGGAGCGACACTAAACCAAATAGAAGGGAACCTCTAAGGAGTGGAGGAGTACCCAGATCTACGACAGCCATGTCTAGACCACCAAGAAGCTACCTAAAGGAGCGAGTATATCAATTGTAGATCAATAAGATCGAGAGAATCACCAACAAGACTAATAAACACAAATGGAAACCCTACCAAGATTGGTATAAGATTACCCAAAAACCACCAGTACCACGCACTTGCCACGGCAAGTGCAGTAAAGACAGAGATATGTAAAGGGACACTAACACGTCACAAGTACATAGTAATGTACGGTGACTGTAACGAAACAACCACAGGATCACACATCCTAACAACCAGACGTATGGAACCTTGGAAAGGCCTAACGGCCCGACCACTGTATTTAGAACATACCAGTCAGCGAGAGGCTAGACTTGGTCAAGACCTCAAACGTGGCTATGCCATGAGAGATTTCTTTTAACACCGAACCGTTGTTTTTAAAACCCAAAAATTTTCGTTCAAAACCATGAACCTTCTTTTAAAAACCTTGGATTTTAAAACCAGATCAACAGCATTATGGTGAGTATTATAGGATGATACAAGAGGAGTTGGCAACAGAATACTTCACCTAGGCGTGTGACGAACACTACGAGTATACCCGTTACGGGATGTGGGACAACCGCACTCCGAAGGAGCTTGTGGGCCCGACATATAGTTGGGTAAGTGGTAACGTATCAACATGGTACCCCACGTATGTATACATGTAGTGTACGACACACGGGAAGTAGTCAACTCCGTTCTACGGACCATCAGTAAGTTCAACCCAAGACAGCTGGACACCTCAGAGGATCAAGCCTAAAGGAACTCAGAGAATCCATCTGAAGATGAGGAATAAGAACTAGGAAGTGCAAAGAGCACATGCTAGTAAGTATAGACATTGGATATGTCTCAAATAATCCAAGCAATTACCTGACAGCTGGATGGAATGCCCAGCCTAAACACATTAAGGCGAATGCCTAACGTGAACCTAATAATACTCAACAAACGGGGCGGAATTCCCAAGAGCAATCACAAAATTACTATGAAGCACAATCCATAATCGGAGAGGATATTCAAACCTAGTCTCAAGTACTAGGAACAAGCATAAACAGTCTACCCAAGGACGGGAGACGTCATGACCCAAAAAGGGACAACTCAAGAACGATACCACAAGATGGTACAGTAGACAACATATCATAACCATCAGCCGGAAGTAACGACATAATTTAACAACACCCAGGAGCAATCCTTGAGGGTGACTAGATGGACAACAGTTGAACAACAGCGACATGATAAAAGCACGAAAGTTAGAACGAACACTCGGTTGGGACCGAAGGGATTTCACTTAACAGGAAATACCCTAAGATATTGAGAGACACCTATTAACATCAGATTACCTGAAGGGTCTCCTATGAACGGAAGCGTGATGTCACGACTTACCATGGAGCCCAGTAATACCTCCAACCTATGACGGTATACATGGAGTGGAAACATGTATAAGCAGCTTGCAAAGAGCATAGCTTGCAGCAATACGGCTCTAAAGCCATAAACCTGATGCGTTGAGTAACCTTAAACGGTTGCAAAACCCACACCAATACTAACAAGACTTGCAAGAGGGATTGCCTCATACGACAAGAAATCAACAACTGGACCATAAATTCAAACCCAACACTCTGAGTGGCTTGGAGTAATGGCCAACTCAATGTCACTGTCACTAGAGCATCAGCCTAGTATACAGTCGACGGAGTTCTTAATTACCGCCATGCCTTCTGTAGCAATGGTAGCACAGAGGCATGAGAATCATGGTAATGCCAACATTGGCCTAGTCCACACTTGGACACTACGAGAAACCCAAGGGAAGGTACCCCTCGTTAACCAAAGACCACTAATGCGGTGATGATGTGAACCCTTAGAAAGGCTTCCATCTACTATAACAATAAAACCACGCAATAGATATTGCCAAGGGATGATGGGATAAGGAAATGAGATTTCCAAACCATTACGACTTAAGGGAGTAAGCATACTCCATATACACCCAAACATATAGTGGACCATTGTGTAAACACCAACATAGCAAACCTTGTCATTAGACCTATGAGTGGAGACAAACCCCTCAACAAGAACTTTCATTATCAATGACAGAGTAAACTACACAGCTAGAGCCTATCATTAGTGCTCAGCACTGGAAAGACAGTAATTGTCAAAACAATCAATGTGAATACACATTGAAAACCATGAATGACCAACACTCAAGAGAGCTAGTAACCCGATAAATTACTTCATCCATTGTCAACCAAGACACTTGGTAAATTGTATCACAAATGATGATAGAATGTGAGGTAAGCTAACCTACACATGAAACCTAATTGGGAACAGAACATCTCCACAATGGGAAGATGATAACGTGCAGTATTCTACGACAACCGTCATACACACGAACACTAGGAACCTCCTAGTGTATTTACACCATAAGGAAATGGTGCCAACAACAATGGCAATGAGTAAAGAGGAACTACCACAGTAACAGAAACAGTAAAAGCAATGTTGTACAATGAGTAAGAATACGGTGCGCAACAGGCGACCGCTATGAGGGAATAGTTAAGCAATAACACGGAGTATAAGTATGAGATGACACACAGAAATATTCTTTCCTATCACATAAGTGACTTACTGTCAAGCGTTTACGCCTCTGCACTCTGTATGACTGAGTGTTTTGGTATTGCACTGGTGCAGCTAATGATCTAATGGGATGGCTAGGGATATGGAGAATGTAAACCGTAGTAAATCCTTCTTTTCGCCAACAGACATGGCAAGCCAATTAAGCAAGCTTAGCAACAACCGTGCGGCCTAAGGCCAAAGAAGCACGAAGAGTGCGAAACACACTAACAAACACAGATGTGAATTCCAATGGAATAAAAGGTGAAAGGAGATACAGGAAAGTCACTAGGACCGACGCATAGAAATGCAAGGTCATACAAGTAAAGAACACTTGTACTGAACCAGAAGAACTGGTATGATTCAAAAGCTAGTGACAACAGAGGAAGCACTACAGCTAAGTGGTGACTTAACCTCGCCCGACAATAAGTCGGAGGAACTTAACGAATAACCGTAGAAGCACGAATAACATGTACAGCAGATTACTAGAGAGCTGGTTATAAATCCTAAACTCGTTGAGTTCAAGCACGGTAAAAGAATACCGCATTTGTGTAGTAAACCTTATTCACATAATAGATGGATAAGAAGTGATGCATAGCACATTAATGATAACACGAAGGGTAAGTAACCCAAGCTATCAGGGTCGCGCAGCAGCAGAAGCTAGTGGGCCCTAGCTAGGAGACAATATACCTAGTGAGTTAATACAATGGCTGTTAATGCCTTGAAGCCTGATAGGCTAGAACCGAATTAACGATGAGTTAAATAAACTCATATAGGAACTCTTGGTGCAAAGACTAAACCGTTGGTATGGTTAAGACCCTTTGACCAGAGCATATTCTATAGTATACCGTAGTGAAGCTAAACGCTTCAGTTTGCCCAAACTGATTAAACCAATGTTTAATAATAATAACATATGGTAGATTACGTGGGCGTAATCCCTTTTAAGGGGGGTAGAGCGAAAACCGCTTAATGTAAGTTTTATGAATAAAACACTTAAACCGTAATGTGCATAGCACAAATGAGAATCAAATTGATGATTGATACTATGTTAAACAAACATAAGTACTCATTCACATTGTAATTATGGTAATTAGGCATTAGACATGCAAATACCATATGAGGAGTATACCCATCTTGTAACATAATGTAAGAGTATTAGTAAAAGAAAAGTAATGAGTAGTGGACGGAGCTCCACAAGTATCGTAACCTTTGAAGAAGTAGTACGAAATGAACGAGGATAGTAGATGAATGAAGTTTATGAGTAGCGGAATCGTAAGTAAAATATTTGAAACAATTGTAGTTAACTAAATCTTATAAGGTAGTATTCCTTAGTTAGAATATAGGATATGATGGGTGAGTAATGGATGGAAGTAGTGAAGGTTGAGGAAATGAGCATTAGGATTGAACCATGGAGTAAAGCATTTGGGAATAGAGTGAGTAAGCATGATTGATGGACTGGTTCCATCCTTTGGAGATGTATGAATGACTAGGAAGAGTAAAAAGATATAAAACATGAAAATAATTGAATTAATGGCTTGTTTGAAACTGATGTGGGAAGTCGAACTTGATCCTGATCAGATCAAGGGAAACCGAACACAAATTGGGGTGGAATGATAGTTCAACACTGATGCTGATCACATCAGGGTCGAATGATTCTCGAAGCTCCCCTCAAGTAATGAATATAAATTGGAATTTGGAGTTGTATGTTTTAGAAAAATTTTAATTGGTAGTGGTGAAGAATTTCCCTAGTATGGAGAATGAGGATCTGCTAGAAGTGTGTACGAGAAGAAGTAGTATAAGGTAGTATGTTGTATTATTCCAAAGGCAGGGACATAGAGGAGTCCTGCGTCGAGATGACCGGAGTGCCTGCGGAATTGTATGTGTATTGCATTGCTTTGGGGATAGCTTTGCACTGTATGTATGTATAAACTTTGTAATGAGGAACCAGATAGTTGAGTAGCGCGGATTGGAGTAACTATAGTACATTTGGAGGGTATGGTATGTAGAAACCTTGAGTAATGGATTTGGGAATTAGTAAGAGGAAGATTGTATAACCGTAGTATTAGACATGTAAGAATGAGTAAGCATTGTAAACTTATAACCTCGAACAACTTTGAGGACAAAGTTCTTAAGGGGGGTAGATTGAAATACACCGACCTTAAATAGGGCGATTAAATTATCCTAATAGGTATTTAAGAGCCTAATAATGGTTAAGAAGTATTTGTAAGGGAAGATGAATCCAAAAGAAATAAAGAAACGCTTTAAAAAAAAAAAACGCTAAATAAGCGTTAAATAACCATAGGAAGTATGAGACCTCGGTTAGCGTATTATAAGGATTCTAAAGGCTTAACAAGGCCTAAATATTATATGGGAACGACTCCCGAAGAAAACGGATCCTTAAAACGGATTAAAGCCACTAACGAACCTTAAAGCGCGTTCTCGGGTAACCGGGAAAACGTGACTTTAAGCGGGTCAAATAGACTAAACAATTTTGGTCAACTAAATAATCATTAATAAATATTAGTGAAGCTTTAGGACCAATAAAATCAATAAAACAGGAGATTAGTAAAAACTGTCAAAAACGGGAAGTTGTGGGGTAGAAAAATAAATAACACAAACTTATGTGTCCACTTTCAAAAATAAAAAGTAAAATGTGTGTGTGTGTGTGTGATGGGTGCAGCCGATGGGATCTTCCCCCCCCCCTCTCTCTCACACACTCACTCTCTATTTACAAAAGACAAAAATAATAAAAGTAACCCCACTCACTTTATTTTCTCTCACCTCCATCTCTATTCTCTCTCACGTGAAGCCTCACCCAGCGCCCTCTCTTCTTCCTTCTTCTTCCTCATCGACACCAATGGAGAAATGAGAAGAACCCACACAAAACCCTTCTCTCCTCTTGTTACTCTAGTAAACCTCTTCCAAAAATTATAAAAATACCACCATTGTAATCCTCTCATCAAGAGCTACATTTTCATCCTTCCAAAATTCGAAAACAACCATTTTCGTTTCCATGGGTATGTCCCATTTGGAGCTTCAACACCACCATTAGAAGGCCCTCCTTCTCCTTGTTCTATTAAGGTAAAAACATCTTCAAAAACTCCATCTTTTTCTAGCCTCAAAGGCAAAACGAAATTCATGAACTAAACCCTTGTTCTCCCTCTTGTTCTAGCCGATTTTGGCTTGTTGGTGGAGTTGGAAATATGGTTCTTGAGCCACTCCAAGCCCCATTTGCACCCTTGGAAGGTAAAATAAATTCTAAACCCTAGAATGTGTATTAGAACTTTCATAATGGTTAAGGTTAGATTGTGTATTAAAGTGGTGTATTGAAATGTATATGTGAACGGGATGTAGTGTTTGAATTCGGTTTACAAACCGGTGGGGAGAAGAAGGAAAGAGGAAGGAGGAGGAAAGGAGAAGCTTGTGAGATAACAAGGTAATTATACTAACCCTTGTGTGTCTTTGTAGATAAGCATGTAACAGATTTTTGGTAATGAAAATATGTATTGTAGATGGTAGTGTATTAGTAGTGTAATGTGTAGGAGAATATATGTACTTTGAAGCTTTAACCACAGTTTCAAAAACTGTTACAAATTGGATTGAGAATGAGATGCTGAGTGCAGGAATTTAAGGTTGTTTAGCATGGTATTTTGTATATGAGAATGAGTATAATGGTATTGGTTGTGAACAGGTGGTATGGATCAATAGGGTGAGTAAAACCATGTGGAGAATATTAATAATATAGGGGAGACCATGTCAAATTTTGTGTAGGAATTGAGAGGACTTAAGTGGTTTAAGAAGAGGAAGTATTTGGAGAATATAATGGGAGTGTTTAGTAGCTCGTAACAGATTTGGGTATGATTTGTTAATGGGAGGTAATTAGGAAGTGAATGGATGTATTTTGGATACTAGGAGTGGCATTGGTTGAGGAAGTAATGGAGGTTAGAAGTTGAGTACAAAATCTGTAGCAAGATGCATAAAAATGCATTGGAGAGGTTAGGAAAAATTAGTGAGTAAGAATTGGTAAAAAAAAAAAAAGTGTTGGACTTGGGTATGGATATTATAGTTGCTTGGAGATGAATTGGAATGGTAAGATGGCATTAGGAGATGAGAATATGCATGGGGAAATAGGAGCAAAAATCTGTAGCATTGGAGGATGAAAAACTGTTGTAAGTGTGGAAGGAAAGTAATGAAATTGTGTAAGTGGATTGATGGATTTAGTAAAGCATTTGGTGGGTGAACTAAGGCAATTTGAGGGCCTAGGTAATGTTAAAACATGTGGGATTACATGTGGAAGATTGGGGAAACAATGGGTAAAGGTTAGAACTGAAAACAGAAATTAAAATGCAAATACTGGGCCGGACCGACCTTAGGACCGAACTTGCAAGGTCGGTCGAGCCCAGATTTACAAAGACGGGAAAGCTTCTGGAATCGACCGGACTTGCGACCGGACTTGCAAGTTCGGTCGGACCAGAGAAATTCTCCCGTCTGTAACCTACTGGAATGGACCGACCTTGCGACCGGACTTGCAAGGTCGGTCGAGCTAAAATTTTCCGTCTTGTAAGCTACTGGAATGGACCGACCTTGCGACCGGACTTGCAAGGTCGGTCGGGCTAAAATTTTCCGTTAAGTAACTCACTGGAATGGACCGACCTTGGGACCGGACTTACAAGGTCGGTCGGCCCTGGAATTTTCACCCGTTGTAGCCTACTGACTTGGACCGAACTTGCAAGGTCGGTCGCAAGTTCGGTCGGGTCAAAACTTACAAAAAAAAAAACTATAAGACTATGGTTAGTATATGTATGTATGTATATGTATACCCACCTATACATATGTGCATATATATGTAAGTAAACCATTGCTAAGTAATTAAAAGTAAGTAAATAAAATGTAAGTATAGGAATGTGAAGACCTAGTAAGTATGAGTTAGGAAGTGTAAGGGTAACCGAATTAAGTTAATGATAGTTAGATTAATTATTCGGTTGTATGTATACCATAGGATTTGGATTGTGAATACCGGAGGAACGTTGGGATACAAGTACAACGGTGAAAGGTATGATTTCTTCATGCCCTGTATCCTAATCTGGTTACCCCGATTTGTGTGCTTATTTGACCACCTAATAAGATAAATGCACGAATCGGATTATATTGCACTTACTTGTGCTTGTCTACATTGTTCTCGATATTTGTCTTGAACAATAGTTTGTATAATTCATGAAATGTATGAATGATGATGATGTGTAATTGTACCTTGTAGTGTACTTGTATAATGTATTGTATTGGTATGGATGTGTATATGAATAATGTATTTATGTATGTGGTTGGATGTTGACTTCTACTAATTCCTAACTACCTAACTCCTAACTTAAGTGAGTAGTAAATGGAATGAGTAGAAGTCCGATATAGTTTCGGCCACGCGTGAGGATGAGGAGACACAAGAGGTTGGATCCGATTCCTGGTTCGTAAGCTGGTCCACGGCCCAAATCCCTTAAGTGGGTAGCATGGATTAGTGAACCAAGTAAAGCCTGGTGGTGGGACGGTGTAGTCCCTGCCCAGAGGCCATACCGGCTTAACATGAGTAAGAGTAAGAAGTAAGTAGTATGAGTATGAGTATGAGTATGAGTATGAGTATGAGTATGTATGCGTATGTATGGAATAATGAGTAAAAGAGTAATCTCAGTACCCGGGTGGACCAATGAAGTAACAAGACTGAATTTGTGTATTAATGTGTATGTAATTCGGAAAAAGTATTAATGTATGTGTATATGAATTTATGTTGTGAATGTTAGTGAGTGTGTGAATGTGTTATATGTGTATGTATGTATGTATGTATGTGAAGTGTGCGTAGTGTGTATAAGTAATGTATAATATAAGAGCATGTATAAGAATGTATGTTGTGAATAATAAACCGCATGTATACGAACAAGTGGTCGGCGTACCCTCACTAGTACGCGGGGTATGCGGTTATCATGCTCGGCGAAAGCTGACCCCTTCGGGGGACATTTTTTAGTGTGCAGGTACCCGAAGTGAATGTGGTCAAGGCACGAGACCGGCGACTACATTGGATAGTAGTAGTAGAATGTAGAGGTGTATCAACTAGCACACCCTTGTATTTAGAAGTAAGTAGCGTGTGAGGAATGGGTAGTAAGTAGCCTCTTAGTGAGTATGTATGAACTTGGAAGAAGCATTGTGATTGTATTGGGAACCTAGTAAACTCGGTTAAGTATATCATATTGTATGGATTGAAGAGGAGTAAGTACTGAATGGAGTATTGTTGTAATTGATTGATGATTGGAGTATGTATTCTAGATGCGTAGTACTCGGGATTCCGGTCCATCAGACCGATGCCGTATGTAGAAGTAGTAGCCTTGTTAGTCACGTGGGTGACTAACGGCATTGTATCACCCATTGTACCGAAGTAAGTATCCGCTGCGTGTATCTGACGTGTAAGGAGATTGGACAGTAAGCATGTATTATAGTAGGGGTGTTACACTCGCCCCGAAGATACAGATTCTTCAGAGATACAGATTCTCGCCCCAAAGATACAGATTCTTCAGAGATATAGATTCTCGCCCGAAGATACAAATTCTTCAGAGATACAGATTCTCGCCCCGAAGATACAGATTCTTCAGAGATACAGATTCTCGCCCCGAAGATACAGATTCTCGCCCCAAAGATAGAGATTCTTCAGAGATACAGATTTCGCCCGAAGATACAGATTCTTCAGAGATACAAATTCTCGCCCTGAAGATACAGATTCTTCAGAGATACAGATTCTCCCCGTAGATTCAGACTCTTCAGATTCTACCCCGAAGATACAGATTCTTCAGAGATACAGATTCTCACCCATAGATACAGATTTTAGAGATACAGATTCTCACCACGAAGATGCGGATTCTTTAGAGATACAAATTCTCGCATGAGTAGAAGAACTCACCCTCAAGTTCGTCATAAGTCTTACCCACTTCCTTAGCACCTACCACGTTTGGCACTCTCAGTCCTTAACCTTTACACACACTTTGGAATAGGTTCCGGTCCCTAGATGCACCTAGGTCACACAATTCATCATCACATTAAGCACATTTCACTCATTATAGGTAGTCAACGCCTTAGAATAGCTTGACACCATTACTTCATCTTATAGGTAGTCAACGCCTTAGAATCGCTTGACATTACTTCATCTTTTAGGTTGTCAACGCCTTAGAATCATTTGACATCTATTCATTCTCACTCATAGGTAGTCAGCGCCTTAGAATAGCTCGACATAATCTGCATATAGGGCCTTTTGAGATCCAAAATTTTGGGGTATCACTCAGGCATCAACTAGACTTTTCATTTCCATTACAAAGTCTAGTTGACGGGGGGCAATCTGTTATACCCAAAATTTCAACCCCCTCGGAGTAGTCTCTAAGGCATACGTGTCACAAAGGGCAAAATGGTCAAAATTCACCAATACAGGATTTTTCAAGGACATTCTCGGGATTTTCTATTTTCATATGACTTGTTCATTATCTCCAAACACTTCCAAATATCATAGTCATTAAGAAATGTATTTCATGATTTTCTGATAGTATTTATTATGGAAATTAAGCTTTTAATAAGCTAGTTTCTTTAATAATTAACACATGAAATAACCTCAAAATAGAAATAAAAAGGTTTTCAAAATTTAAATAAAATAGTCACATGGTTAGCATGACTATATACATTCATAAACCTAAAATTATTTTATTAGGAACCTTAGCCCAAAATTTAAAAAAGAAATTCAATCATTTTTGCATTTTCTCTCTCCTCTGGAAAATACCGAAATCGAAACAAAATGTCATGAAATGTTAACACAAGATAGAAGAGGATTTTTAGAGACCAATGCCGTTGGAATTTTGTTATTTCGACTTTCCAATAATAAGTTATGAATTATAGGAGATTCCAGATTGTAAGATTTTTATCTAATCGGTTATTTATCGAAATAACCTGATTCCAACTCTTACAATTCCTAAAAATAGTCTTTTATCTTTGGTTAAAATTCCAGAATTTGTATCGACCTGTAGCGTGTTTTAAAAAATCATATTCTCTTAAAGCACAAAATCAGGATTTAGATATAAAAATTTGTTCTATCAACATGGCCTTGCTCTTTCTATAAAAGGACCTTCCAAAAATGACCTAGGGCATAGGAGAACATCTCCAAATTCAGAAAACACATCCACAAACCTTCTCCCTACGTTTTTACACTTCCAAGCCTCAGATCAATACCGAAACACTGTAGAAATCACCCCGAAATCACCAAAAACTCATCCTTTCTTCTCCCATTGAACTTCCAAGCACAAAAAAAACACAAAAACCACCACAAAAACAGAAGAGAAATGTCCTTAGCAGCATAAAGAAGAAGGAGTCAGAAGCTCAATTCGAAGTCAATCCAGAAACCGGCATCAACGAGGCACCAAAAGATCCCCGATGTGAAGAGTCTCATTAAATCCGAAGGTAAAACAGGTTGAAATAATGTTTTTATGACTTTGTTCAACTTTAACTACTCTATGTTAAAATTTAGAGTCGAATTGACTTTTTACCGCTTCTGAATTAGCGTTTGTTTTCGCTTCTACCCAATAACTTGTTTGCTAAGTTTCATGTTTAATTCGAATTCAAATTGTAAACTTTCGATCACTAACATGTTTAGAATCTTTCAAGCTACCTACCCATAAAATTTGAGCCAGAAACACCACCGGGAGCAACCCAAACGCCGTCGTCCGAGGGCGGTCCGCACCCACGATGATATGTCCGGGGTCCCAGAAGCTCTGTCCGAAAGCCGTACGCCCCCGGACGATGGCGGGATATTTTTATTTTCAAAAGTTAGGGTTTTATAAAACATGTCCGGGCCCACGGACGTCCTGCCCGTGGCCCCAGACTTTTCAAAATCTCGTTTCTATTTAAATTTGACTTTTCTGTGTAATTAGGTTAACTAGGGTCCGTGGGTTCGGACATTAGGTCCGTAGGGACGGACGGAAACAAAATTTGACCTAATTCTGCCTCCGAAACCCTAGTTTAGGTATTTTAATTTCCACTTTAATTTCTGTCAAAAAACGTTAAAAAATAAAAAAAAACAGAAGCGCGCACTTAGGTTAAAAACGACTCGTAATAAGCGTAATTAAACTAAGTAGAGGAAAAACGACTTCTAGGGGTAATGAAAGTAATTGAACCCTAATTAAGTCGAATATCAGGCCCCGAACCCGAACTCTCCTTTCCTAATTTGATCTAGGTTAAAATTAGGTGGCGACTCATAATAGGTTCCAGTGAGCTAGCTTAGGTTTTAATTATTATTGTTTTATGACATAGTTATTAATCTTAGGTTATAAGTGGACCTAAAACCTGACTAGATCCTAATCAACTTTAATCAACATAGGATAGGGTTTAAAATCGAGGCTCACCACTGGTTTGTATGTGCTAGAAGTTCTACGGAGCTCTAGCAGACAGGTGCCCGACTGGTTGGGCACATGTCGTGAATCGAGTACGCTTGCAACCTTGCGTGCTAAGCCACTGTTTTACCTGTCTATCTGAATCATGAATCTTGACAAACATATTAGATAGACAACACAAGGTTTGCTATCATCAAAACTAAAGAATCTTGACTTAACAGGAGTAATACTTGAGGTTCTAGACCAAGCTGGACATAGCTTTGGGCGACGTATTTCATTGGATGTTTTGTGAACATAAGTTTGTGAATGGTGGAATGGATTGTTTTCTCATTTGAGTTGTAGAAGCTTTGTGGAGTTTTGCCATTTTGTGAGATGTGAAATGATGATCGTGAGTGATGAATGAACTGACACTAGTAGAAAAAAGATTTTAAATGACGCTGTTTAAACCACGGTTGAATGAAAAACCGTGGTTTTAAAGTTTATAAACCACGGTTTCTAAGGCAACCGTTATTTAAAGTACACGCCGGAGAGAATAAACCACGGGTTTTGGAGAATCATGGTATATAGTTTACTTATAAACCACGGTCTCAGGGCAACCGTCATTTAAAGTACACGCCAGAGAGAATAAACCACGGTTTTTGTAGAACTGTGGTATATAGTTTACTTATAAACCACGGTTATAGTGCAACCGTCATTTATATTACACGCCTGAGTGTATATACCACGGTTTTTGGTGAACCGTGGTATATAGTCTGAGCGGGAATTTTAATTTCAGCCCAAAATTAACGTGGCTCTCTCTATTCTCTTATATATGTCTCTCTCTCATTGTAATTTGCAACCCACACTAGCAAAAAAGGGTTGAACATGCTCTGCGCCTCATCCACTTTTTCTTCACCTCCCGGTAATTTTTGCAACCCACGCCGGCGGACATGGAACATGCTCTGCGCCATCTCTTCAACCTCACGGTAATTTCGCAACCCATACAAGTGAACAAGGAACATGCTTTGTGCCATATCAACTGCACCAAAATTTGTAACCCGTACTAGCGAACAAGGAACATGCTCCGGCCTCTCTCATTCTCTTGTTTTTACAGCAATTTTTGCAACCCCAACTGGCGAACAAGGAACGGGCTCTAAGCCTTGTCCTCATCTCTTCACTCACTGTAATTTTGCATCCCTAAACGGCGAACAAGGAACATGTGTTCTACGCCTCATTTCATTCTCTTCAACCTCAGGTAGTTTTGCAACCCACCGGCGAACAAGGAACATACTGCCCCTCTATTCTTCACTCACGATTTGCAACCTTAATTCGCATACAAGGAACATACATGTCTGCTCTTCATTCTCTTGTGTCTGCGCTGTGTTGAGATTACCAGATTGAAGGTGGGGAGAAGTCGAAGACTATAAACCACGGTTTCATGTATAACCGTGGTTTATTCGTTGATTTTATACATTTAATACCACAGTTTTAAGAACAACCGTCATTTATTCTCACTAAAATGACGGTATATTACTTCAACTGTGGTATATAGCTCCTATAAATGACGGTGTGTGCTTAAACCGTGGTATATAGTTGGCAAACTCCGCGCGAAAAATACTTTAAAATGACAGGTTAGAGAACCGTGATTTTATTCTTCATTTTAAACCACGGTTTCGAACTGTGATTTTAAATTTTTTGGAATTTACGACAGGAGCAAATACCACGGTTAAAAACCGTGGTATATAAGCAAAATAACCGTAGTAAATAATGTTTTCTACTAGTGTGAGCAAGTTTTTATAGACGCTTGAGGATATGCTCGACGACTGCTTGGTGAGTGGTAATAAATGAGGTGCTACGTCTTGTGGGCTATGTTGTAGGCTTTTTAGGTGTCAAATTTGGAGATTGGATTAGTGGAAGGATGAGACTAAATATCTTTGATCATTTTGTAATTTTTAATCAAGAAAGAAGCAGCTAATACATAAATTATTTCGTAACCAAGTTGTAACCATTCAAGTCGTCAAAGAAACAGTTTACATTTCATTCATATCAGAAGATCTCTCAGAAACAGATAGTCAATGGCAGCAAAAAACATTAAAGCGAAAAAAAAAATCTAACTTAAAACTAATTTTTCTCACGGATTCCACTCATGTCTCTAGGAGACAAAGAAACACTCGGGCTAGAGATAGGAGTCTATGAAGTCTATAGCTCCTTGAACCATGTGATGAACACTTGGTTCTCTAGAGACGGCCTGCACAATAGTGAGAGTAACTGAAATACCCCAAACCCAAGTATGCTAAGTAAACATCAAATTATGATGTATTAGGCTAGATATGCCTTAGAAAGATTGGTAGACAATTTAAACCAAGGAAAACACAAAAGTGTCTTAAGGGCAATTAGGGCAAAAATGTGCTCTAAGCTTGGAGAGACTTGGGTGAGTACCCAAATATCATGACAGACCTAGTAATATTCTAATGGTCATTTTAAACCAATTACCAAGAAAACCAAGCTTGAAAACAAGTTAAAACACAAAATGTGCTTTAAGAAGTCTTAAAGCACATTTTTGAGAAATTGTCTTAGAATTGAGTTTTGAGTGGCTAGATGTCCATCATTACTCTTTAATCAACATGTGTACTAATTAGTATCACATTAGGAAGTCTAATCAATGGGAAATCAAAAATTTCACAAATTTGTGCACTAATTGTGAATAGTGCCAAATAGTACTAGTTTAAGCCTTTGGTCAACATAAGTCAATAAATTGGTCAACAAAGACCAAAAGTCTCTTATTATTAAGGGGGGGGGAACGGTTTTTGAAGTGGTAACACACCACATGTGCTAGTAAGTAAGGAAAGAGGTGGGAAAGTGAGTAAATTCATATTCACCTTTTATAAGATAAATATCTTCTTAGCTTACCTCTCTCCTCTCTTCTTCATTTCCCTTCTTCTTCAACGGTTTTCTTCTTATTCTCTATGTTCTAAACCGTTCCCAAGCAGCCCCATTGTTGCCTCACCTTGCCTTGTCCATAACTTGCTCATTTTAGCTCCAAATAAAAAACTAAGCATAGATTTCTCTAGTTAGACCAAAGCCTTGCTTCCTATCTTTTCAAAATTTGAAAAGCCTCATTTTGGAGCCATGGGAAATCGCCATTGAAGGGGGAAAAATAAGTTTGAAGAGCTTATTAGCTTCTCCATTCTCTTAAGGTAAAGAATATGTAAGAAAAAACTAGGTTTCCACCACTTCTCCATTACCGAAAATTTATACTCATGGGGCTTCATTTTTATGCCTTGTTCTAGCTTGTTTTCTATTCTCCAAGGGCTAGAGGAGGTCCTTCTTGATTCATATCCAAGCTCTACCTTAAGACTTCAAGGTAAAATATTCATTATAAGACCTTAAAACACATTTTTAACCTAGGTTTTTATTCCTTGAGGTTGGTGTATTGTTTAGTACTCATATGAGTCATTGAATATTGATTAGAACATTGGCAAGGGGAATTTAAGTGGTGGCCGAGATTCATGCAAGAAGAAGGTCTAAGGAGGAAGTTAAGATAAGCTTGAGAAAACAAGGTAAAATGCTTACCTAATGGTGGTTTAAGTTTTAAGGGATGAGATTTAGATAAGTACTAATGTGGCTTAAAGCTTACATTATGTAATTGGTTATATAACCTAAGAAAAGAACTTAAACAAGCTTATGAACTTGTGACTAAGGAGCCAAAGGAAATGAGTTAGTAATATAAGTTTAAGATGAGTTTTAAGAGCAGTATAACTACTATGAGATTGATGGGTGTATTTGCAGGTTGAAAGCTTTTATATGTGGGAAATTCAGTGTTTAAATTCATGTCATTTAAGGGCCTAAGAGCCATGTCATTTAGGGGCCTAAGAGCCATGTCATTTAAGAGCCTTAGTGCTATGCAATTTAAGATTATTGCAATATATGAGTTTGTTGTGAGATGGTTGAATGATGAAGAATAATGTGTTTGGGCATGATAAGATACTAGAGGAGCTATGGCGAAATTTGTGTAGAAAACAAAGTGTTTAAGTGGTAGTGGTGAGTTAATATGACCTAGGATTTACTAGGAGTCACTATGAGGAATTTGAGTGGAGATTAGTTAACTAAAGAGTTCTTGAGGTTTAGAATGACCTAGAGATGTCTAGGAGGAATTAGAGGATTGGTGAGTGTTTTTGAACACACCAAAATCATGAGATGAGGAATATAAGACTTGTGCATAAGTTTAAGGAGAGGGTGTAATGATTAAGGTGATTTAAATATGTTCTGAGGGAATTTAATGACTAAGGAAATACTAGGAAGTTTTAGAGGTTGTCTTGATGAAAAGGGGTGAGATAAAGTGTTATAATGAGTTATAATGACTTAGGCATTACTTTGAAGGATTTAGGAATCAAGAGAATGTAATTGAGTATTTAGGACTTAGGCAAATGTTGGTAAACAACTAGGAAGGAAATAAGGTGTTGGTGGATGGAAGCTTAAGCTTGTGAAGGAACTTTAAGTAAATGCATAAAAGAATTTTCGATGGTGAAAGATGCTTGGGAGATGATGTTATAGTGGTGAGGAAAACATTTGGCATAGTGGTTACATTAGGTATGAACCACCACCTAGAACCTAGAGGAAAACGTTACAAGTGTTAGCATTGTTACAAGGAAAATGCATAATGACTAAGGTGGATCTTGGTGAATGATTTAATGTGTTTAGAGGAGGGCTTAAGGTGTACTTGAAGTGCCCAAATGAGGTTATAACATATTAGGATATATGAGGAGAAGTTTGGAGTTGAAAAGAGAATTTAGAAACAAGGTTCTGGAGCCGACCGACCTTAGGACCGGACTAGTAAGGTCGGTCGAGCTCAAATCACACTACCGGAGAAAGTTTCTGGAATGGACCGACCTTGGGACCGGACTTGCAAGGTCGGTCGGGCATGTAACTTGTACGGTAATAAGTCTCTGGAATCGACCGAACATGGGACCGGACTTGGCAAGTTCGGTCGAGCTTAAATTTCCCTCGGGGAAACTCTCGGGAATGGACCGACCTTGGGACCGGACTTGCAAGGTCGGTCGGGGTAGAATTTTCAAACGATGAAGTGTTCTGGAATGGACCGACCTTAGGTAAGGTCGGTCGGAAGTTCGGTCGGGCCTAAAAAAAAAAGAAAAGAAATTTTAAATTCTAAGAAAGGTAATAGGTAATAAGGTATACCTTTGGTAGGGTGGTAATGATTAGGACCCTAGGAACTTAAGGGATTAAGTTAAGTTAAGTATAAACTTAAAAGTTTAAGGTTAAGTTGTAAGATTAAGTTATAAGACTTAAGAGGTGTTAGGTGGGAATCATGAAGGGATTAAGTAAGTTAAACAAGTTAAGTAAGTTGGATTAAGTTAAGTGATTAACAACCTAAAACTGAATGAATGTTTTAGGACTTGGAATTGGACTCCGGAAGAGATTAAGCAACCGAACGGCCAACGGTGAACGGTACAGTTCTCTTGTGACCTGCTTGCTAACGAGGTGTCCCTCGGCTTGTGTGCTAGTTGTTTTGTGTGCTCACTAAACAAGATAAAGCATGCAACCGGAACATATTATATTTATTGTATTGTTGTGTGATGTTTGAAAACTAACACAACATACCGTGAGAACTTACTAACCAATGTTTAGTAAGGAATTGAGTGAGACTAAGGAACGCCCCATAATAAGGGACGATATGAACCGAAAGAGGTTAGCCAAAAAACAGGGTCTTGAGATTACTACTAACTGGAACTTGAGTGAGGAAACCGGGACCGATCTCCGGTCATGCATGCTAAGGAAAGGGGGTCGTTATCTATAGCAGATTCGACTTCCGATTAAGGACTTGTCTTCGGACTTGTAGCCTAGGGCCGGTTGCCGGCTCAGCTGCACTGGACTCCCGTCCAGAGTAGGTGGCATTAAGATGGTGCGGTGGGATCACCTAAATCCCAGGTTCGAATTAAGCTACAACCATTCCCTTCCAGAACGGTTTGTATATTGAGATTAAGTTAAGATTAAGATTAAGGTAAGGTTAAGATGAGTTGCAACCATTCCTTTTTAGAGGATGGTTTGTATTATTAAGATTAAGATTAAGGTAAGGTTAAGATGAGTTGCAACCATTCCTTTTTAGAGGATGGTTTGTATTATTAAGATTAAGATTAAGGTAAGGTTAAGATAAGTTGCAACCATTCCTTTTAAAGGATGGTTTGTAATATTAAGATTAAGATAAGCTACATCCACTCCTTATTAAAGGATGGTTGTTTCTAAGATTAAGATAAGACTAAGATTGAGGTGAGATAAGGATGGACTAAGATTAAGAGGGAACATTACTTAAGGAGTTAAATAATTAACTCTCTAATTAAGAGAACGCATTTAAGTCGTTCATTGTGTGTGAACTTTGATTGTTCATATATGGATCGTTGTTTACAGCATTTACTATTATGTTGTGCATTTAATCAACCTCCATGCTATCGACAATTAGTCGTCGTAGCCACGTTAGCTTGGGGGCCATGAGGGGATCGTACCAGCATTCGTGCTGACCCCTTTTGGGGGCTGTTTTTACTACACAGGTACATCAGGAAGCGGCTGTCGCGAGAGTAAGAAGGGGTACAAGTGTTACGGGTTAAGTGTGGCCTACGAGTTGTGCATGTACACTCGTATGGCAATTTGAGTTAGTAAGATGTATAGGATGTGAGGGGGTTGTAAGAAGAATATGTAAATGGTTAAGATTGTTGTACTAATGTTCGGTATATTCTGTAGTCAGACTGTGGCAAGGTCCTGGATTGTAAAGAATTTCGCTGTGGCATGTTTATATATATACTGTTAAGTTGCGAGACCACATTTGGATTGAGTTGGGGTGTTACAGTAACTCTCACACTCTTTAGAACCTCCCTAGCTGAAGTAACCAGACTGGTCCCCGACCTGTTGTGGACCGGTGAAAGACTTCGCTTCCTCTTGAGTCCTGATGCTCTTGTGGTTGGGTGAGGCTTTGACCGTGAGTCTTTGCTCTTGGTTGGCTTCTGAGCAACCACCAACTGATCTCCCTTCGTCTTGATCCCCATTTTAGACAACATCTCTGAGCAGATGTTGTCCTGAGCAGTGCGCGCGCACTCGTGGAACCTGTCGGTGTCCACTCCGTTTTGTTGTAGCGCCTTGGTCACCACTCCCCCATGCAACAGACCTTGGTTGACGTATCTACTCTCCTCTATGGTGAGCAGAATCATAGTTAGGAGATCAATCTTCTACTTGGTCTTGATCGCATAAAACAACCTCACATCTCTTGCGTTGACGATGTGGGTGTGTTGGTTCTGTGGGGTGATGTTGTGGGTGGACAGACTGAAGAGCACCCTGTCGGGGATGGACATCTCTACTGCATTTAAGTTCTTCATTGTGGCCCCTTTGTTGAGTAGCTGGACCATTTTACTGCCTTGATGTCCCAAGTCATTCCAGCTGGTGTCCTTTCGAACAACCAGACCTTCTGGTTCCAAGTTGAAGGTGTCGCAAATCCATGATTTGGTGATGTTGATGTGGACTCCTTCAACCTGGGAGATGATGTAGTCGTCGTCATCGCTTAGAGTGGTCCTAGATGTCGCATATGCTCTTTGAGTAATTCAGTGTAGATGGCGACAGGCTCCTGGAAGTAGTCCACCCATCCTTGGTACTCCAGTAGCTCTAGGATCTCTTCAAGACCCATTTGCTCCATCCATTCTGTGTCCAGTGTCTTAGGTAAGACAGGACAGGACTTGTCATTGACGTTTCCTCCTTGATTAGCATGGGCTCTAGCTCCTTGAGCTTCTTGAGACGCTTCAGAGATTGGGGAGGCGGAGGCTTGCGACAGCCTTCTTGGCTTGGAAGAGCTCCTCCAACTCTCGAGAGTGTGGTGATGGAGCCATCTTCTCTTTGCCTTTTGCTTTCCTTAGTTGCTCACACTCCTGGAGCGTGTAGATGATTGGTGAATGTGATTCTGTGTCACTCCCTTCTTCCTGAGCTTGTCGTTGAGGCGTCAGCGACTTGTCATTGACAGGTACCATGACCTGGGGGAGGATTCCGATTTCCTCCTCAGAGTCTGGTGCAGTCACACCTTCCTCTGGTGTCTTCTCCTTTGAAGAGGCCTCTTTTTGTGACTTCTCGTCACTTTGCACTTCCTCCCCCTCTAGCTGTTGGACGACTGCTTTAAGAGTTGCTTCCTCCGCATCGCTGAAGTGCAACTGGCGAGTTGCTCTTTTAGGCGTTGAGTGAGCTTTTTATGGAGTTTCTTGTTGGGTTTTGGCTCGTTTGGAGGCACGAGTTGCGTGAGTTATTCGACTTGTTGTAGCAGTGGAGAGGTCTTAGTTTTTAGGAACTTTTGGATTTTTGGCTTTGGAATGTTTGGTGGCGATTTTTGAAGGACGAGCAGAAGACATGTTTGGATTTTTGGTAGGAGTAGGAGTAGGAGTTGGGAGTATTTTGGGTTTGAGAACTTCTGTTTGGATTAGGTGGTGAAGCTTAGGCAAGTAGAGGCTTATATAGTTTACCTCTTCATGTTGCAACTCGCCTTCATCTGTTACCCTACGCACAAGTTGATCTTCTAATTCTTTGGACAGGTGAGGGGGCGGCGATTCTCTGTGGGTTTTGTCAGCCGCATGTCGGCCGCTTGCACTGACGAAGCTTCCTTGAGAACAGCCTTCTTCTTTGATCGGAGAGCGCATTTTGGTGCCATGTTTGATCAAAGGATTTTCTGGAATTTACGAACTTTTTATGAGAGAATTCTTAGAGTGGCTGTGAAGCAAGGGATTTTTCACACAAGAGCTCTCTAGAGTGTTTGTAAGGAAGAAGAGGAATTGCTTGAAAGGTTAGAGAGTTTAGAGAGTGAGGGCAAATAACGTGATGAGAGCTGGACTCCGATCGCCCTTTTACAATAATCAAGTAACGGTTAGCGACCGCTCCTTGTCCTCTCACTGACATGTTCCAACGGTACTACTCATAACGGGCAGCGGTCGTGACGGTTGTCATCGACCCGTTGCATTTTTCCCGTTTCTATCCGTTGCACTGTCTCTAATCTATCCTTACTTTTATGGAAATGTTGACATATCTGTTTCAAGTAGTCGTTTGACATGTTTTCCATGCATTTATCTGTTCATTGACTACTAAAGACTAGTTTAAAGGTGTTGCTCATGGGTCAGTGACCGATCGTGGGAATTAAAAGACAGCCTAATCGTGTTTACTGAATATCATTCCCAGATCATGAACAATCTTGTTGAATCTTTCTCTACTTAATGGCTTAGTAAAAATGCTAGCTAGTTGGTCTTCACTAGAAATGTACTTTAAACCAACTAATTCCTTTTCACAACAATCTCTAAGAATATGATGTCTAATGTCATTATGCTTGGTACGAGAATGATGCACAGGATTTTTGGAAATAGAGATGGCACTTGTATTATCACACATAATTGGCAACATACATGTCTTGACTCCATAATCACCAATTTGCTGTTTGAGCCATAAGAGTTAAGCACAACAGCTTCCGTGGCTACGTATTCAGATTTCAGTAGTTGATAGATCCTCCATAATCTGCATCTGAAAAACCTATAATATTACAATTGGTGAGTTTAGGATGAAAGAGACCAAGGTTCATGGTCCCTTTGAGGTAACGTAGAATTCTTTTTACGGCTGTGAGGTGACTTTCTCTTGGATCTGCTTGAAACCTGGCACATAAGCAAACACTATACGTAATGTCAGGTCTACTAGCAGTTAAATAGAGTAGAGAACCAATCATCACCCTGTATGATCGCTGGTCGATCGGTCGGTCACCAGTCGTGATCCCTATTTTTATGCCAACTGCCATAGGTGTGTCAAATGGTTTACTTGCCTCCATTCCAAATCTCTTTAGCAAATCCTTCACATATTTTTGCTGGGATATGATTGCCGTCATCATCTTGCTTGACTTGAAGTCCTAAGAAGAACTTCAATTCTCCTAAAGCACTCATCTCAAATTCCTTTTTCATCAAGGCTTCAAACTTCTTGCAATATTTCTCATCAGAGGCTCCAAAGATTATATCATCAACATATACTTGCACAATTAAGAAGTCCATTTTGTTGTTGTAAACAAATAAGGTTTTATCCACCTTTCCTCTCTTGAATTGGTTTTCTAAAAGATAGGAGGATAGACGGTCGTACCATGATCTTGGAGCTTGTTTGAGCCCGTAAAGAGCTTTGTCAAGCTTGAGTACCATGTCTTTTCCTTCTTGAGTCTCAAAACCAAAAGGTTGTTCAACATACACTTCTTCATTGACATACCCATTGAGAAAGGCACTTTTGATGTTAAGTTGGAAGAGTTTGATTCCTTTATGTGCAGCAAATGCAATTTGTAATATGATGGACTCCATCCTTACTACTGAAGCAAAGGTCTCTTGAAAGTTTATCCCTTCTTGTTTACGATATCCTTGAGCTACTAGACGAGCTTTGTTCCTAATGACTTCTCCCATCTCATTTAGCTTGTTTCTAAAGACCCATTTTGTGCCAATTATTCCTTGATGTGAAGGACGAGGCACAAGATGTCGGACTTTGCATCTTTCAAACTGATTCAATTCTTCTTGCATTGCTTTAATCCAGTCTGAGTCTTGAAGAGCTTCTTTGATATTTTTGGGTTCGATGGGTGAGACTGTCGTTGAGAATGTTAGAAGATCTCGAGCTTGAGCTCGGGTTTGATTCCTTTGGAGATATCTGATATGATGTTCTCCAATGGATGATTTTTGTATAGAGTACGAGATTGATGAATGATTGATGGTGATAGAGGATCTTCGACATCATTGATCTCTTCATTGACCTGTTGTTGACCTATCGCTAACCTGTCAGGCAGGTTTTCCTTGGTTGGTGATTCATCTTTGGGATTATCTGTGTGATCTTGATCAGCTAGATCAAATCCAAGTTCTTAATCTTCTTCAGATTCCTTGACCTTGTGAACTTCAGCCTCGTCAAAGACCACATATACACTTTCTTCCACCTTCAATGTCCTTTTGTTGTAGACTTCGTATGTCTGGCTCCTTTTAGAGTACCCAAGGAAGATGGCCACATCACTTCTGGCATCAATTTTTCCTAGGGAATTATTTTCATTGTTGTGCACATAACATTTACAACCAAAGATCCTGAAGTGACGTATGTTTGGTTTTCTTCCCTTGATTAGCTCATAGGGTGTTTTGTTGAGGATAGGTAGTATGAGAGTTCTATTTGTGATGTAGCATGCAGTTGCCACAACTTCTGCCTAGAAGACCTAAGGAAGACTGCTCCCCAATAGCATGGCCCTGGCTACCTCTTGTAGCGTTCTGTTCTTACGCTCAACTACCCCATTTTGTTGGGGTGTCCTTGGTGCTGAATATGTGTGATTGATTCCATGTTGTTTACACAATCCATGAATTGTTGATTCTCAAACTCCGACCCATGATCAGACCGAAGAGCCTTGATCTTGTGGTTGAGTTGTACTTGGGCTTTTCCTGCAGAGACTTGAAATTTCTAAAAGACTTCGTCTTTTGAAGCAATAAAGAGTGTCCAAACAAATCGTGAGTAATCATCAACAATTACAAACACATACCAATTTCCTCCAACACTTTTGATCCTCATAGGTCCACATAAGTCCATGTGAAGTAATTCAAGTGGCTTAGATGTACTTACTAAGTTCTTTTATTTGAAAGAAGTCTTAGTTTGCTTGCTTCTAACACAAGCATCACAAAGATTAGTCTCAGATTCATTAATCTCAGGGAGACCTCTTACCAACTGTTTCTTGACAAGCTTTCTTAACAAAGAAATGCTAACATGCCCTAGTCTTTTGTGCCATAGTGTGGAGTCATCTATTGAAGCAGTCAAGCATGGAAGGTTTGGACTGTCAGTATCCTCCAAACTAGTTACATAAACATTTTCCACCTTTTTCTCTTTAACAACTCTTTACCATTGTCCTGACTTACTATGCTACAATGTGTAGAATAGAAGTGAATTGAATTGCGTTTGTCACATATTTGAGATACGCTGAGCAAATTGAATTTTAAACCATTAACTAAATTGACATTATCTATGACATAGTCTGAGGTAAAACCAACCTTACCTTCACCGATGATTTTTCCTTTCTTGCTATCGCCAAAGGAAACGCCCCTTGGCTTCTTGGTTCGAGTGAGAAGAACTTTATCTTGTTTCCTATCATGTGTTTAGAGCACCCATTGTCGATCTACCAGCAGGGGTCCATTCCCACTCGATTATGCACTTAACAAATTAGCATTGTGGGGTTAGGGTCCACAGAAAGGTTGGACACATTTCCACAATCAATCTTATTCTAAAATCATTTTTGACTACCCATTTTAGTCCTATTTTCTAGAGTTGCCAATGCCTCATGAATCACGTTCTATAACATTTGGCTTCATAATGACCAGGTTGTCTTCACATATGGCAGACACCTCTACAACTGGTCCCTAACTGATACCCGACCCGTCGTTTATTTCTTCACATGGGTGTTCTAGATACAACTTCTAGCTTCGCATGTTTTTCTTTGACAATTGCTAGTTCATTTTCTTTTGAGCTAAGTGCAACAATCAGTTCATCTATTTCAGGTTGTTTTCCTAATTTCATCTTTTCGTGAGCAGAAAGAATCTCACTATAATCGATTTGCAATTTCATGAGTGCCTTCATAATATTTTCTACCTTATCCTTATCTGAGTTTTTCTCCAATTTCTCATTTTCTTCTAAAAGTTCCTTATTTTCATTTTCCAATGCCTATAGTTGATCAACTAGTATAAGAGAAAACTTCTAAGTCCAGGAAGTTCAGCCTTTCGAATTTTCTTTCTAAGTTTAGAGTAGTTTACCTTGTTTTGATCTTCTTCTTTTGATTCTGATATGTCCTTATCTTGCGCCATCAAGCAAACTTCCTCAAGGCATAGGTGAGTCTTCTCATCCTCCAAGGGATCACTATCTGAGGTTTGATCGTTGTCGCATAGCTCTGAATCTCCCCATGCAGCAACAAATGCTTCTTTCCTTGGTCCTTTGTTGAACGACCTTCGGATAGGTTTCTTGACCTTGTCGTTTTCCTCTCGGGATTGTTGAGGACGGTCTTTGATGTGATACCCAAGCTTTGAGCACCCAAAACACCTGTCATTGTTCTTTTTGCGATGATCATCGGTCTCCTTGGGCTCTCTTCCTTTCCTCATGTTGTTTCTTATGAACTTTTGAAAGTACCTCTTAGCATAGAGGACCATCTCGTCGTTGTCTTCTCCTGTCTCAGAGTTTTCAGCTACTTGAAGGGTTATGCCTTTTCCCTTTTCTTTTGTTGAGTTTTCTGAGTTTCGTTGTTGTAGTTTCAACTCAAACGCCATTAGGGAACCTAACATGCCCGCCAATGACATCTTAGATAGATCGTGGACTTCTTGTATGGCATTGACCTTGCTGTTGAAGGAGGCAGGAAGAGATCTGAGGAACTTTCAAATTTGATCCTCGTTCGAGATAGTTCTTCCAAGCACCAACATTTCGTTGATTAGCTTAGTGAACCTTGTATGCATTTTAGAAATGATCTCCTTTCTTCCTTCTTGAATAGCTCCCAATGAGTGAGCAGCAACTCATTGTGAGTCTTTTTGATCTCATCATTCCGTTCATACGTGACTTCAAGAGTTTTCCAAATATCTTAAGCTGTTTTAGCTGAGGCTATTTTTGAATATTGCTCAGGTATTAGTGCACAGTGTAGAATCCTTACGGCTCGAGCATTGAATACCAACTTCTTGATTGGGTCCTCCGTCATGCTTTCAATAGATATGTTGTCCTTGAGCATTTTGGAAGGTAAATTCACCTTGTGATATAACCCTCCACATTCTTGGATCATCAGACTTGATGTGAAACTCCATTTATTCTTTCAGTGAGTGTAGTTATTATCTCCATTGAAAAGTGGTGATCGGTTCGGTGCAGAACCTTCTTCTGACGCTAGTAGGCTTGCGTGAGGCATTTTGATCGTCTTCCAAAGCAGTTAGCTTTCTAGAAGAGACCTGCTCTGATACCAATTGAAACTAGCTAGCGCTCCTGATGCGTCCCTGATCGATCGTGGACTTATTGTAGACTTAAATAAACTTTGTTGGTTAAGGAAAGACACGAGATAAACTTAAACTGGAAAGTCCATTTTGATAGAGAATTTACATACAAGAAATTCACTCAATCTCCCTCGCCCTCACACACGGACTCCGGGACAGTTTAGGACTTTATCCCAAGTCCTCTACCCTCTCATGACAGCCGGCCTACGGTTCCCCAACCGCTCCCCAACTGATCAGTCAACCAATTGCAAAGTGTTGTCACACACATCTAATCCTAACCAGCTCACCAACTCTCTAGCACTTACACACACTTAAGTCTGATTCACACTTGCTCAGATAGTCTCTCTATTTTTCTCCCCTGTACAGACTTGCTTTCATACCAAACAAATGCAAGTATATATACGGTTAGTTAAGATTAACTACCACCCTATAAGCTTGTAAAGTCAAGGAGTCTATTCCACTTTTGACCTATCACATAACAACCACACTAGTATTGTAGAGAGGCTTCAACTTGATCTAGAGTTGTCGGAACACGTGTCGCCTTGCTAGTGGACACGTCGGCGGCAGTTCTCTCGATTGGTTACGCTCAACTTGTGTGCTCAACTTGTCTGATCTTGTCTGGCTCATTAATGTAACACCCCTCTGCTTAATCACGTAATAATCTCTCACATAGCAATAAATAAAACGTCTTACAGTGGAAGAATAAATAATAACAACAATACTCACTCGGGTGTCACCGGCCATTACTCGCCCATGCAAGTAACGAAGCCAAACTCTATCCAACTTCCAACATAAACAAGCAACTAACCGCCGTGATAACGAGAAAACCTATACATCATACTAAGTCCATAATCATAAATATCGACAGGTGAGCGTCTACCCAATCCCAAATATACATAACCTTTCTATAATACAATTCACCACCTTCATTACTATACAAACAAACCCCATATGCGGTAATTAAAGTAAACTCTAATTACCCTGTTCCCGCACTTTGGCTTCGGCGATAATCAACAACCTGCATATGGTGTAGTATCAGCGATAGACGCTGAGTATGCCGGGCCTGGACCCTATTGGTCACTTAGTCATTTTAACCATCTTATTATTAGATTGGTTTCAGGCTTTACCATTTTACTGTTATAATCAATACTGTAATATCCATGTATAATATACATAATCATCCATCCAAACATTCATAAATACTTAACCATCCATCCAATCCAAACATTCATTTAATATCTCAACAAACAATTGTATATCGAACGTATCGAAATAATAACAGTATAATGTACAATGTACAATCGTCGTAGCGTTCACCATCCATTGTTAATTTAATTTAATTTGGCCTTCAAGGCCCATCCATATGTACAATGTACAATCGCCGTAGCGTACAATTTCCATAGTTAATTTACCTTGGCCTTTAAGGCCCCATCCAACCATGTTTAATTAATACCAGTTGGGTGTCATGTTAAGACAACCCGATAACCTCACCATGGACAGTAGTCCTCCCGTACACACAAAGGTGCTCATTTCGCCAGAGGTCCGGAGGCCCTGACTATTCACTTATGTCTCGTAAGACGTCCATATAAAAGGCCGTAGCCACCTGACCCACGATCCAAATAAGGCTCGTATGGGTATAACCTGGAGCGGAACCCGATCGGGTACCCCTTAGTGATCACAACTGCGCAACCAAGTAGTTCGTAAACTACCGGGATTACTCACCTCAACTCATACCATCTCTCTCTCATAATGTTTAAGATATGCTCTTAGTCTTATGGAGAATAATTATTAGTTAGCTGCCCAATGGGTCTCACGCATACCTAGAAGTAATCTAGGTCATATTCATGTTCGAGATCCATGCTCTAGAGACCGACAATGTCGTGACTCGTTCCTAAGTGTTTTACTTAGGTTACCACATACTTAATATTAATACTTTGGTATTATATATTAAGTAACCGTCATGTTATCACATTAACGTATATGTATGTTTATATAAGTCGATCTATAGTCAACGTAGTGTTAGTCCCTTAGGACACTCGTGCATAAATAATTAATGTAGTAGCACACAATCACATACATGTATCCAAAACACTTAACACACAAGTGATATCAACCAAATCCGAGCCCAAGGAGTTTCCTTAGGACAACTCGGATCAAACCCCTTTACATACCGTTCACCAAGACCTAGGATGCGCAGTGTAGTCCACTAGCTCGTCAAGCGTCCTTGTCTGAAGTATGATCTAAACGGTATTAAACTATAAGCCAGTCTCCATGACTAACTACATCCGGTATTTCCGTATAACAAGTAACCCCGACAGTTCATCCCCGTTTTTCTACAATTATTTGCTACGGGTTCTTCTTAACCGGTCGGCTTTGTTACTAAAACTCGTATGTCAAAACATTTCGACTGTTAAGTTTAGTTCATTATTTTTCTTTAATCTTATCCACCATTAATATAGGTACATAACCTATAGTTGCATGTATGCATGCATTATTATATTATATTGTATTATTTTCCCACCATCCATTATAATACAATGTATTATATAATTCATTATCTTTAGCAAATAATATTTGCATCCAAAAACTCATAACTTATAGTTCGTAACTATTTTTCATGTAATAACCACCACCATTATATTATATGGTTTCCAACCATAATATATACTCATCCTCATATACATTATTCTTGTGTATGTATATATTTACCACGTAGGTAAAATTTCGTGAGTTTAATAAACTCTTATATTATATGTTACATTTTATCATCTTATATTAGATGATTATTCCCATTAGTGTATTATATTTATACAACTTGTATTAAGATTATTATCCTAATATTATGTAACATTTTATGTTGTATAATTACAACTCCTAAGGTTTATTCAATATATACCTTAGTTTATAAATCTCATTTATTTTTATAGTTTGTCACATTATTTAATGTGAATATCCTTCTATTATATTAATTCCATCTAAACCATATAATTGTTATAACATTTATAACATTATAGACCTTAGTCTAAAATTCATTTCCAACCTTTATTATTTCGGTACAGCCCTTGAATTTATTTAAATTCTATTTGGACCACATAACATTATGTAATGTTATACCATATATTAAATCATATAATATGATATCTTTATTTCCTTTAACTTATAACCTATAGTTTTTATACAAAACTATCATATATTGCCGCATAGGCATATATATTAAACCTTATTCTTTTCCATAAACCATAGTTTCCTTTATTTACAAAATCACCCCATTATTTTATACCATGTTATATATACCATTTAATATAACATTTCTAACTATAAAAAGGGTATAACCTATAGTTATATTTTTGTAAATTCCGAACAGACCTTGTTCTGTTTTATAATTGCCATTTGGCCCTATTTATAACATATAGTTTTATAATATCATTAAACTATATATTATACACATATCTTATTAAATACTCTTATATAATTCTAAAAATCACCAAATTTCACCAAAGGGTTATAATTACTCTTACTAACCCATAAACTTTTGGTATTTACTATACCACCTCATATATTTCTCCAAAGTGTCATAATGACATAATAACTATATATATACATATATAGTTTATTTTAATTCCAAAATCAGCCCAATAAATCCTAAAAATTCCTAATAGCCCATGGGTGTTTATAATACCATTTCACACCCTTAACTTTCAGAAATAACATATATACCACATATGTTATAAAATTGTTACAATAAAATACTTATCTTATTATAAAACCTTAAATAAGTTATCTAACTTATTTAATTTGGTCAAAACCTACCATATGGTCAAGGTTGACCACCTTAATATTTCCTTGACCATTAAACTCCATAAAATACGGTTTGTACCCATATTTTCTATAAATCACCATTTAACCCCAAAACTTTATATAATCTTATAATTTTTATTTAAACTCATTTAAACCTCCAATTTTCGGCTATATCCTTTTATAGCCCCCAAATTAATTTAATTACACCTAAGACCCAATTCCTTGCGGTAATAATTATATATCACCTAAACTTAAATAAAAGCTTATAAATGCATAAATAAAATGGCCTAAAGTACATGGCCTTATTACAAACATTAGCTTATAAATAAATTAAACATAAAGTCCAAACATAAATGTCCTAAATAAAACTCGCCTTAATTACCATATATTTCCAATAATTACCATTTTCCACATAATGTCTTAATTTGACAATTATGCTTATTAATTAGTTATAAAATTTACTAAACCATTTCTTAATCACCTAAGGTCAAAATAAGACCTTAATTAACCATTCACTCACGGCACAATATGTATATATATGTATAAACACATATTAATATACCAAGTGTAGGTTTAAGTGATTTATACCTTATTTTTGCCAAGTATAAGCCTTGTTTGGCCACGGCTGATTGGAGATATATATTTCCACCGCTTATTTTACATGTTTTCAAACAGCAATTAAAGCATGATTAGTCTCCAAGCAAGATCTAACCATAAGAAGTGTTTAATGTCAATTTTCAAGGTAAAATTTACCTTAAGATACCAAGGTAAACAAGGTTGATCTCGGCCTGTTTTTTACAGTAGATAAAGATCAATAAAAGAGCTACTAAAACCAAGCTTTAAACTGGTATAACTCAGATTAGAAGATAGCTAATTTTTACCTTGTTTAAAGTGTCCTAAAATGGTGTTTTTGGCTTGGATTTGGCTATACCTTGAAGATCTTGATATACCAAATGAATAAGTATGTTAAGATGAAGATAATAAGGCTAGGAACAAAGTTTCACAGCCGAATTTGAAGGGAATCAAAAGATATGTGCTTAAAGCACATTTTTTACCTTAAGAACAAGATTAGCTTTCTCCACCTTCTTCCCTTGTTAATGCCGAGACACACCCTCCATTTAACCTCCAAAATAACAACCTAAGAACATTGATGGAAATGGTTGATGCTTTGCTCTATTGAAAGAGGTAAGAATTGTGAAGAAAATGAACATTTAAGAGCTTAATAAGCTTACCAATGGTGATTGCTGTTCTCTTCTGAGTTTGGCTGTGTTCTTACGTAAATGGAGAAGAAAGAGAGGTAAGGAGCTGCTGGTGTCGGCAGGCAAGAAGGCAAGTGAGGAAGAATGATTAATTTAGCTTATAAGTTACTTTCGTTTACTTTTTGAATTAGTAATTTGATGACTCATCATAAAAGCTGGTTAATTGATTGAAGATTGATAATTGAATGGGTATTACAGCTGTAGGAGGTCGGCAGCCTTTGGTCAAGGCAATAGGTGAGCTTTGACCATGATTTAAGTTAAGTTAAGTAATTAGTTGTTATTTTGGGTACTATTCATACTAAATTGCCAATTTTGATTTTTATTTTTAAATTTGATTTAGACTTTATAATATAGTATATCATGTCACATTCATGTTATAAAGAACTTAATATAGTCTTTACAGTGACAAAAAGTCATTATCTTAGAGCTCATACACAAAAAACGTGCCTAAGGAATTTTAGTGCACATTTTGAGTCGCAGGGTGTTTCTGAGCTCTGTTTTCTTTAAGAATTTTTGTTGTGTTCTTAAATGATATTTGATCATGGTATCCAATTTATATATCATTTAGAGGTCATTAGACCTTTAAGGTTTTCTTAGAGCACATTTTGCCCTACTAGACCTTGAAGCATGAAAATGCTTATTCATTGTGTTGGAGTGTTGTCCAACAATTGTAATATGTTTAGTAATGTGTTAATAAGCTTAGGACAAAGTTTTAGGTCCTAAGTAGTTCATTTGGGTATTTATTTACCCTAAACAGTCAAAGGGTGCAAAACACTTGCTTTGTGTTGACCACTGTTGTTCTCAGTTGACTTTTAAGGCATGTTAGGCCTTAATTAATGTGATTATATTTTTATCCATGTTTTATTAGTTTGGGGTATTTCAGTCTACCCCCTTAAAAAGACTTCGTCCCGAAGTCGCTTAATCAATAGGTCTGTATATAAATATATAACTACCCATTATTCTCATAATGTATATCTATGTGATATATCATTTAATACATCGTATTGTGCTTATACAGCACATAGCCATCACTTTGTGGCGTTAGTTCAATCATATATGGATATGGATCTGATCCATCAGCACCATAATTTCCTAGCAATTCTACAAGCCCTGACAACCTCCCCGAGGTGTCCATAACATACCATCGTTCCACATTCCACATCTAATGATTCATTTCGTATCTAAGCGATACCATATGTAATCATTCTACAAAGCAATATATATATATATATATATCACAAGTAGCATAAGAAAAGTACTACACACATGGGTGTAAATACAACATTCAATCAGTATCTCATAATAATACATACAAGTGCACATCACACACAAACAAACCAAACAACATACGCCCCGCGTACCAAACATAACCAACAAAACCTCATGTGCCCCGCACACCACCAATTCACTGTATGCCATGCATACGAAACAAACAAAACTTAGTGCACACATGTGCACAACCAAGAGGCTCTACCCCCCTTAAAAAGGGTTACGCCCCGTACCCCACAAGTATACAACAGTCGCTCAACAAGGAGCGCTAGATACTTGGCTCTCAAAGAGTTCTCCAACTCGTGGATTATCCTCATGTCAGAGAGACGGGTATGACTCTAGCCCGTCAGGGCTCTACAAAACATAAAAGAGGTGAGGCACTAAACTATTGTGCTCTCTCTCAGGTTCGTTGTAATGGGCCCACTCGCTCCGTATTGAGGTGCAGACCCATGAACATAGGCTCAGTTTGCCTTTTTCCATTGCTGTGTATCCTCTCATTTGGATCACTAGCATACATGCGTGTGTCTTCTCTCACTGTTATTCAGCTTGAGGCATAGTATGACATTGGCTACTGTTAGTACTTAGTGCTATTTGCACTTGTCTTGTAATACTAAGATGTACCAGCCTGTATGTCCGCAGAGATGATGATTGTCATTCGTGTCTCCTGGTAGTTTTGTTCCGGAGTAAACACTGTTGTAGTTCTTTGATACACACTCGTGTTGATATCCATTGCATCTTTCTGTATTCCCACTAGATTAATAACTGCACAAGTGCAATACCAAACACTCAGTCCTACAGAGTGCAGATGCGTAAACTCTAAGCAGCTAATATCTAATGAATCCATAGGTAAGATGAGCGAATTATCATATGAGTGGTACATTCCAAATCCACTGTTCCTTGCTTAAGATATCTGCTAATATTTTAGCTTTGTCTCTCATCATTGCGTAGTCACGCGTTTATGTTCACATAATCTGGTAGATTTCCTCTGGATTGTAAGAATTACTCGATCCTTTTGAGGGTTCTACATAATATTCGTCCATAATGGGTTTCCATGTTCTTTCCTTCGGTTTCACGTCCTTGAACGGTTTCCCTGTCATCACTGTATATTGTCTACTGCTCTGTGTTGAAGGTTCTTGATTTCTTTAGCCCGTTAGTTTAACAACGGCTCTTCTCGTCCATCTTCGAGGTAATCTGTATCACTGTCCTTAATACGGAGTTGACTACTTCTCGTGTTCCTAACACTACTTGTCTACTTGCATGGGGTACCGTACTGATACATTACTACTTACCCGACTAACTCAGAAATAAGTCTGTCAGGCCCACATGCTCCTGTCGGAGTGCGGTCGTCCCATGTCTCATTTAGTAAACTGGTAATGTCTGCACCGGTTATTGTGAAGTATTCTGTTGTCAATCTCCCTTGATGGATATCCTTTTTCTTTTCTCTTCTTTTTTTTTGGTTCACTGGTTCATGTTATAGGTTATCTTGTTATAAGTGCTATTTCCCTAGTGGCATCAATGGTAATTCGTGCCATAAGCCATAGGCCATAACGCCGACTTGTAAGTAAAATTTGTGCTATATTTAGCAAACCTGGATCTCCTATTTCGTTCTCATTGAGTACATCACATATTCCTTTTTCCTCCTGTTTATCATGATCATATCCTATCCATAGTTCATATTCATTCCCTCATCCGTTTAATTGGATGTATTGCAGATTGCATAATAGCTTGAGCAACTTGGCTCTTTACTTCCCAACCATCCTCACTAACGGTGGTTCATACAAAGGGTACGCTTGTCCACTCGGACTAAACATTTATCACTAGTAGTGATTAGCATTAAATGCGGGTATACACTGATGGTATTTGGCTAAAAAGCCCTGTCTGAAAATTCTCGAATAATTTAAACTGGTGTGGTTCACAGTCACAGTGGCTGTATAATTTCTCCAGTTGCAGTGGTCGGACCAACGGTCTTCCCAAGGTTGCATAAGTTTCTAATCTTAGGGTTTGTATGAAAAAGGTTTGAAAACATTTTTTTATATATATAATAATAAAAGATAAAAAAATAGTAGTTGTTGCAGTTGCATTTGCAGTTGATGTTGCTGTTGTTGCACTTGCTGTAGCAAGTGCGCAAGGCAGATGCAAATTTTAGTAGTGTGATTGTCATAGCGCTTGCAGTAGCAAGTGCGTTAACATCCGGTCTCATATATATAATGGTACAATGTCAAGGTTCCAAAGTCACTCGCATCGAGTCCACATAACTAGTCTCATAAGTCATACACAAAAGGCGAGTGGTCAATGACACACTCCCACATATTCATAACATATCTCCGTCTAACATCCAAAGTAAGTACGTATCATAGTAAACAAAAGTCTTCCACTAGCGGTCTCATGGAGTTCAGGGTACTCATGCCCTATCAACTCCCTTGCCTCTCTGGGCTCCAGCATCAGTAGATGTCTGGCCATCCTGACCGCCTCGTGGTACTCTAGATCCTCCAGCTGAGGTCTTCTGAGTATTCCTTGGTGGCCTGTAATTACGGCTCTCTGGGTTCATCCAGCACTCGAACTCCCGGTGGCCCTCTTTCTTGCAACACCGACACTCAACTTTACGGCCTTCGCAATCGACCCCAAGATGATCCTTCCCACAACGCTTACAGTAGTAATGGCGCTGGGGCTGTCCGGTGCCTGATGATGGTATTTAATTTAAGTTACAATCTGATGATATGAAGATTAAGGTCACAATTGAATTTAAGAGGTAGGTACTCTCACCCTTAGGAGGTGCAGATCTCAGAGACTGGGCATCTATAACTGGGGCGGTCAACCGAAGGACGGGCTCTTTCCCCTTCGCTCCCTGGTGACCCTGCTGCCCTTTCTTCTGAAAGAATTTCTTTCCCTTCTTCTTGCCATCGCCTGGAGATGCTCCTCCACCCTCAGACTCTCCCTCAGGGTTCTTTCACTTCTTTGTCCCGAGAGTCTCTTCCCGAGTTGGGAGCATTAGCTCCGTCCTCGAGGCAGTGTCATAACACTCCTGAATGGTAGTGTAGAGGGTAGCACCCATCGCCATCTGGATGCGAAACAACAATCCCCCCGGAACTTCTCGACCTTGACGGTCTCTGAGTAATCAACACCGGGGATAAAGTCCAGCAGACCAATGAATCGAGCGTAGTACTCATCCACGGTCAGACCTCCCTGGGATAATGTCTTGAACTCATGGCGCTTCTTCTGCTTGAGATGCGTCGGGTAGTACTTTCCCCTCAGCAACTCAACAAAGGCAGCCCACGAAAAGTCGGGCGTAGCCAGGTGATGGTCCTTGACCAACCTCCACCAAGTGCTGGCTGCATCCTTTAAATGAAAAGCAGCAATGACAACCTTCTGGTTGGTAGGTACTTGTAAAGCCTCATAGGCCTTCTCATGTTCAACTATGAATCGCTCCAAGGCTACGGGGTCTGGCTCCCCTGAATATGTAGGTGGTCAGGTCTCAGTAACTGACTTCAGCCAGTTCGTTTCCCTGGGCTGTGGCGGTGGGCTGGTGCTCCTCCTATTTGAGTACCCAGCTATGCAAGAACAGCAGCAATTGTCTCAGCAAACTCCTCGATTCGCGGGGTCACCGCCTCCACCTCTTCCAGTACCACGCCCTATTGTTCCCCCAGACATCTGTAGTACAGTATGTCACATAAATTTGGTAATTTACGTATACAACCAATATATATTGAATTGCCTTTAAGGCTAGTATATCACGCAATTTGCGTTACTAGACACAATATCTCTTAAGACGAATCGTCTCGTACCTCACAAACGTTTCCCATAATTTCTCAAGTCTAAGCTCACTGTCTTAACCTACTTCTCGTCATCAGAGCGGTACTCCGCTCTGATACCACTTTTGTAACACCCCTCTACTTAATCACGTAATAATCTCTCACGTAGCAATAAATAAAACGTCTTACAGCGGAAGAATAAATAATAACAACAATACTCACTCAAGTGTCACCGGCCATTACTCGCCCATGCAAGTAACGAAGCCAAACTCTATCCAACTTCCAACATAAACAAGCTACTAACCGCCGTGATAACGAGAAAACTCCTATACATCATACTAAGTCCATACTCATAAATATCGACAGGTGAACGTCTACCCAATCCCAAATATACATAACCTTTCCATAATACAATTCACCACCTTCATTACTATACAAACAAACTCCATATGCGGTAATTAAAGTAAACTCTAATTACCCTGTTCCCGCACTTCGGCTTCGGCGATAATCAACAACCTGCATATGGTGTAGTATCAGCGATAGACGCTGAGTATGCCGGGCCTGGACCCTATTGGTCACTTAGTCATTTTAACCATCTTATTATTAGATTGGTTTCATGCTTTACCATTTTACAGTTATAATCAATACTGTAATATCCATGTATAATATACATAATCATCCATCCAAACATTCATAAATACTTAACCATCCATCCAATCCAAACATTCATTTAATATCTCAACAAACAATTGTATATCGAACGTATCGAAATAATAACAGTATAATGTACAATGTACAATCGTCGTAGCGTTCACCATCCATTGTTAATTTAATTTAATTTGGCTATCAAGGCCCATCCATATGTACAATCACCGGAGCGTACAGTTTCCATAGTTAATTTACCTTGGCCTTTAAGGCCCCATCCAACCATGTTTAATTAATACCAGTTGGGCGTCATGTTAAGATAACCTGATAACCTCACCATGGACAGTAGTCCTCCCGTACACACAAAGGTGCTCATTTCGCCAGAGGTCCGGAGGCCCTGACTATTCACTTATGTCTTGTAAGACGTCCTATTAAAAGGCCGTAGCACCTGACCCACGATCCAAATAAGGCTCGTATGGGTATAACCTGGAGCGGAACCCGATCGGGTACCCTCAGTGATCACAACTGCGCAACCAAGTAGTTCGTAAACTACCGGGATTCCTCACCTCAACTCATACCATCTCTCTCTCATAATGTTTAAGATATGCTCTTAGTCTTATGGAGAATAATTATTAGTTAGCTGCCCAATGGGTCTCACGCATACCTAGAAGTAATCTAGGTCATATTCATGTTCGAGATCCATGCTCTAGAGACCGACAATGTCGTGACTCGTTCCTAAGTGTTTTACTTAGGTTACCACATACTTAATATTAATACTTTGGTAGTATATTAAGTAACCGTCATGTTATCACATTAACGTATATGAATGTTTATATAAGTCGATCTATAGTCGACGTAGTGTTAGTCCCTTAGGACGCTCGTGCATAAATAATTAATGCAGTAGGCACACAACACATACATGTATCCAAAACACTTAACACACAAGTGATATCAACCAAATCCGAGCCCAAGGAGTTTCCTTAGGACAACTCGGATCAAACCCCTTTACATACTGTTCACCAGGACCTAGGATGCGCAGTGTAGTCACTAGCTCGTCAGCGTCCTTGTCTGAAGTATGATCTAAACGGTATTAAACTAAAGTCATTCTCCATGACTAACTACATCAAGTATTTCTGAATAACAAGTAACCCCGACAGTTCATCCCCATTTTCTACAATTATTTGCTACGGGTTTCTCTAAACCGGTCGGCTTTGTACTAATACTCGTATGTCAAAACATTTCGACTGTTAAGTTTAGTTCATTATTTTTCTTTAATCTTATCCACCATTAATATAGGTACATAACCTATAGTTGCATGTATGCATGCATTATTATATTATATTGTATTATTTCCCACCATCCATTATAATACAATGTATTTATAATCATTATCTTTAGCAAATAATATTTGCATCCAAAAACTCATAACTTATAGTTCGTAACTATTTTTCATGTAATAACCATACCATTATATTATATGGTTCCAACCATAATATATACTCATCTCATATACATTATTCTTGTGTATGTATATATTTACCCACGTAGGTAAAATTTCGTGAGTTTAATAAACTCTTATATTATATGTTACATTTTATCATCTTATATTAGATGATTATTCCCATTAGTTGTATTATATTTATACAACTTGTATTAAGATTATTATCCTAATATTATGTAACATTTTATGTTGCATAATTACAACTCCTAAGGTTTATTCAATATATACCTTAGTTTATAAATCTCATTTATTTATAGTTTGTCACATTATTAATGTGAATATCCTTCTATTATATTAATCCATCTAAACCATATAATTGTTATAACATTTATAGCATTATAGACCTTAGTCTAAAATTCATTTTCCAACCTTTATTATTTCGGTACAGCCCATGAATTTATTTAAATTCTATTTTGACCACATAACATTATGTAATGTTATACCATATATTAATATCATATAATATGATATCTTTATTTCCTTTAACTTATAACCTATAGTTTTTATACAAAACTATCATATATTGCCGCATAGGCATATATATTAAACCTTATTCTTTTCCATAAACCATAGTTTCCTTTATTTACAAAATCACCCCATTATTTATACCATGTTATATATACCATTTAATATAACATTTCTAACTTATAAAAGGGTATAACCTATAGTTATATTTTTGTAAATTCGAACAGACCTTGTTCTGTTTTATAATGCCATTTGGCCTATTTATAACATATAGTTTTATAATATCATTAAAACTATATATTATAACATATCTTATTAAATATTATATAATTCTAAAAATCACCAAATTTCACCAAAGGGTTATAATTACCTTACTAACCCATAAACTTTTGGTATTTACTATACCACCTCATATATTTCTCCAAAGTGTCATAATGACATAATAACTATATATATACATATATAGTTTATTTTAATTCCAAAATCAACCCAATAAATTCCTAAAAATTCCTAATAGCCCATGGGTGTTTATAATAGCATTTCACACCCTTAACTTCGGAAATAACATATATACCACATATGTTGTAAAATTGTTACAATAAAATACTTATCTTATTATAAAACCTTAAATAAGTTATCTAACTTATTTAATTTGGTCAAAACCTACCATATGGTCAAGGTTGACCACCTTAATATTTCCTTGACCATTAAACTCCATAAAATACGTTTGTACCATATTTTCTATAAATCACCATTTAACCCCAAAACTTTATATAATCTTATAATTTTTATTTAAACTCATTAAACCTCCAATTTTCGGCTATATCCTTTTATAGCACCCAAATTTAATTTAATTACACCTAAGACCCCAATTCCTTGCGGTAATAATTATATATCACCTAAACTTAAATAAAAGCTTATAAATGCATAAATAAAATGGCCTAAAGTACATGGCCTTATTACAAACATTAGCTTATAAAATAAATTACACATAAATGTCCATAAAAGCCTTAAACTCTCGGTTATCATATATTTCCAATAATTACCATTTTCCACATAATGTCTTAAATTTGACAATTATGCTTATTAATTAGTTATACAATTTACTAAACCATTTCTTAATCACCTAAGGTAAGGTCAAAATAAGACCTTAATTAACCATTCACTCACGGCACAATATGTATATATATGTATAAACACAAATTAATATACCAAGTGTAGGTTTAAGTGATTTATACCTTATTTTTGCCAAGTATAAGCCTTGTTTGGCCACGGCTGATTGGAGATAATATTTCCACCGCTTATTTTACATGTTTTCAAACAGCAATTAAGGCATGATTAGTCTCCAAGCAAGATCTAACCATAAGAAGTGTTAATGTCAATTTTCAAGGTAAAATTTACCTTAAGATACCAAGGTAAACAAGGTTGATCTTGGCCTGTTTTACAGTAGAGAAAGATCATTAAAAGAGCTACTAAAAACCAAGCTTTAAACTGGTATAACTCAGATTAGAAGATAGCTAATTTTTACCTTGTTTAAAGTGCCTAAAATGGTGTTTTTGGCTTGGATCTGGCTATACCTTGAAGCTCTTGATATACCAACTGAATAAGTATGTTAAGATGAAGATAATAAGGCTAGAACAAAGTTTCACAGCCGAATTTGAAGGGAATCAAAAGATATGTGCTTAAAGCACATTTTATACCTTTAATAACACAAGATTAGCTTTCTCCACCTTCTTCCCTTGTTAATGCCGAGATACACCCTCTATTTAACCTCCAAAACAACCTAAGAACATTGATGGAAATGGTTGATGCTTTGCTCCATTGAAAGAGGTAAGAATTGTGAAGAAAATGAACATTTAAGAGCTTAATAAGCTTACCAATGGTGATTGCTGTTCTCTTCTGAGTTGTGGTGTGTTCTTACTTAAATGGAGAAGCAAAGAGAGGTAAGGAGCTTCTGGTGTCGGCAGGCAAGAAGGCAAGTGAAGGAAGAATGATTAATTTAGCTTATAAGTTACTTTAGTTTACTTTTTGAATTAGTAATTAGATGACTCATCATAACAGCTGGTTAATTGATTGAAGATTTATAATTGAATGGGTATTACAGCTGTAGGAGGTCGGCAGCCTTTGGTCAAGGCAATAGGTGAGCTTTGACCATGATTTAAGTTAAGTTAAGTAATTAGTTGTTATTTTTGGGTACTATTCATACTAAATTGCCAATTTTGATTTTTATTTTAAACTTTGATTTAGACTTTAAATATAGTATATCATGTCACATTAATGTGATAAAACTTAATATAGTCTTTACAGTGACAAAAAGTCATTATCTTAGAGCTCATACACAAAAACGTGCCTTAAGGAATTTTAGTGCACATTTTGAGTCGCAGGGTGTTTTGAGCTCTGTTTTCTTTGAGAATTATTTGTTGTGTTCCTTAATGATATTTGATCATGGTATCCAATTTTATATCATTTAGAGGTCATTAGACCTTAAGGTTTTCTTAGAGCACATTTTGCCCTACTAGACCTTGAAGCGTGAAATGCTTATTCACTGTGTTGGAGTGTTGTCCAACATTGTAATATGTTTAGTAATGTGTTAATAAGCTTAGGACAAAGTTTTAGGTCCTAAGTAGTTCATTTGGGTATTTATTTACCCTAAACAGTCAAAGGGTGCAACACCTTGCTTTGTGTTGACCACTGTTGTCTCAGTTGACTTTTAAGGCATGTTTAGGCCTTAATTAATGTGATTAGATGTTAATCCATGTTTATTAGTTTTGGGGTATTTCAATTAATGCTCGTAAATGATCCTTTAGACTTCATTGTGGTTATGTAATCGTTCTGATAAGTAGCCCTTTTCTTATCTTGTCCATTTACACATTAATGAGTTATATTTCTGTCGTGTGCTAGTTGATAGCGTGAATATGTAAGTCTGCATAGATATGTCGATCTTCTTGCAGTCTTTGTCTTTGATTTATTTCTGAAGCATAATAGATATCTGGTGCGGTGCCTAACTTCGGGTGTGTGTGCTACAAGTTCTAGTGTGAGCTCTCCTAGATAGGTGCTCGACTGGTTGGACACATGCTGTGAACGAGTGCGCTTGCAACCTTGCGTGCTAAGCCACTCTTTTGCCTGTCTATCTGCCTTGACAAAGATATTAAATATACAACACTAGATTTGCTATCATCAAAACTAAAGGATCTTGACTTAACAACAATAACAACTATTTCAGATTTGAAAAAAGAAGTTGAAAGTTTGAGGCTGAAGGTCTAAGGCAAGAAGAAGATAGCAAGAAGGCATATAAAGATTTGCGAACTGAACTTTTATCGATGTTGGCCGCGAGAGAAAATGAATCTTCTACATTTGTCTCATTGTTTGAGGATGTGGAGGATTGGACTTGTGATCCAATGATATGATTACAGGTACTTTCCTTTCCAAATGAATATTTAATTTATGCATTATTTATCAATACGGTAGTTAAACTGTTGTTGATGGGTCAGTAGTTGAGTCATGTTCCTGCTTGCACCAAGCAGCAGCTGCCAGCTTGGTGGTTATCGATGATGTTATTGTTGCACTTTCATATGTTCCTGCTTGCACTATCATTCTGATAGTTTGCTGTTTTGTTGTTGTTGTTGTTGATTGCATCATCTGTTGTTGACCACTCGTTAATTCTTGAGCATCTTGAGATTATGAGGTAGTTGTTATGCCTGTATGTTTCTTGGGCATCTTCTCCATATGCTTTCAATTGATAGCCATCTTGGCACTTGTTGTGCGTGTATTTTTCTTGTTAGCCTAGCCAAGGTATTCTTTCAGTCTATAAGGGTAAATTTGTTTGCAGGCACTTTGCTGCTCTTTTACATAGCTCTGCAATAATTTAATCATTGAGATGACCTTGGATATGAGGTTGTACTGTTAATTTGATATTCTTTAACTTCTCCAAACGTACAGCTGGGTCTCAGTCAATCTGGTGATTTCTCAGTCTCTCTATATTCATACATGGTTGTTCTTGCCCTACACTTGAGTCTATTCAGATTGATGGATTATTGAATAAATCATTAATGCATGAGGCACTTCTAGCTAGTTGCTGAAACAATTTTCAGCTAAAGAACATAGGATTCTTAATACATTTGCTTGGCTACTGAAACCAGCTTCCATATGTATGCTACATCAGTTATTCAGACTTAGAGACTGTTCTCTATAAGAAAATCATATTATATTTAGGCGATTATGATCACCATAATGCAAAGCTTTGAATGTGTGTGTTGAATGTGAATACTTAAATTTAAACCTGCAAGCTTTGAATGTGTGTGTTGAATGTGTGTGCTGAATGTGAATATACTGCACCTTTTATCCGGTGAGAATTCTTCCATGGTAATACGTACGGTAGACTTATTGAGTATTCTTTGGAGACGGTTGTATTGCTTAGTGTAAGGTCTCGTTACCTACTTACTGAAGGGCAGCAGATTGATTGAGGATAAATACTGATCATTTTGTTTCGTTATACAAATACAACTCAGACGGATTGACAAAGGAAGGAAATTGTCTTTTCTGTTTTGTTATACTGATCATTTTCTGATCATTTTCTTACTTGTATACCTTGCAGTGTTGTATGGCATAAGAGAATAATATATCTTTGTTCATATTGATTAAATAAAAAAAATGTCTAATTCGTTTGATATATGGTTATGGATGTTCAATTGGTCTGATATTGGTTATGGATGTCCAGTTGGGATTCTTTTTGTTTTTTATATTATTGAATAGATTTTTGGTAACGACTTTAGTTGTTACAAAAGAATCTTATGGTAATAAAGATGAGTGTTACAAAAGAACCGTCTTTTTTGTAATGAAGACTATTGTTACTAAAGCTTTCTTTGATAATGAAAACAACTAAAAGTGTCTTTTGTAACGATTATCTTCGTTATCAAAACCATCTTTGATAACGAAAATTGTTGTTACTAAATGTTTTTTTGGTAACGACTTCTTTATTATCAAAGTTGATATTCTATAGTTTACAAAATCAAATTTTAGTAACGGCGTAACTTTAATAACAAATAAATGTTGTTACAATAAATAATTTGATTTTTCGTTACGTCACTTCTTATGACATGTAACGATTTTTATCGTTACAAAAAACTTGTTTAGTAATGATTTTGATTTTTGGTATAACCTTTATTTTAGTAGTGATAGTATGGATTTCACTCATATTGATATAAAAGAAAAATAAATGATGAGAGATGGAGGACAAGGAGGAAAGAAGATAAGAGAGGTTCTTATTGTAAATGATTTTTGTTAGTGGGTGTAATCCACCTTACTAGAACCTAAATTATATTGGTTCTCTGGTAGAGGTGCTGTCACCCTTGGCATAGAAAATTTGTTTCTTTTTCCATCACTTCACTTGGGTTCCCAAATCCCAATACTGCAGGTTGCTTTCCTCTACAAATGAAAGGAAAAGAAAAAATCGTGCCCTAGGGATGACAAATTATTCTCTCCCCCACTTCTATCCCTTAAAAGCTCGAATATAAGGATACCTCATTGATAACCCACGACACTAGAACAAGCGGGCATGAGACGGCCAAATGCGTGGCAACGTATGGGCTCACGCTCTCACGTTTTTACCACAATTGAATTTTCTCTTCTTCATACCCATTCCCGGCCCTCCACACGCACATAAACTCAGACACACTCGATTCCTCCCCAGCCCACCTATAAAAGATTTCCACCTCGATCCTACCAAGTTAAGCAACACAGAACAAAACAGTAGTGCCCGAGTACAGGAAAAACCCGAAGCAGCTTTGTCACATGCTCAATTGATTCTATATTTATTTAGCCAATTCACTGTGAATTGTGATCTTTACCGGAGAAGATGCAACCTGCATCGACGCTTCTTTGTGACCTCCTCTTCTTCATGCGTTGATGTGCCCATGAATGTTGGGCTACTTGGAGATGGGAAGGGTCAGGGTGGTATTGTCCGCAATGTTGATGATCGAGTTCTGATGGTTGAAGGAGATGGTGATGACGATGATGATGGTGGATATGATTATGCTCCAGCTGCGTGAATCATCGATCGCTTCATTATAAGTGACAAGATATTACAATATATTGCAATTTTCCCAGCTTTTGATAGGATGACCATATTTATAACTGGATGTTATCGTATACTATCGGATAACACATCACCTATATGGCCTAGGTATACACAGATATACATATATGACTGTCAGTGACTGTCCTTTCTACTTGTTACACCTTTTAGTCTACAATATTTGATATACATGACTCCCTTTCACAGTGTTAAGTATGGAAAGTATGGTTTCACAAGACCACTTTATGGGTCAGCAGATTTTATTTATCAATTCCCCATATATATTCTGAAAATTAATGTCGTAACGAAAAGAGTAGAATATTACAAACTAAACCAATCCTAGACAAGTACGAAGTCATTCTGGTGCAATAATAATTTAGTATGATACCGTGTCATATTTGGTTTGTCTTTTGCAAAGACAGCTAAGTTGATGAGTTACATCATAAAACATAATCTAAATAGGCCAGTGTAAAACAAAGTTTACATCAAAATAACCATAGTTAAGAAAGAATATGTAAGAAGTGGGTAATTATTGAGTGACTCCTATGATAAATTCTCACATAAAGAGGTGTTTCAATTTCAGGGGTTACGATATTAATTTTTAGGGTTACATATTGTTATAAGAATTTATCTTGTCTATTAGTTTCTTACACTTTTGGGTTATGAAAGGTTTCGTATTCCTATTAAAGACTATTAAAACAAAATTAAGGAAACTGCCGAGTTAATATTATATATAGGTATAGTATTTATGTCTCTTTGATATATGGTTGAAGACAATAAAGAATCCATGGGGTTTAAAGGGACTAGTACTCTAACCTATGTAGTGTATGTGATACTACATCTTGTCATGGCACTCAAGCATCCAGACACATAGGCGAGAACCTAAAAACCACAACACACTTCTCTCTTCTCATGTTCTTCTATTCTCTTGTAGAAACAAAGCTTGAAGTGTTCAAGATAAATTTGGATTGAAGAAGACACCCGCTCAAGAGGAAATTAGAAACCCAACATCTAGTAAAAGTAGAAAAAATATATCAACTACCTACCATGGCTGAAGATATATAATCTGCTGTATGGATCTACTAAGATCGATCCAAATTTGTTAACAATGGTGGATCTCAAAACCAAACATACAGAAGAGGAACAAGAATGATCTACTGCCTTTCATTGAAGAAACCCTCGAGACAAAAAGAAGGGTCTCTCGACTTGGTTACAGCCAAATGAGAAATGAGAAAGAAATAGAAACTACTACTGATAAACAGCTAGATGGAACACTGCGTTCCATCCCTAACTTACTCCTAAACTGCTAACTTTAAGAGAATAAATACTAATATTATGTTCTCAGACACATACAAAATAAATACAGAGCACGGAAGCATATACTATATAATACGCCCCCTTAAAACTCACAAGGGATATGGGTTTTGCATCCCAGAACTTGTCACCCCCATCTACTCCAACAAATTCAGGTACAACTTCCCCGGCAACACTTTTGCAAACAGATCTGCCAGCTGGTGACGAGAAGGAACAAATTGAATGGTGATCAGACCTTCTTGTAGTTTTTGTCTTACGAAGTGAGCATCAACCTCTACATGCTTGGTTTGCTCATGCATCACTGGGTTCCTTGCGATATATATTGCTCATTAACTATCGAACTTCACTGGAATGGGCTTGATGCCTTCAACTCCCAATTCTGCCAACAACCTGGTGAGCCAGCTGAGTACGGCTGTCACATGCCTCATTGAGCGATATTCTGCTTCCGTAGAGGACAGCGCGACTTTGTCCTGCTTCTTGGACTTCTAAGACAGCGGGCACCCTCCAAGCTGTATAAAATATCCAGTGATTGAGCGCCTTGTGTTGGGGCATGTTGCCAATCTACGTCACAGTAAGCTAGAAGGTCAAAAGATAAGTTTTGATTGAAAAACAAACCATATCCAAGTGTGCCATTAATTTATTTCAGTGTATGAATTGTAGCATTAAAATGAAGCTTTATAGGGCTGTCTAAAAACTGACTTAGCACTTGTATAATAAAGCCAAGATCCGGCCTACTGTGGGCCAGGAAACTAAGTTTTCCAACGAGTCTCCTGTAGGCAGAAGGGTCAGCTAAAGTTTTCCCTTGCTTCCGAATTAATTTAACATTCAATTCTAAAGGACCTGCTACGGGCCTTTCTTTTTCACATCCAAATTCTTTTACCAAATCTTCTGCATAAGATCTTTGTGTTAATACAATTCCACGAGAGGTATGTACAAATTCCATTCTAAGAAAAATATTCAGAGAACCTAAATCCTTAATCTGAAACATGTTGTCAAGGGATTTCTTCACTTGTTCAATAAAAGTAAGATCATCACCTGTCAGCAATATGTCGTCTACATATACAGCTAAAAAACAAACTTTCCCAGCAACCTTTCTGTAAAACAGCGAGTAGTCATTAAAGGACTGAAGGAAACCAAGATTTTTAAGGAAGATGCTTAATTTGGAATGCCATTGACGCGAGGCCTGTTTCTGGCCATACAGGTATTTTTTAAGGAGACAAACTTCATTTGGATTTTTAGATTTATAGCCCTCTAGTTGTTCCATGTAAACTTCTTCCAATAAATCCTCGTGTAAGAAAGCATTGTTTACGTCTAATTGATTTACTTTCATCCTCTTTTGGTGGCTACAATGACTAAGGCTTTTATGGTTGTGAACTTGACTACCGGGGAAAAGGTTTCGTGGTAGTCTATTCCTTGTTTTTGTGTAAATCCTTTTGCCACTAGCCTAGCCTTGCATCTTTCTAAAACTCCACCAGACCTATATTTGAACTTGTAGACCCACTTACATTTTATTGCTCTCTTCCCTTTAGGCAGTTTGGTTAGAACCCAAGTCTTGTTTTTCTCAAGGGCCAGAAACTCATCTTCTATGGCCTTTTCCACCTAGTTTCCCTTACTGCATGGTGGTAGTCTAAGGGTTCTGTTTCTCTAACTGTTTTAGAAGTGACATGCAGATTATTTCTAGCTACTAAGCAGAGAATTTGGTCAAGGTACACATAGGAGATCAGAGAATCACTATCATCAGTACACACAATGTCTATTTCATGTTTCTATTGTAAATGTAATCCATTATTGGCAGAGAAAGGAAAAACACCATCGAATACAGGATTTAAGTTATTTTTGTTGCAGATTTGATGCATTATCGACGGAGACAGAAGTAGATGCTATTCTATTCAGCAAAACAACAGTAAAAGGATCATTTTGGTACTTATCTTTTTCAGCAGTTGACACTTGATTTGTTTCATAGTCCCCAAGGTAGGTAGGCGCTCTCCTGTCCCTTTGTGATCTTCTAAGAAATATTTCCTCATGTTGGGCTGGTACTTCCTGTTGTGTATCTTCTGATGACTGCATCTCCTGGCTAGCTTCTGATGTCCTTTCAGCCTGTTCTGGCAATTCAACTTCTTTATACTAAAAATTCTTGTTAGTGCCAACAGGGCTTTCCTTATCATAATAAACATGCAAGTCTGACAGATTATCATAGATCAAAGTACCAGATTGTCGTCACAAGCAGTCTTGAAAGGGTATAAATTTCATGAAATACTACATCTCTATTGTATATGACCTTTTCATGGTCTAGATCATATACTTTGTACCCTTTCTTACCTTGAGGATATCCAATGAAAACCCCTTTAACACTCCTAGGTGTATACTTGTCATGCTGACTATGATTTATATTAGCAAAGCATAAGCATCCGAAGCATCTTAATGCATTATAATCAGGTTTGGTACCGAAAACAATTTCATAAGGAATCTGACCATTTAAAGATGCCAAGGGCATTCTATTTATAAGATAAGTTATTGTGAGCACACTGTCCCCCAAAATTTCATTGGAAGCCCAGAATGGAACATTAGGGCTCTTGCGGTTTCTAGAATATGCCTATGCTTCCTCTCAATGTAACACCCCAACCTGAAACTGCACAACCTGTACGATGATAGCTCCCAAAGATAACTAGAAATGCAGCGGAAATAAAATATACAAAACAACGGGTGGTGCTACAACGCCGTTAGTCACCCATGTGACTAACAAGGCTAACTCCAATACCACTTACAATGCTACGGTCTGAGCGCTGAATACAAACCGCTTAAAATAACAAAACCAATAGTAAAAATACAGTACTGTAAAATGACACCGGTAGTAATAATTCTCTGTCTTAATTCTACCCCACCTACACTCGGTCGGGCAAACTCTTCTTTCTTCATGTACTTGGAAATGGTTAGCCATGAAACGGCCCAGTAAAATAATTTGCCGGTATGAAATCGTGCAGCCCACAAGCTACTGGGCCACACCAACTACTATGTCGAATACATGCAAGTCATTTTTGTAAAGCTGTAAAAAAGCATCATAACATAATCATAACAAGTATCCATACAAGGATAACACAGTCACACAGAACAAGACTTCAGAAGGTCAAGTTAGAGGTCTGTAATTGCTTGATAGTAGTCAGATCCACACAATGGGACTAACATGTATATAAGAGTTCATAATACAGTGGAGGTATAGCGACCTCGTTAGACTCCATCTTCATAGAGTAAATTGGTCGGGTATAGTAAGCCCTTAGACGAGATGGGACTCTCGTACAAGTAGGTGGGTAATAATTCCCTCAGAAGATAACGTAGTAACTCCTGTACTTAAAAGAGGTGGGTATCGTACCCTCGAGAGAAATGTAGTCTTCCTCCCAACTTGATAATGTTCGGTACTGTCCCGGTGAGTGGACAAAGAGTGCACCCAAAACTTCCGTCGCGACGTATATTGAATAGGAGACGACCTGAGACAGGTACAGCTCCTGTAGCATGCATGGCCAGATCCATCTGGGCTCCTCGTACTCGTAGTATAGAATTGTTAGGTGTCACACAAGGACGTTAAGCAAGAACACAATGTAATGTGTATTGTCAGTTATCACGATAAGGATAACGACATTCGTTATAAAGTGAAGTTAGTGAGAAAGTTGAGTACAAGTTCTCGGTATAATAATTCAAGGTATTTAATCCACTAGTAATGTAGTGTGTATGCGTGGAACATACACGTTACAGTTAGTAACATCACGCACATAAAGTACACACAACAGTGCACAAGAGTAATACAACATTTTACATATAATTATCTTGGTCGTTATTTCAAACAACAGATAGCACACAAGCCGGTGTAATCCGGTAGAAAGCAGACTGCAAGAATTCCATACCGTTCACCGTAGACTGTACTTGTTTAGTTCCCGGTCAACGTCTGGTCAAACAAAGTCCTAGAATAGGATTAACTGAGAGTGTTAATTTATGTAACTCTCGTATAATAATTTTTATTGATTCATGAAACGATTTCATATTCGTTATTTCATGCGAGGTTTATTTCTTTATACTTAGGTAGTTTCTTTAACCTCTTACCCTTATTATTAATTAAGATATTTGTTATACCCAAAATTTTGACCCCCTGGGTTAGGGTCTACGGGGTGCTGGTGTTGTGAGAGGCATTTTAATCAAGTAGTGAGGGATTCCGGCTCGATCGGCGCGTTCCATGGCATGGGGAACAGCTTCGTCATTTTCAGGAGCGTTTTGGTAATCTTTAAAGGCTCCTGAGACCTCCTATAAGCTTTCTCTCTCCTCCAAAGGATGCCCAAATCAGCTTGAAATGCTTTGATATTTTAACCCATGATAGAGGATGACATTCTAAGCATAATGGCGTTGGAATTTTGATTTTTCGAGTTTCCAATAATTTTCTAGCAATTTCTGACTGAATCCGACAAGATATTCAATTTAAAAATATTCCAACATTTAAAAAATTCGGTTCCACCTCATAAAATTCATAATATCCATCCTTGACATGTGGTTAAAATTTCACAGCAAAATTCTTTTGGGAAGTCTTTTAATTAAAATACTAAAAAAATCTTACTTTTACTAGATTTTCTTTATCTTTAAGAAAGTCTATATAAGGGGATAGGTTTTTGGATAAAGGGGAACCTCATATGCTCAAGAACCCTAGAGAGTCAGAAAACACAGTCTCCTCTCTCTCTCTCATGTTTTCCAACACCCGGCCACCCAAATCATACCGAAAATCCCCCGAAATCACCATCTAAACATGTTTTCCAATCCCCAAAGCACCAATAGTCATCAAAACCCCACAAAAACACCACCAAAACGTGAAGAACAGCAAGAACAACCAACAACCAGAAGCTTGGTTCGAAATCCTTTCTGGTCTGCCATCAACGAAGCACTCGACGAATCCCGATGTGAAGAATCATCTTGAATACGAAGGTGAAACAGGTTACAACTATACTTTTCTAATTCCCCACGACCTTATTAACTCTCTGTCAAATTTTGGGCTCAAACTAACCTTCGTACGCTTCTGTATTGCTGTTTGTTTAAGCTACTGTCCAATAACTTGTTTACCAAGTTTCGTGCTTGATTCGAATTCAAATTGAAAACTTTCAATCACTAACGTCTTGTACATCTTTCAGGCTACACACCCATAAAAATTGAGCCAAAAACACCTTCGGGAACAGCCTCAACGCCGCCGTCCGAGGGCGGTCCGCACCCACGGACGTCATGTCCAGGGTCCCGGACTCCCTGTCTGTAAGCTCGGACGCCCACGGACGGCGGCGGGATTTTTAAATTTTAAAAATTTAGGTTTTCTAATAATGTCCGGGCCACGGACAGCCTGTCCGTGGCCCCGGACTTTACAATTTTCTGTTTTCTGTTTAATTCGACTTTTATTTTCATATAGGTTAACTGGGGTCCGTGGTCTCGGACAATAGGTCCGTGGCTACGGACGGAAACAAAATTTGACCCAATTCTACCTCCGAAACCCTAGTTTAGGTAATTTTAATTTCCACTTTAATTTTCTGTCAAAAAACGTTAAAAAATCAAAAAAAACAGAAGCGCGCACCTAGGTTAAAAACAACTTCGTAGAAAGCCGTAATTGAACCAAGTAGAGGAAAAACGACCTAGGAAGGGTAATGAAAGTAATTTGAACCCTAATTAAGTCGAATATCAAGCCCCCGAACCCGAAATCTCCTTTCCTAATTTGATCTAGGTTAAAATTAGGTGGCGACTCATAATAGGTTCCAGTGAGCTAGCTTAGGCTTTAATAATTATTGTTATATGTCATAGTTATTAATCTTAGGCTATAAGTGGACCTAAAACCCGATTAGATCCCAATCAAGTTAATCCATATAGGATAGGGTTTAAAATCGAGGCTCACAGACTGGCGACTCTGCTGGGGACAAATTCTTAATTTAAACTTGTTTAATTTTAAGGAGGGCTTAACTCGAAAAATTGTTTATTTATGGCTTTATTACTTTGTTTGTTTACTTTCGTGCGCACTTTAAATTTTTGCACCCTTGCATCATATGAGAGCGAGGGTCCACGCAAACCAACTCCACCCCGGGACCCAGTTTGAGGGTCCCCTGCCAGGGACTCACACCTTTTAGGTGATGTGAATTAGTGGGGGAAAAGAGGAGGGTGTCGTCTAACCACACCCCCTTAATACCTGGGCTTTAGCCCCAAGCATTTTCCCGGCAAGTACCCTTACCTAGCCCATTGTTTGGTCAGTCAAAGACCCGACCGTAGACGCACGCCTTTAGGTGATGTGAAAAAAGTGGGGAAGCCCAAAGAGAATAGCGTGCAAGCCCTATTCCTTTGTGGTGACCTGGGCTAGCGCCCCAAGCACCTCTCCGGATCGATCTGTACCCATTGGACTGAGTTATTTCGTGAGAACATTTGCATCACCTCCTTAGGTAGAATTTCTGTGTATGTGCTCCTTTTCTCCTGGGCCTCAGGCCCAATGTCTGAATCCATCCATCTCTTCTAGCCCAAATAAGACATTTTAAGGGTTTTCGTAGTCCAAATACTTCGACCACCCCAGAGCACCAAAAAAAAATCCTTTTAAGCTGATTCTTGTTACAAGCCAGATTCTTGCAATGTCCACTCGTAAGACCAACAAATCTTGCAACCCAAAAGTGCAGTCCAAAGCAGACCCTCCCAAATTTTGGAGTCCGGCATTCATTACAGCACACTAATCTTCGGCCTGAGTTCCTAGTCTCACTCCCGCATTGCTGACTTATCTTTTTGCTTAAAACAGGCGGCACCGCTCGCAGCTAGGATGTCGTCTGGAGTTAACGATCGGAGTGCTCAGCTCGCTGAGCTTGCGGATTTGATGGGGAAATTAGCTGAGTTAGAATTTGTCCACAGGAGTGCTTTGGAAGAGCTAAGCTCAGGATTTGTGTCGGCTGCGAGAGAAGCGAGAGCTCTCATTCATGCTCTCAGGGAGGCCATCCCTTTAGATCTGTCCCCCAATGAGGACGGGATCGAGTCACCACAGAACCAGGGACCGCAGCAAGAGCAGGCCGCACAGGTGCCCATTGTAGATCTGCAGCAGCCGCAAAGTCGGATTCTGGGAGTACTTCTAGGGCGGGGGTTAGTCCAACTTAAAGCCCCGCGGTTTCACGGGCGACATCTGGGGGCGTGTCCCGAACAGTTCTGTCGTTTCCACCTACTCCCGGGCCACTCCACGGATAATTGTCGTAATTTAAGGTCTAAAATTCTGTTATTGGCCCAAGAAGGAAAAATCCAGTTTGCAACCCCGGTACCGGAGCTTCCCCGCAAAGCCGAAAGGGAATTCACACCCATTGGTTGTCCTTTAAGCCAGGCCTTTGAGAAGCTGCAGGACGAGGGGCTAATACGGCCGCTCATTCCTCACCATGGAGAGACGCGAAAGGGGAGTAGACTCTGTCAATTTTGCAGGTACCATCAGCTAGCAGGACATGATACCAATGATTGCAAAGTGCTGAGACATCGGATCCAGGACCTCATCGATCAGGGATATCAGCGTTTGGATGACCTCGAGACATCAAAATCCGAAGTTCAGTGTGCTGCCTTTACTGTTTTTTGGGATGACAAAAAGCCAACATGAGGGGCAGGACGGAACCCCACATCCGCGGTCAGCTTTGTCCTAGCAAATGCCCACGTTACTCGGTCAGGCAAGCATTACGGATCACCTGAAAAGCCATCGCAAGGGGAAGAGCGAATGTCGTCTCCCCAGTGGCTGAAGAGATTCCAGGTGAGCGAGAACTGCTTCAAAAGTTGAAGGCAACAACCATCCCCATGGCCATCTGATCTTTGCTTACAATCTCGCCAGAGCACCGACGGGCCATTGCCAAACATTTGGGCGGGCCAGAGGAAAGTTTAGCCCCGGAAAGGATGGTCGCGGCTCTTTGGCAAAAGCAGGAGGAGGAGATCAGTTTTCACGATAGCGAGATCTCCGAGCACTCGGGAAAAGCATTGTATATTACTGTTTGGTGCGGGGCCTTCAAGGTGCCAAAGGTCCTCATTGACACGGGAGCAGACGTTAGCATCTGTCCTCTGAAAGTGGCAGAGGGTATGGGTTACGACAAGTTTGAGTCGTGCCAAATAGTGTTACGAGGGTATGATGATAACCCAAGACATGTCTTCGGCCTATTGGATCTTCCACTCAAGTTCGGGACGGTTGTTCATCCAGTGAAGTTCTTGGTTCTGCAAATTCCCCATTCTTTCAACCTGATTCTGGGACGGGATTTCCTTCAAGATTTGAAGGCCGTCCCCTCTACGGTGCATCAATGCTTGAAGTTCAAAAGGGATGGGAAGGTTCATATCGTTAGAGGTGAACCGCATCAGAAGGAGTTGCCTGTCTGCATGGTTGAAGAGGAGGGTTCGTCCCATCTGAGCAGGTTCAGTGTTGTACCAGAGCAGTCCGATCCAACTTCTCTTCAGAAACTTAAGGTTGGACCGGGGAAGGTTATCATGGAGAAGTACGGTTATCAAGAGGGTAAGGGCCTCGGCAAGGATCTCCAAGGAATCCCTGACGTTCTATCTCCGGTAGCGAATCCTGGTCGTCAAGGACTTGGGTACGGTAAGAGCAGCGAAGGAGGAAGCGATGCCTGATTGGATGTTCCTCGAAGAGTAGATCGTAGATTAGGGGTAGTTAGTCATTTACTTCCGTTTTGGGATCATTAGGAGTCATTATTATTTTCCTTTGGCTGTTCTACATAGCCTCTTTCTTTCCGTAGTTAGTTTAGTTGTCTCTCCCATTTAGTTGGTACTCAATGTCGTTGTTACTTCTTTTGGTTATCAATAAAATTTCTTCTTTGATTCGTGTTCTAATGAGTATATTTCCGTTCATGTGCTGAAAAAAAAACTCTCTCTTAAAGCATGTCTGCAAACATATAAGAGTAAGAACCTTCATTTTTCACGAAACTCCCTGTACAAAACCGCCTTCCCATCCACACACTCGCCACCTCCCCCACAGCCATCCCACATGTCACAGCGTTCCGTCATTTCTACCATTTCACCAAAAACAAAGCTGCTGCCGCCAAAGCAAAAAATCACCCAACAATCACTCCATCACCACTCACCACCATTGTTCACCACCACGCATGCAATCACCCTCCACAAAATAACTTGGGCATTCTAAGGTTTGTTAAGTAAATCCCACAGCAATACCCGGGGCAATCTGAGTTAAGGAACGATAATGTTTATTCCTTTTGTTTAAATGTGCAAACGAGTCTCTGAGTGAACGTTTCGCGAGAGTGCCTTGAGCGGTAAAACCAAGAGCGGAAGAGCGTGTCATTTTTACACGACTCCAGAGAGATCACATTCAAAGGTAAGGTAAACGGCATGACTCCAACCGAAGGAGATATATTGTAAATTTACGCTTAAATCTATGAAAAGTAACAAAGAACGGATACACAACTATTAGGGATGACGAAGCACCTAGGTATAGCACCACACAGCCAAAAAGCTTGTGAACCCTGACATTACACCCTAGGCACCCCCGCTGAGTTTTTCATATATGACCTCTTTCACAATATTACAAGCTCCACAAACAAGCTAGCCAATGATGAATAACCGACCCGGTGACCAAAGGAAGCAAGGAGCCCGACTTTTGAGCAACAACTTCACAAGTCCAAAGAAGCAAAACCGCTACCAGCGTGACGAAGCGATCCGCAAATGGTCCCAAAGTGACACAGGATCCAAAATGAGCTAACATCAAAAAACAGCTCTCAAAGTTCAAAACCGGGAAACACAAGAACCCCGAAGGAAAGGAGATTCAAAGAAAGGCAAACCTGAAAAGCCTCAAAGAAACCCAGAATCGGAAAAAAGAAAGAAGATGCAAGGAACAATCCAAAAGTTCCAAGCCCCAAGTTCACAAGCGAAGTCATCACGAAGTAGCCAAACGACTTCAAGGCAAAGAAGACAAGTCCGGAGACGGTGCAAGTTGCAGATTTGGTCACCCTTATAGCTCCACATATCCTAAACATTCCTCCATTGTCCTGTTATCATTCATCACACCCCAGTACCACGTTATAAGCTTAAAAGACTTCCGACTTAGTAGTTGTGTATCCAATCGAGTGAAAGTAACAGGTTGAACACGTAAATCTAGCAAATGTCAAATTCAATGGTTGAGAAGTTGTGACCGTAAGTGAGAAACGAGTGCAAACACCAAACACGTCGAGTGTAGGTTAGGAAGCACCACATCAAAACATAAGCCTTGACCCTGTGAGGACGAGACTTGTTCGCACGTTTAGCCAAAGAAAATACTGGGGGCAATCGATCGTTCCGATCGATCCATGAACTCTAACTCAGATTGCCTTAAGAAAGAATACTGGGGGCAATTGTTGGTTCCAACAATTGCAACAACAACACCGATTGAGGCCCAAAAGTCCAGAGCCCGAAGGTTCAAACCATCCAAACATCCCACAGGCCCGTCCTAAGCCCTTCCTCCACATCAAATTCCCACAGGCCCGTCCTAAGCCCTACCTTCACACCCAAACATCCGTAGGCCCATCTTGAGCCCTACCATCTCCAGATTTGACATAAACCCTAATCCTTCTACATCCATTTAGACCCATCATACATTTTACTCACTTTCACTTAGAACCATCCTTTAGGCTCGTAGTAAGACCTAGTCGCATTCCCTTTAGGCTCGTCATAAGACCTAGAACCATCCTTAGGCTCGTCATAAGACCTAGATCCATCCTTTAGGCTCGTCATAAGACCTAGTTGCATACCCTTAGGCTCGTCATAAGACCTAGATCCAACCCTTAGGCTCGTCATAAGACCTAGATCCATCCTTTAGGCTCGTCATAAGACCTAGATCCAACCCTTAGGCTCGTCATAAGACCTAGATCCAACCCTTAGGCTCGTCATAAGACCTAGTTGCATTCCCTTAGGCTCGTAGTAAGACCTAGCGTTACCCTTTAGCTTACCCGCTCTTATCAAACACATTGCATTCATCACATTCATATAGGCTCGTCATAAGACCTAGTTGCATTATCCAAGCGCGTCAGAAGACCTGGCGACAGAAAAGTTGGCGAGGTGATGGCAATAAATCCTCCTTTTGCGATGTCAACTTATTTTCGGGATCAACGAATGGTGGGTGAAGGCAATAAGTCCCCAAGGTTTTTACCAGGAGTTATCCCTGCACACCGGCTTGGGGGGCGATGGCAATAAGTCCACATTGGGTCCAGCCAGGAGCATTGGCATGGGTTTCGGTCCCCAGAAGCATCCAAGCATCATCAGCATTATCATCAGCATCATCAGCATTATCATCAGCATCATCAGCATCATCAACATCATCAACATCATCAACATCATCAACATCATCAGCATCATTAGCATCATCAACATTTCAGCATTCTTGCATTTGCATACCACCCAGTTATCATCATTATAGGTAGTCAACGCCTTAGAATCGCTTGACATTATCTCATTCCCACATTTTAGGTTGTCAACGCCTTAGAATTGCTTGACATTACTTCATTTCACTTTACTTATAGGTAGTCAACGCCTTAGAATAGCTTGACATCATCTCATTCGTCACAGGCAGTCAACACCTTAGAATAGTTTGACATCATATCATCATTATAGGTAGTCAACGCCTTAGAATTGCTTGACATTACTTCATTTTACTTATAGGTAGTCAACGCCTTAGAATCGCTTGGCATCGCATCGTTTCATGTATTATAGGTAGTCAACGCCTTAGAACCGCTTGACATTATTCCGTTTTCGTCACCTAGGTAGTCAGCGCCTTAGAATAGCTTGATACATTTTCACTTATAGGTAGTCAGCACCTTAGAATAGCTCGACAGCGTTTTTGTTGCTTAGGTAGTCAGCGCCTCCGAATAGCTGCACGCAATCAATGCGGTTTCGCACAACATGGAGAATTTCGTGAAGTCCAAAATTTTGGGGCATCACTCAAGCATCAACCAGACTTTTCACATCCACTACAAAGTCTAGTTGACGGGGGGCAATCTGTTATACCCAAAATTTTGACCCCCTGGGTTAGGGTCTACGGGGTGCTGGTGTTGTGAGAGGCATTTTAATCAAGTAGTGAGGGATTCCGGCTCGATCGGCGCGTTCCATGGCATGGGGAACAGCTTCGTCATTTTCAGGGGCGTTTTGGTAATCTTTAAAGGCTCCTGAGACCTCCTATAAGCTTTCTCTCTCCTCCAAAGGATGCCCAAATCAGCTTGAAATGCTTTGATATTTTAACCCATGATAGAGGATGACATTCTAAGCATAATGGCGTTGGAATTTTGATTTTTCGAGTTTCCAATAATTTTCTAGCAATTTCTGACTGAATCTGACAAGAAATTCAATTTAAAAATATTCCAACATTTAAAAAATTCGGTTCCACCTCAGAAAATTCATAATATCCATCCTTGACATGTGGTTAAAATTTCACAGCAAAATTCCTTTGGGAAGTCTTTTAATTAAAACACCAAAAAATCTTACTTTTACTAGATTTTCTTTATCTTTAAGAAAGTCTATATAAGGGGATAGGTTTTTGGATAAAATCAGAACCTCATATGCTCAAGAACCCTAGAGAGTCAGAAAACACAGCCTCCTCTCTCTCTCTCACGTTTTCCAACACCCGGCCACCCAAATCATACCGAAAATCCCCCGAAATCACCATCTAAACACGTTTTCCAATCCCCAAAGCACCAATAGTCATCAAAACCCCACAAAACACCACCAAAACGTGAAGAACAGCAAGAACAACCAACAACCAGAAGCTTAGTTCGAAATCCTTTCGGGTCTGCCATCAACGAAACACTCAACGAGTCCCGGTGTGAAGAATCATCTTGAGTTCGAAGGTAAAACAGGTTACCACTCTACTTTTCTAATTCCCCACGACCTTATTAACTCTCTGTCAAATTTTGGGTTCAAACTAACCTTCGTACGCTTCTGTATTGCTGTTTGTTTAAGCTTCTGTCCAATAACTTGTTTACCAAGTTTCGTGCTTAATTCGAATTCAAATTGAGAACTTTCAATCACTAACATCTTGTACATCTTTCAGGCTACACACCCATAAAATTTGAGCCAAAAACACCTTCGGGAACAGCCTCAACGCCGCCGTCCGAGGGCGGTCCGCACCCACGGACGTCATGTCCGGGGTCCCGGACTCCTTGTCCGTAAGCCCGGACGCCCACGGACGGCGGCGGGATTTTTAAATTTTAAAAATTTTAGGTTTTCTAATAATGTCCGGGCCCACGGACAGCCTGTCCGTGGCCCCGAACTTTACAATTTTCTGTTTTCTGTTTAATTTGACTTTTATTTTCATATAGGTTAACTGGGGTCCGTGGTCTCGGACATTAGGTCCGTGGCTACGGACGGAAACAAAATTTGACCTAATTCTGCCTCTGAAACCCTAGTTTAGGTAATTTTAATTTCCACTTTAATTTTCTGTTAAAAAAACGTTAAAAAATAAAAAAAAACAGAAGCGCGCACCTAGGTTAAAAACAACTTTGTAGAAAGCCGTAATTGAACCAAGTAGAGGAAAAACGACCTAGGAGGGGTAATGAAAGTAATTTGAACCCTAATTAAGTCGAATATCAAGCCCCCGAACCCGAACTCTCCTTTCCTAATTTGATCTAGGTTAAAATTAGGTGGCGACTCATAATAGGTTCCAGTGAGCTAGCTTAGGTTTTAATAATTATTGTTATATGACATAGTTATTAATCTTAGGCTATAAGTGGACCTAAAACCCGATTAGATCCCAATCAAGTAAATCCACATAGGATAGGGTTTAAAATCGAGGCTCACAGTATGTACATATTTCCAAAACATGTAGTCCTAATTTATAAAACTTATATTGTGTGGTAATTTCTTTTAATTACCTTATGACTGGATGTATAACTTATTTGTTATTTCTTTTGATTTATTTTTAAATCCTTTAAAGTATATAAATATATATATTCATGTACCATTTTATGTTACATGTTTTACAATTGTCCAAATGACATAATAATTTATAATTTTATCAATGACATTTATTGGTCACATGTTAATTAATTCTCCTCTTAACTTTATTTTTAAATATACTATAACTCCAAATATTATTTGATGTTTCCACATTAAATTCCTTGTATTCATTTCCTTTTGATTTACTTGAAAATCTATGATATATATTTCATACACATGTATTATTTATGATACTCATATATAATTGTCTAAATGACATACCCACTTAATAAATTCTCAAATTATATTTACATGTCACGCATGGGCATATTTTTCCCATATCTTTTATTAATTACAAACTAACCCCAAATAATATTATTTCTTTTACAAGTAAATTACTTGTACTTGCACATCATATAGTTTTAATTTCATAAATCCTTAAATCATAATTTTCTTATCTAAATTTCCTAAATATCCATATAGGACCTACAAATATTTTTAATCTCATAAATACATCATACTTTTTTATTATTATATTATAACCTCATTTATTTCATAAACTTTACATTATACTCCAAAATACTTTATATTACATAGTTTCATTTCCTTAGTTAATTAATTCACTAAACCACCACTATAGATTTAGTAATTATTATTTGAACACTTTAACTTTTATAAATCACCAACTAGCCACATTAATTTTCGGCTTTGCCTTAGAATTTCTTGTAATTACATTCTAACCCCAAAAACTTTACATAAATGATATATTCACTTATAAGCTATAGTTTTAATATTTAATTTCCTTAATAACCAAGTGGACACTTATATTTCTACAAATTATGTTTTTGCCCCTTACAAGATTCGCTTTTATATTTAAACTCTTATAAATTACATATTCACCCCAAAACTTTTATAAACTTAATATTTCATGTCATAAATCATTTTAGCTCAAAGTTTTCGGTCAACACTTTGACCATAGTCTAATTTCATACTTATTACATTAATATACCCATAAACTTATATGTTTCTCGGTTTTACACCAATCTTTCCAAAAATTACAAAATAACCCCAAAACTTTATAAATTATTATTTTAATACTTAAACACTCATTTAATTCAACCAAAATTCATAATATTAATTCTCACACCATATTATATTATAATTATGCCATGGACACATTTTACTTTCGGTATTCACATATCTTACCCCAAACTTTATAAAAATTATATTTTTACCACATAACTTATTAAACTAGTAATTTAAACACTAGTAATTATTTTTAACTTACCCAAAATTCATAGTATGTATTTATATACTTATATAGCTCATTAAAATCTATTCTTCACCATTTGAATTCGGCAATGATAATATATCACCATATAATTTCTAAAACTTGATTTATAACTTGTAATAATTATACATAAATACATATGAGTCATATAACTCATGTAAAAATTATTGAAATGTCTTAGATTAATTTTTAGCTCAAAAAGGAGCATATTTGCCCTAGACAATTTGGTACAAATAATTATCTATCATAGGTAATTTTTGTAAAACAAAAATGTGTCTTAAGGTAGTAAGCTTACCATATATGTTATAAATTATATTTTTGGTATGTGTTACCATATGGTTTCGGTTTTAGGTTCCTAAGAAGGTGTACATAATTTTGTACAATTTTTAAAAGCTTAAACAAGCTTAAAACAATAAAGATTTGCTTAGTAAACTTACTCTTAATAAAGGATGATTAAGTACTTGAACTCCTCTTGAATTCCCAAGCTTCCTCCAATGTAGATTGATGTTCCTCTTCGGTTTTTATGCAAGAGAGGAAGGGGTTTAGGAGTTAGATCTTAACAAAGATCTTAAGTAGATTTATAAGTAGTTTTCCAAGGATTTACCTTAGGCTTTTCTTCTTAGACTTTCGGCACACCTAGGAGGGATGGAGCATTAATTTTCCTTCATGAAATTGATGAAGAAAATAGCTTTAGAAGATGTAGAATTTTGGATACACATAAAATGTGTCTTAAAGATTTTCAAGCATGAAAAATACCTTAAGATGATCTTGGATGCTCCTTGGATTTATGTTGATTTAAGACAACCTCCTTGGTGTATTAAGTGATGCCGAAATCTTGTAGTTGTCCTAGGAAGGTTTTTGCTTCTAGACTTGATGAGAAATGCTAGGAAATTACCTTGGAAATGAAGATAGAAGTTAAACCCCCATTAATGGACTTAAGAGCTTCAAAGGAAGAAGATGAAAGGAGAAGAGAAGGCTTACCCCAACCGGTTGCAATGTGTGAAAGGAATGGAGATGCAACCGTATGGTTAAGCTAGAATTTTGGAGATTTGACTTGTTTATTCTAGACATTATCATATGACATGTTAGGTCATGATTTGTTAATTGTTTTTCTTTTGATTTTTAGGCTCAAAAACTCCTTCAAACCTGGATGTTTTCGGCCATGTTACAAGACAAGGCAAAGTGGGAAAAATTATGGAAGCTAAAGGACAAGGTAAGTTAGGTATGTCTAGTTTTCTTTTGAATTTTAATTGTTGAATGTTGTCTTCTTCCTCCCATGTAAACCCACGAATTCAAGGCTGTTTGGAGCCTCTTAAATCGGCATTCACATGCCTTAGACAAGCATGGAGTTGTCACTTGCATTTAACAATTCAAAAAGTAAGTCTAGATCTACTTTTTGCCTTAATAATTCTTGCTTTTGTCTAGCTAACATGGCCTAGTTTTCCTGCAGGATTTCAACAGCATGGAGGTCAATTGACACCTATATTATTTTGTCATTAAGTATTAGAGCACATGGGAAGGTGAGTCACCATGTTCTATGTCATTTATAAGTTTTAAATGCAAATTTTATACTACTTTTTAGGTAGAAAATCGGCCCCAATAGAGATACTTGTTTTACACTGCCTTTAGTTGATTTAGATGGTCAATGCATCCCCATTTAAGATTCATAATTTGTGGCATGTCAAAAACTACAAGGTAATTGCGTAAAACACGTTTTAGTGGCACCCGAAGGTGCGTTTTTGTGCTCTAAGGATATTTTGGGAAATAAGTTGTCGCTATGAGTTCCAAGTGTTTATAAACATTGTTTATAGTCAATAATGATATATTAAGGTGTTACATTGGGTTATATGGGATTATATCAACTCATGACATAATTCCCGGGCTATCGGGATACTCCCGGGGCAAAAAGGAGCGTTAAGGAAACTCCCCGAGGATTTTATTGAATTTTGAGAAACTAGATCGTGGGTTCTCTTTAGAATGATTATTAATGATGTTAGGAACTCTAATAATGAATTATATAGGAGTTCGTGCCGCTTTGTGAAATACCCCCAACCTAAGTATGCTAATTAAACATCAAGTTATGATGTAATAAGGCTAATAGATGCCTTAGAAAGATTGGTGGACAATTTAAATCATGGAAAACACAAGAAAACGCCTTAAGGGCAATTTAGGCAAAAATGTGCTTTAAGCTTGGAGAGACTTGGGTGAGTACCCAAATATCATGCTAAGACCTTAGTAATATTCTAATGGTCATTTTAAACCAATTACCAAAGAAAACCAAGCTTGAAAACAAGTTAAAACACAAAATGTGCTTTAAGAAGTCTTAAAGCACATTTTTGAAAAATTGTCTTGTAAATGAGTTTTGAGTGGCTAAATTCCCATGATTGCACCTTAATCAACATGTGTACTAATTAGTATCACATTAGGAAGCCTAAATCAATGGGAAATCAAAAATTTCAGAAATATGTGCACTAATTTGTGAATAGTGCCAAATAGTGACTAGTTTAAGTTTTAGTCAACATAAGTCAATTAGTTGGTCAACCAAGACCATAAATATCTTGATTATAAAGAGGGGGCCGGTTTTCTAAGGATGAGTCACCATAGACTTCATCAAATAAGGGAGAAAGAAGAGATAAGTAAAGAAAGTTACTATTTGCTTTTATAAAGCAAATATCCTTATTAGCCTACCTCTCTCCTCTCTTCTTCATTTCCCCTTCTTCTTCCACGGTTTTCTTCTTGTTCTCTCTGTTCCAAACCGTGCCCAACCAGCTCCATACTTGTTCCATCTTCAAATGTCAATAAGTTACTCATTTTAGCTCCAAATCAAAAAGTGAGCATAGATTATTCTTAGTTAGCTCAAGCTCTAGCTTTCTATCTTTACAAAATTGGAAAAGCTTCATTTTGGAGCCATGGGAAATCTCCATTGATGGAGGAAAATCAAGTTTGAAGAGTTCATTAGCTTCTCCATTCTCTTAAGGTAAAGAAAATGTAAGAAAAATCATGTTTCCATCACTTCCTCACCTTGGCCGAGAATTTGCCTCTTAAGATACCTTGTTTTATCCATTGTTCTAGCTTGATTCTATTCTCCAAAGACTTGAGGAGGTCTTGCCCTGCTTCATTATGAAAGCCATTCAAAAATTCAAAGGTAAACTTATACTTTCAAGCTTTAAAACACATATTTTAACCTAAGGGTGAATTCCATGAGTTTAGGCATATTGCTTAGTACTTATTATATTATTTGGATGTGGATTAGAACATTGGCAAGAGGATTTAAGTCCTGGCCGAAATGCAATCAAGGAAACCTAAGGAGGAAAGTAAGAGAAGCTTGAGAAAAACAAGGTAAATTACTTACCTAATGGTGGTTTAAGTTCTAAGGAATGAGTTTTAGATGAGTACCAATGTAGCCTAGGGCTTACATTAGGTAATGGGTTATATAACCTAGGAAAAAGAATTTAAACTAGCTTGTGAACTTGTGACTAAGGAGCCAATGGAAATAAGTTAGTAAGATAAGTATAAGGTGAATTAAGAGAACATTTATATTGCTATGGGAGCATTGTTGTGTGTATTTGCAGGTCGGAAGCTTTTATATGTGGAAATTCAGTGTTTAAGTTTAAGTTATTTAAGGGCCTAAGAGCCATGTCATTTAAGAGCCTTAATGCTATGCAATTTAAGATTATTGCACTATATTGAGTTGTTGTGAATGAGTTGATTTGGGTGAGAAAACAAGATGAGAAAGGACTTAATGTGTGTGAGTTGGTTAAATGAGGAAAACAATGCATTTGGGCATGATAAATACTAGGGAAGCTATGGCGAAATTTGAGTAGGAAACAAAGGGTTTAAGTGATGGTTATGATTTAATATGCCCTAGGGTTTACTAGGGATCATTAAGAGGAATTTGAGTGGAAATGAGTTAACTAAGTAGTTCTCAAGGTTTAGAATAACCTAGAGATGTCTAGGAGGAATTAGAGGATTGGTGGGTGTTTTAAACACACCAAAATCATGTTATGAGGAATGATAAGACTTGAGCAAAGATCTGGAGGAAATGGTGTACAATACTTTGAGATAATTTAGGTGTGAACTAGAGAATATAGCAATGAGAAGTCTTGGTAGCTTGTGTTAGTGGTGAAGATACTAATAATGGACTAATAAGGTTTTAGTTAAATGACAATGAGTGGACTTGGAGATGGAAGAGAAAAGTGTAAGAGAATGTTGTAAATTGTCAAGGAAAAGACTAGGAATGTAAAAGAGCGTATGATCATGAGAATGGTGAGTAAGTGAGTAAAAGGAGATGGAAATGTCCAAGGAGGGTGTAGGATAGTTAAGGTAAAGAAGAACAAGGTTAAGGTGATAAGAAGATGGGGAGAAATGCATAGGTAAGTTCATGAGTTTAGGTTGATGAGTAGAAAAAGGAAAAGAAAGGAAATGTGCATGGACATGCAAGATAACCTTGGAAGGTCTGGCAAGCAAAGAGGGGATGCAATAATGCTTAGGGAGAAGTTACATTGATTGGGAAGGAAACACTTTGGATGGTTAGAGTTTTAGACAAAAATAACATGTTGGAAAAATAAGGAAATAAGTAACAAGTGTTAGAAATTTTTGTAAGGATTGAGAAAATGGTTAAGGAGGTTTTAAAGGATGTTCTAAGGTGAGTTTAAGTGCCTATATGGTATTAAGACATAATGGGACACTTGTGGAAGAGTTAGGCATTTTTGCAAGAAAGGAGATAAGTGTTTAAGGGTGTAGAAGATGAATATTCTGGCCTGTCCGAACTTCCGTCCGAATTTGGAAGCTCGGACATGCCCTGTTGCGATTAGAATTTTTGAGTCTCGACTAGAGTCCGAACTACCGTCCGGACTTAGATGTTCGGACACTTGAAATTCTTCCTTTGATTTTTCCTCGACCTATGTCCGAACTTAGGGAAGTTCGGACACATGTTTGGACACACGTCTGGTTGCACCCTTTTGAGTCTCGACTTGCGTCCGAACTTGGTAAGCTCGGACACAAGTTCGGACGCGGTGCTGTTTTGACCAAAAAACTTTGTTTAAGGTTAGGAAATGATATCCAATGGTGGGGATTGATATGTGAAGATAATATAAGGTTGTTTAAGACATGTTTGGTGCGTAACAATGATAATTAAGTGGGTGAATAAGTATAAGTTATGAGGAGAAGTGATTCACTTAAGATTAAGTTTATAAGAACTTAAGTGGTGTTAGATGGGGATCATTAGTGACTAAGTGAGTTAAGTAAGTTAGCTTTATTGGAAAAGTAATTAACAACCTAAAATTGAATGAATGTTTTAGGGTTTGAGAAT